>JASJOG010000515.1:0-95000 GCA_030142905.1 Heliopora coerulea
ACTAAAAGAATTATTTGTCTCGGGTTGAGTGAATATTATTGAATAATCCTTGTTCTTCGGCAAATAATTGTTAATTGGTGTGGTCGTGAGTGGTGAAGCTGCAAAGTTGCAATAGATGTTCATGAGAAGAAAGGGAAGAAAAAAAAGAAAAAGATTAGAAAGAGAAAAAACACATTGAAACAGTTGACTAAGGGAATTGCGAAACTCGAGTACGATCTCAAAAGAAACCAAAGTGACGACATTTGCAGCAGTCTTGCTGCTGCCATCCTACCCAATATATATTTATGAAATATAAACATTCTCATAATTCTTCAGATTCCAAGCATGACAGGGAGGCATGTTTCTAACCCGTTAGCATTTCGTCCGAAAGCTTTTAGCACATCGCAATTGCTGGGAAATACTTCTTTGAAAGTTTCGGTCTGTGATCCATCGAAGGTAAAAATATACACAATATTAATGCCTCTAAAGAATGAATATTAACATCTACGTCTATTTTGATACAGAAAAATTTCGACTGTTTGGAGATTTTTTAAGATTCGACCGGGACCTGTTGCGAAAAATGCAACCATGGACCTTGCGGCTGGGAATCAAACCAGCAACCTCGTGAATCTAGTGCGATGCTCTGCCAACATGGTTATGAATTAAGTTTACGACGGCTCAAAGAAGCATTTTTCGCGACAGGTCCAGGTCGGGTCTGAGAAAATCTTCTAACACACGAAACTTTCCTCTATCATAAAAAAGTTAACTGTTAATCGAGTGTAAATGCCACAATATCCTTTATCCCGGAATTATTTTGGGTGGCGAATAACCGGTCGGACCACAGGAACCGGAAAACAGACTGGAGCTGAGAGAGATCTGAGGAAAACAACGAAGGCAAATGCTTTCCCTTATGAATCAAGTAAACACGGTTTATATATAATTTATATAATGGTCTTGGTTCATTTTCATATTCGCTTTTAACAGGATTTTTGTCTTTGGATTATCGGTGGGTATTGGCAGGTGGGGTTATCTGACCGAACAAGTTTTGATTACTTAGTCCAGTGGTTCTCAACCCTTTTCTCAACCTGATTGATACTCAAACCTATTGCCGCCCGCTACTGGGGGTGTACTCAGTCCAAGTTTTACGTGCACGCCAGCACCCAACTCCAGATCCATACCAAACTGAATATCTGTAATATACAGTTATTCAGTTCTGTATTACCGAGTTAAGTCTGTCGGTGTTAGACTTTAACACTCAAATAACTATTAAAAACTTAATACGCTCCGGTAGTGAATGACTGATGAACGCCCATCATTTGCATCCTAACGCTTCTTCTCTGTTGCCTTGCTTCCATCACCCAACCCACCCCCCCGACATAGTTCGAATGTCCACTGGGCGACGGTACCGTCCCCCGTTGAGAAAAGCTGACTTAATCATTCAAAGTGTGAGGAAAGCGTGGATGGATAACTGAACACAATTTTAAAAATTACTCCAGAAATCGGATATCTCACTTTTACTCTAGCCATTGTTCTTCGTTTAGACCGATAAATTTTTTCCTAAATGTGTTTATGCTGTCTAACTTGCTTCGGTATCATGCAAACAGATAAAATTGCGACAGAATTGGGTCGGGTTTATATGGAAATAAAATCCTTTCCAGAATGATGTAAACTACCGCGAAAAACTGCATGAACTCATAGGACAAACAAATTTAGAATATTTTTACAATGAAACATTTCACAGTCGGTGTACTACAGTAATACTCATTCTCTTGCAACTTGATATTAATTATACACAGCTGTGTTTAGCAAGAGAACTCAAATTGTTCCTGCCCTTTGGCATGGGCTCATACGAATTCTTTATTAGTTTACAAAAAGCTGCTCGAACTCCTTGCTGTTGTTACAGACTTAGCTACTGAATCGGCCTATTGATAGATAGATAAATAGGTAGGTAGGTAGGTAGGTAGGTAGGTAGGTAGGTTAGGTAGGTTAGGTAGGTTAGGTAGGTTAGGTAGGTTAGGTAGGTTAGGTAGGTTAGGTAGGTTAGGTAGGTTAGGTAGGTTAGGTAGGTTAGGTAGGTTAGGTAGGTTAGGTAGGTTAGGTAGGTTAGGTAGGTTAGGTAGGTTAGGTAGGTTAGGTAGGTTAGGTAGGTTAGGTAGGTTAGGTAGGTTAGGTAGGTTAGGTAGGTTAGGTAGGTTAGGTAGGTTAGGTAGGTTAGGTAGGTTAGGTAGGTTAGGTAGGTTAGGTAGGTTAGGTAGGTTAGGTAGGTTAGGTAGGTTAGGTAGGTTAGGTAGGTTAGGTAGGTTAGGTAGGTTAGGTAGGTTAGGTAGGTTAGGTAGGTTAGGTAGGTTAGGTAGGTTAGGTAGGTTAGGTAGGTTAGGTAGGTTAGGTAGGTTAGGTAGGTTAGGTAGGTTAGGTAGGTTAGGTAGGTTAGGTAGGTTAGGTAGGTTAGGTAGGTTAGGTAGGTTAGGTAGGTTAGGTAGGTTAGGTAGGTTAGGTAGGTTAGGTAGGTTAGGTAGGTTAGGTAGGTTAGGTAGGTTAGGTAGGTTAGGTAGGTTAGGTAGGTTAGGTAGGTTAGGTAGGTTAGGTAGGTTAGGTAGGTTAGGTAGGTTAGGTAGGTTAGGTAGGTTAGGTAGGTTAGGTAGGTTAGGTAGGTTAGGTAGGTTAGGTAGGTTAGGTAGGTTAGGTAGGTTAGGTAGGTTAGGTAGGTTAGGTAGGTTAGGTAGGTTAGGTAGGTTAGGTAGGTTAGGTAGGTTAGGTAGGTTAGGTAGGTTAGGTAGGTTAGGTAGGTTAGGTAGGTTAGGTAGGTTAGGTAGGTTAGGTAGGTTAGGTAGGTTAGGTAGGTTAGGTAGGTTAGGTAGGTTAGGTAGGTTAGGTAGGTTAGGTAGGTTAGGTAGGTTAGGTAGGTTAGGTAGGTTAGGTAGGTTAGGTAGGTTAGGTAGGTTAGGTAGGTTAGGTAGGTTAGGTAGGTTAGGTAGGTTAGGTAGGTTAGGTAGGTTAGGTAGGTTAGGTAGGTTAGGTAGGTTAGGTAGGTTAGGTAGGTTAGGTAGGTTAGGTAGGTTAGGTAGGTTAGGTAGGTTAGGTAGGTTAGGTAGGTTAGGTAGGTTAGGTAGGTTAGGTAGGTTAGGTAGGTTAGGTAGGTTAGGTAGGTTAGGTAGGTTAGGTAGGTTAGGTAGGTTAGGTAGGTTAGGTAGGTTAGGTAGGTTAGGTAGGTTAGGTAGGTTAGGTAGGTTAGGTAGGTTAGGTAGGTTAGGTAGGTTAGGTAGGTTAGGTAGGTTAGGTAGGTTAGGTAGGTTAGGTAGGTTAGGTAGGTTAGGTAGGTTAGGTAGGTTAGGTAGGTTAGGTAGGTTAGGTAGGTTAGGTAGGTTAGGTAGGTTAGGTAGGTTAGGTAGGTTAGGTAGGTTAGGTAGGTTAGGTAGGTTAGGTAGGTTAGGTAGGTTAGGTAGGTTAGGTAGGTTAGGTAGGTTAGGTAGGTTAGGTAGGTTAGGTAGGTTAGGTAGGTTAGGTAGGTTAGGTAGGTTAGGTAGGTTAGGTAGGTTAGGTAGGTTAGGTAGGTTAGGTAGGTTAGGTAGGTTAGGTAGGTTAGGTAGGTTAGGTAGGTTAGGTAGGTTAGGTAGGTTAGGTAGGTTAGGTAGGTTAGGTAGGTTAGGTAGGTTAGGTAGGTTAGGTAGGTTAGGTAGGTTAGGTAGGTTAGGTAGGTTAGGTAGGTTAGGTAGGTTAGGTAGGTTAGGTAGGTTAGGTAGGTTAGGTAGGTTAGGTAGGTTAGGTAGGTTAGGTAGGTTAGGTAGGTTAGGTAGGGTTAGGTAGGTTAGGTAGGTTAGGTAGAGGTTAGGTAGGTTAGGTAGGTTAGGTAGGTTAGGTAGGTTAGGTAGGTTAGGTAGGTTAGGTAGGTTAGGTAGGTTAGGTAGGTTAGGTTAGGTTAGGTAGGTTAGGTAGGTTAGGTAGGTTAGGTAGGTACTTAGGTAGGCTTAGGTAGGTTAGTAGGTTAGGTAGGTTAGGTAGGTTAGGTAGGTTAGGTAGGTTAGGTAGGTTAGGTAGGTTAGGTAGGTTAGGTAGGTTAGGTAGGTTAGGTAGGTTAGGTAGGTTAGGTAGGTTAGGTAGGTTAGGTAGGTTAGGTAGGTTAGGTAGGTTAGGTAGGTTAGGTAGGTTAGGTAGGTTAGGTAGGTTAGGTAGGTTAGGTAGGTTAGGTAGGTTAGGTAGGTTAGGTAGGTTAGGTAGGTTAGGTAGGTTAGGTAGGTTAGGTAGGTTAGGTAGGTTAGGTAGGTTAGGTAGGTTAGGTAGGTTAGGTAGGTTAGGTAGGTTAGGTAGGTTAGGTAGGTTAGGTAGGTTAGGTAGGTTAGGTAGGTTAGGTAGGTTAGGTAGGTTAGGTAGGTTAGGTAGGTTAGGTAGGTTAGGTAGGTTAGGTAGGTTAGGTAGGTTAGGTAGGTTAGGTAGGTTAGGTAGGTTAGGTAGGTTAGGTAGGTTAGGTAGGTTAGGTAGGTTAGGTAGGTTAGGTAGGTTAGGTAGGTTAGGTAGGTTAGGTAGGTTAGGTAGGTTAGGTAGGTTAGGTAGGTTAGGTAGGTTAGGTAGGTTAGGTAGGTTAGGTAGGTTAGTAGGTTAGGTAGGTTAGGTAGGTTAGGTAGGTTAGGTAGGTTAGGTAGGTTAGGTAGGTTAGGTAGGTTAGGTAGGTTAGGTAGGTTAGGTAGGTTAGGTAGGTTAGGTAGGTTAGGTAGGTTAGGTAGGTTAGGTAGGTTAGGTAGGTTAGGTAGGTTAGGTAGGTTAGGTAGGTTAGGTAGGTTAGGTAGGTTAGGTAGGTTAGGTAGGTTAGGTAGGTTAGGTAGGTTAGGTAGGTTAGGTAGGTTAGGTAGGTTAGGTAGGTTAGGTAGGTTAGGTAGGTTAGGTAGGTTAGGTAGGTTAGGTAGGTTAGGTAGGTTAGGTAGGTTAGGTAGGTTAGGTAGGTTAGGTAGGTTAGGTAGGTTAGGTAGGTTAGGTAGGTTAGGTAGGTTAGGTAGGTTAGGTAGGTTAGGTAGGTTAGGTAGGTTAGGTAGGTTAGGTAGGTTAGGTAGGTTAGGTAGGTTAGGTAGGTTAGGTAGGTTAGGTAGGTTAGGTAGGTTAGGTAGGTTAGGTAGGTTAGGTAGGTTAGGTAGGTTAGGTAGGTTAGGTAGGTTAGGTAGGTTAGGTAGGTTAGGTAGGTTAGGTAGGTTAGGTAGGTTAGGTAGGTTAGGTAGGTTAGGTAGGTTAGGTAGGTTAGGTAGGTTAGGTAGGTTAGGTAGGTTAGGTAGGTTAGGTAGGTTAGGTAGGTTAGGTAGGTTAGGTAGGTTAGGTAGGTTAGGTAGGTTAGGTAGGTTAGGTAGGTTAGGTAGGTTAGGTAGGTTAGGTAGGTTAGGTAGGTTAGGTAGGTTAGGTAGGTTAGGTAGGTTAGGTAGGTTAGGTAGGTTAGGTAGGTTAGGTAGGTTAGGTAGGTTAGGTAGGTTAGGTAGGTTAGGTAGGTTAGGTAGGTTAGGTAGGTTAGGTAGGTTAGGTAGGTTAGGTAGGTTAGGTAGGTTAGGTAGGTTAGGTAGGTTAGGTAGGTTAGGTAGGTTAGGTAGGTTAGGTAGGTTAGGTAGGTTAGGTAGGTTAGGTAGGTTAGGTAGGTTAGGTAGGTTAGGTAGGTTAGGTAGGTTAGGTAGGTTAGGTAGGTTAGGTAGGTTAGGTAGGTTAGGTAGGTTAGGTAGGTTAGGTAGGTTAGGTAGGTTAGGTAGGTTAGGTAGGTTAGGTAGGTTAGGTAGGTTAGGTAGGTTAGGTAGGTTAGGTAGGTTAGGTAGGTTAGGTAGGTTAGGTAGGTTAGGTAGGTTAGGTAGGTTAGGTAGGTTAGGTAGGTTAGGTAGGTTAGGTAGGTTAGGTAGGTTAGGTAGGTTAGGTAGGTTAGGTAGGTTAGGTAGGTTAGGTAGGTTAGGTAGGTTAGGTAGGTTAGGTAGGTTAGGTAGGTTAGGTAGGTTAGGTAGGTTAGGTAGGTTAGGTAGGTTAGGTAGGTTAGGTAGGTTAGGTAGGTTAGGTAGGTTAGGTAGGTTAGGTAGGTTAGGTAGGTTAGGTAGGTTAGGTAGGTTAGGTAGGTTAGGTAGGTTAGGTAGGTTAGGTAGGTTAGGTAGGTTAGGTAGGTTAGGTAGGTTAGGTAGGTTAGGTAGGTTAGGTAGGTTAGGTAGGTTAGGTAGGTTAGGTAGGTTAGGTAGGTTAGGTAGGTTAGGTAGGTTAGGTAGGTTAGGTAGGTTAGGTAGGTTAGGTAGGTTAGGTAGGTTAGGTAGGTTAGGTAGGTTAGGTAGGTTAGGTAGGTTAGGTAGGTTAGGTAGGTTAGGTAGGTTAGGTAGGTTAGGTAGGTTAGGTAGGTTAGGTAGGTTAGGTAGGTTAGGTAGGTTAGGTAGGTTAGGTAGGTTAGGTAGGTTAGGTAGGTTAGGTAGGTTAGGTAGGTTAGGTAGGTTAGGTAGGTTAGGTAGGTTAGGTAGGTTAGGTAGGTTAGGTAGGTTAGGTAGGTTAGGTAGGTTAGGTAGGTTAGGTAGGTTAGGTAGGTTAGGTAGGTTAGGTAGGTTAGGTAGGTTAGGTAGGTTAGGTAGGTTAGGTAGGTTAGGTAGGTTAGGTAGGTTAGGTAGGTTAGGTAGGTTAGGTAGGTTAGGTAGGTTAGGTAGGTTAGGTAGGTTAGGTAGGTTAGGTAGGTTAGGTAGGTTAGGTAGGTTAGGTAGGTTAGGTAGGTTAGGTAGGTTAGGTAGGTTAGGTAGGTTAGGTAGGTTAGGTAGGTTAGGTAGGTTAGGTAGGTTAGGTAGGTTAGGTAGGTTAGGTAGGTTAGGTAGGTTAGGTAGGTTAGGTAGGTTAGGTAGGTTAGGTAGGTTAGGTAGGTTAGGTAGGTTAGGTAGGTTAGGTAGGTTAGGTAGGTTAGGTAGGTTAGGTAGGTTAGGTAGGTTAGGTAGGTTAGGTAGGTTAGGTAGGTTAGGTAGGTTAGGTAGGTTAGGTAGGTTAGGTAGGTTAGGTAGGTTAGGTAGGTTAGGTAGGTTAGGTAGGTTAGGTAGGTTAGGTAGGTTAGGTAGGTTAGGTAGGTTAGGTAGGTTAGGTAGGTTAGGTAGGTTAGGTAGGTTAGGTAGGTTAGGTAGGTTAGGTAGGTTAGGTAGGTTAGGTAGGTTAGGTAGGTTAGGTAGGTTAGGTAGGTTAGGTAGGTTAGGTAGGTTAGGTAGGTTAGGTAGGTTAGGTAGGTTAGGTAGGTTAGGTAGGTTAGGTAGGTTAGGTAGGTTAGGTAGGTTAGGTAGGTTAGGTAGGTTAGGTAGGTTAGGTAGGTTAGGTAGGTTAGGTAGGTTAGGTAGGTTAGGTAGGTTAGGTAGGTTAGGTAGGTTAGGTAGGTTAGGTAGGTTAGGTAGGTTAGGTAGGTTAGGTAGGTTAGGTAGGTTAGGTAGGTTAGGTAGGTTAGGTAGGTTAGGTAGGTTAGGTAGGTTAGGTAGGTTAGGTAGGTTAGGTAGGTTAGGTAGGTTAGGTAGGTTAGGTAGGTTAGGTAGGTTAGGTAGGTTAGGTAGGTTAGGTAGGTTAGGTAGGTTAGGTAGGTTAGGTAGGTTAGGTAGGTTAGGTAGGTTAGGTAGGTTAGGTAGGTTAGGTAGGTTAGGTAGGTTAGGTAGGTTAGGTAGGTTAGGTAGGTTAGGTAGGTTAGGTAGGTTAGGTAGGTTAGGTAGGTTAGGTAGGTTAGGTAGGTTAGGTAGGTTAGGTAGGTTAGGTAGGTTAGGTAGGTTAGGTAGGTTAGGTAGGTTAGGTAGGTTAGGTAGGTTAGGTAGGTTAGGTAGGTTAGGTAGGTTAGGTAGGTTAGGTAGGTTAGGTAGGTTAGGTAGGTTAGGTAGGTTAGGTAGGTTAGGTAGGTTAGGTAGGTTAGGTAGGTTAGGTAGGTTAGGTAGGTTAGGTAGGTTAGGTAGGTTAGGTAGGTTAGGTAGGTTAGGTAGGTTAGGTAGGTTAGGTAGGTTAGGTAGGTTAGGTAGGTTAGGTAGGTTAGGTAGGTTAGGTAGGTTAGGTAGGTTAGGTAGGTTAGGTAGGTTAGGTAGGTTAGGTAGGTTAGGTAGGTTAGGTAGGTTAGGTAGGTTAGGTAGGTTAGGTAGGTTAGGTAGGTTAGGTAGGTTAGGTAGGTTAGGTAGGTTAGGTAGGTTAGGTAGGTTAGGTAGGTTAGGTAGGTTAGGTAGGTTAGGTAGGTTAGGTAGGTTAGGTAGGTTAGGTAGGTTAGGTAGGTTAGGTAGGTTAGGTAGGTTAGGTAGGTTAGGTAGGTTAGGTAGGTTAGGTAGGTTAGGTAGGTTAGGTAGGTTAGGTAGGTTAGGTAGGTTAGGTAGGTTAGGTAGGTTAGGTAGGTTAGGTAGGTTAGGTAGGTTAGGTAGGTTAGGTAGGTTAGGTAGGTTAGGTAGGTTAGGTAGGTTAGGTAGGTTAGGTAGGTTAGGTAGGTTAGGTAGGTTAGGTAGGTTAGGTAGGTTAGGTAGGTTAGGTAGGTTAGGTAGGTTAGGTAGGTTAGGTAGGTTAGGTAGGTTAGGTAGGTTAGGTAGGTTAGGTAGGTTAGGTAGGTTAGGTAGGTTAGGTAGGTTAGGTAGGTTAGGTAGGTTAGGTAGGTTAGGTAGGTTAGGTAGGTTAGGTAGGTTAGGTAGGTTAGGTAGGTTAGGTAGGTTAGGTAGGTTAGGTAGGTTAGGTAGGTTAGGTAGGTTAGGTAGGTTAGGTAGGTTAGGTAGGTTAGGTAGGTTAGGTAGGTTAGGTAGGTTAGGTAGGTTAGGTAGGTTAGGTAGGTTAGGTAGGTTAGGTAGGTTAGGTAGGTTAGGTAGGTTAGGTAGGTTAGGTAGGTTAGGTAGGTTAGGTAGGTTAGGTAGGTTAGGTAGGTTAGGTAGGTTAGGTAGGTTAGGTAGGTTAGGTAGGTTAGGTAGGTTAGGTAGGTTAGGTAGGTTAGGTAGGTTAGGTAGGTTAGGTAGGTTAGGTAGGTTAGGTAGGTTAGGTAGGTTAGGTAGGTTAGGTAGGTTAGGTAGGTTAGGTAGGTTAGGTAGGTTAGGTAGGTTAGGTAGGTTAGGTAGGTTAGGTAGGTTAGGTAGGTTAGGTAGGTTAGGTAGGTTAGGTAGGTTAGGTAGGTTAGGTAGGTTAGGTAGGTTAGGTAGGTTAGGTAGGTTAGGTAGGTTAGGTAGGTTAGGTAGGTTAGGTAGGTTAGGTAGGTTAGGTAGGTTAGGTAGGTTAGGTAGGTTAGGTAGGTTAGGTAGGTTAGGTAGGTTAGGTAGGTTAGGTAGGTTAGGTAGGTTAGGTAGGTTAGGTAGGTTAGGTAGGTTAGGTAGGTTAGGTAGGTTAGGTAGGTTAGGTAGGTTAGGTAGGTTAGGTAGGTTAGGTAGGTTAGGTAGGTTAGGTAGGTTAGGTAGGTTAGGTAGGTTAGGTAGGTTAGGTAGGTTAGGTAGGTTAGGTAGGTTAGGTAGGTTAGGTAGGTTAGGTAGGTTAGGTAGGTTAGGTAGGTTAGGTAGGTTAGGTAGGTTAGGTAGGTTAGGTAGGTTAGGTAGGTTAGGTAGGTTAGGTAGGTTAGGTAGGTTAGGTAGGTTAGGTAGGTTAGGTAGGTTAGGTAGGTTAGGTAGGTTAGGTAGGTTAGGTAGGTTAGGTAGGTTAGGTAGGTTAGGTAGGTTAGGTAGGTTAGGTAGGTTAGGTAGGTTAGGTAGGTTAGGTAGGTTAGGTAGGTTAGGTAGGTTAGGTAGGTTAGGTAGGTTAGGTAGGTTAGGTAGGTAGGTAGGTAGGTAGGTAGGTAGGTAGGTAAATGTTTTATTTGGTAAAACTTGCAGCCATAGGCTGAATTATGTTTACATTACAAAATACATTCACTTCTACTATGTTACACCAGTTCTACAATTTACCTGGAACTAACGGAAGTTTAGAAACAATAAGTAAAAAATTACTCTAATGGACCATTTTTGGAAAGGTCGATTCTAATGTTTAGTTTTATTCAATCTAAAATACTAAAATTGGTTAAGATTTTAATGTGTTTGCGATAAAAAAACTGTTTTTAAAACGATTTGTTCTGAAGTTTACATTAAACTTATGTTTGGTCCTAAGTTCGGTAGCATAGGTATTTCGAGGAGGGAGAAATTCGTGAAGTTTGTGGTTTTCGTCACTCATGATATCCAGGAAAAGATTATTCGTTATCTTTTCTCTTCTGGTACTGAGGTGTTGGAGGCCAGTAAATATCAGGGCATCTGGATATGATGTCCAGGGGTAGATTATTTTCAACGCTCTTTTTTGAATCATTTCCAGGTCATTGGATAGGTAGGTGGACAGGCTGTTGTGAAAGACCGGGCATGCATATTCTAAGCTTGGTCTAATACATGTGCTGTAAAATACAATTAATTCCTTAATGCAAACTTTGGCTCGTTTGAGTTGTGACAAAAAGTACAATCGCTTTCTTGCTTTCACGATGCTTTGATAAATGTGATCGTTCCATTTTAAATTGTTGGAAACGGTTAATCCGAGGAATTTTGCACACGGAACCACCTCCAAAGGGGTATCGTTCAAAAATACTGGGTCGAAAGTAGCACTTGGTTCACCAAAGCCAATACGTATTTCTTTGCATTTCTTTTCATTCAATTGAAATTTTAATTCAGAGATTTGGGTCAATAGATCATTGACTGTGGTCTGGATTCTGCTGCACAGTTGTGTCATCTACGGACTTCCACATGTCACCACAAGAGACTGTTAGTTTATCGATCATTATTAAATATAGCCATGGGCATAATTTTGTACCCTGTGGAACTCCGGCGGGAACTTCAGCCCAATCCGAGTAATCCTCTTGGTTTAGCTTTACCCTTTGTTTTCTACATGTGAGAAAATCTGTAATCCAGTTGACAACCCAATGCGGTAAATTACATGTATGGAGTTTGGTAACCAATAAGCCATGATCAGGTCAAAAGCCTTTTTAAAGTCAAATAAAATGACTCTGACCGTAGAACCAGTTCCATCGGTAGAACCATTCCAAGAGTGTAACATACTTAAAAGTGCAAACGTCGGGCTAGATTTTGGAATTGTGCCAAATTGATTAGGGTCAATTCTTTGGAGTACAGTTGGTCTAATGTATTCTACTACTATATAATCCTCTGCGATTTTGAGAAATGATAGGTGTTAAGGATATTGGTCATAGATGTTTATTTACTTCTCGAACGGGTTTTTGTTTCGGAATTGGAACGATATCCGCGTGTTTCCATATCGAAGGGAGACGAGCTTCTTTATAGGATAGATTCAATGTCTGAGATAGGTGAGGCTAAGATATCAGCGTTTTCCTTCAATACCCAAGCTGGAATGCCGTCTGGGCCACTAGCTTTATTTGTGTTTAAGTTTACCAGGTGTTTAAAGACAGAGAACTCGGACGTACAAAAGGATTGGTTAGTTAGTTGGGAATTCTCGATAGTGTCTCGATTGGTAAAACAAGATGGCAATGGGTCGAAGACTTTCATTGGCTCGAGGAAGGTTTGATTTATTAGATTGGCAAGGTACGGAGTGACGGGTGTTTGGCCAGTCCTACATTCTAGGTTTTGCAATAAAGACATCGAATCTTCGCGATAGGTGACCTGTGACGCCAAACCACTAAGCTTTTTGACTTCCTTCCATCAAATAGACGGCGAGCATTCTTTTAGGTGTTCTACTTTTGACTTATAAAACTTCTATCGACACGATTTACGCCAGCGGTTTACTCCATTTCTTAGAGTTTTGAATAGACATGTATTTCTTTGGGCTAGGGCCCTTTGACGACGATGAATTGTATCTTTCAGAGATCGAGACATCCAAGGCGGTTCGTTACAATATTTTGTTTTCGTCTTAAGCACATCTGCCTGATGGTCATTGTGTTGAAATCAAACTACGTGCAAGATATAGTCAGTTTTTTTTTCTCCCCGGGGGGGCTGAAACCGAAGACGCATATTCCTGGCCTCAAGATTGGGAATTCTTAGAGGTTCTATGGAAATTAGGTGATTGTCAAATTTGAAATAGCTCGTTTAACAACCCATCTGTTGGATTAGTACCTTTGCATAAAGGTTTTATGAAACAAATTGGAAATTTTTAATACTATCGTTAATAGTATTAACCGACACTGGATGAAGATACAAAAATGGGTTGCTACGTAGGCAGTATAAAACAGCACAAAAAGTTAAAAGGTTGGTAGACTACCGAATTTATGATGAACATTTCTAACGTTTCGAGCTATGGCCCTTAGTCGGAGAGTGAAACGAATTCCAAAAGAGGAATGGCAAGTGGACTAGGTTTTATACTAAAGGGGGTCATGTGACAAAAATGAACCAATGAAATGTGAGAAATAAAAACAAACGTCAATGACCTAGCAACGACAAGGAAGTCACTTGTTATTTTTAACAGCGATCAGTAAACCGGCCCGGGGAGAAACCGCCAGAAAACCCAAGGGAATAGAAATTTGCATACGATAAAAATGAAAACAAAACCAAGGGAAAACAGTGTATAAGCTAATGTTTCTATCCGCCATGCTAGACAAAAGCAAAAACTTATAAGGTGGTCATCATTAACCGACGGAACATTTTCAGTATAACAAAAAAGATTTCGAAAATCCTTCTGCTAGGTGTATTCAGCAGCTAAATAAGGGAAACTGGCCACTAAATTGACCTCTTGAGCACCTAATGTAATGTAAGCTACGTCTTGCTTCAGTTAACGATGTTAAACCAAAGCACGTGTAATACATTAACCAGGATTTAGCACATCCTGGCTTTCGTATGCCTACAATTTACATTTGCTCACATAGGAACACTCGAGTGAATTGGTCAAACTATCAGTAATGGCTGGAAAAAGTCAAAGATCTAAAGTGAACTGTTCTCTATATAGTCTTTTATATTGATTTTTTTCTATAGTCTAACTATAGTCTTACCGAGAATTAGGTCTCCAAACCAGCACATCAACTCGTTCACCAACTTGCTGAAGAACTTTAACTGCACGTGTTCGTCTAAGATTCTTATAGACAAACATCCAAGTATTTCATTGGTAACTCAATCTTGAATTTGAATCATCACTCGTTTCCCCTTTGTTTCTTTCGCTTGTCGAATAAAACCAGAAACTAACGTTCGTTTTTAGTGCCGTTTTACCCTCTACGGCCGAACGTGTTAGTCTGTTTTCGTGAATTACCTGAAAGGATTAAGTTCTCTTCTCTTCAACGCAGAGTCTGGTTCACACGTGAACATAAGCATTAGCATAAGCGCAAGGACAAAACAAAAGGCAAAACAAAAGAATGAAGCCAAGCCTGCAACACAAGGATGGTCATGAACATAATCATAAGATGATAGTCCAAACATAAGACAAGAACCGAACAAAAAACGAAACAAAGAAAAATTCTTATTTATCTTTTCCTTATACTAGTGAGCTTAAACAATAGCGGTTCTTGATTCACCGACAGCGTTTTCTTTCAACACAATTATTCATCTAAAACAAAGAAAACCAATAAGTTGAAATCCCAAGAGACCGTCAAACGTCTAAAACACCGTTGCCATTCTACATTGACTATGGGGGCCTTAACACGAGCCCGATCGGCTCTCAAACCGGGTTGGCTCGTCAACCCGGGTCAACCCGTCTACGAATAAGCTCATTTAAGCGTTTACACGATAGCCGGGTTAACCCTTTCACACTTCTCCATTCCGTGTGACCCTTCTCGAGACCCGGGTCGACCCGGGTCGGAGAGGTGTGAAGGTGTGAAATTTGCGTTTGATTCTTGAAACACGGGTCGAGTTGACCCGGGCTCGTGTGAACTGTCGATAATTTCATTAACTCTTTCCCAATGGCTTACAAACCATCGCTAGAAATTTTTGCGCGTGAATCACTAATCAGTTGTTGTTTCTGATAGTGTAAGTAGCCATGGCGAGTTCAAGCGCTCGGAAAGAAAACAATACGCAACCCACCTTTCAATGGTCGCCCGAGATGATAGAATATTTAATAGTGTGCCTGAAAGACTAAAAAACGAAGATGGATTATAAAAATGTCGACTTTAACTCCGATGTTGTTGCCCTTAAATCTCGTTTGAGCCAAAATAAACTCGGTCCCAGCGCAGCGCTCGGACAAAGACGTCGATACAATCCGGGTTGAAAACGACTAGCCCGGGTTGGCAAGCAACTTTGCCAACTCGGGTCCATGTGACCGCGATAAAAAAATAACCGCCTATGGTGCGCTGACCCGGGTTGAAAATCAGCCCGGGTTCGTGTAAACGGGGCCTACTTTCTTAAGCTCTAAAAACTACGTCCACTGCTGGAATGTCATCATTTGTCAGTGAAGTTCATCGATGACTTGCTGATGGAACACGTAATCTCGCTTGGGATTTTAGTTATTCACGATCTTTGTTTTCACGAAGTAGTCAATTTAAGAATACGCGGGTCAAAATTTCAAAAACTCCTGTTCATCAGTTCTTCCATCTGCCGGCCGTGACTTAAAAACATTTGTCCCTTAAGCTATCCATTGTTCATCAGTTCTTCCGGTTGCTGTCCGTGGCTCCTGAACGTCTGTAACTTCGGCTCTCTAATATCACCTTCCGTAACCTTTCGTGCAGTTTTTTCACTCTATCACAAACACATTTGTGACTGGTGCTGCCGTTTCTTAATGAGATGCACCCATGACGCGGTGACAAACCAAATACGGATCCAGAAATTGCACGGTTGTGGCAAGAAGGTATATCTGGGAAGCAGGATTACGGTTAGGATTAGGGTTAAGATTAGGTTAGGATTAATTTTGGGGGGTAGGATTAGGTTTCCTAACCCTAACCCCAAACCTAACCCTAATCCCAACCTATCCTAACCCTGATCCTAATGCTAATTCTCCTTCTCAGAGTATTTCGTCGGAATGTATCAATCCAAATCTGATAAGGCCATAATATCTTGCAAAGAGTATTCATTCAAAGTTAGGTATTTTTGTTTGATTACAAACTCGCGATTGGTTAGAGCAGTTCCAATCACAGAGCATGGAGCAAGCGTGCAGAATATACGAGAACTGCTTAGCTGCTGGACTTGAGTCATTGTAAGTCGGTGAAAGGTTTACGTTATTAGCCCACATGAAGACCAGTAGACACAACAGCGACATAAATGACTTACATTTAGCAATGAACCAATTTCTATTGCGCAAATAGCTACGGTTGATAACGTTTTTTTCCATTGCAGGGCAAAGTTTGTTAACCGTTCTCTGACACATTAGCTTGTTTCGAGTAAAACAATGTCCGTATCCAGGCCACTTACTTTCAGGCTAGAAAAAATCGTGTGACGTGTTCCCCGACGACCTAGTTTCTTCCTAAGCCAACTTTAATCAACGAGAGAAACTCTCGATCTTGCGGGCTTTCTAGTCAGTATTTTGCTCTCTTCTTACTTTGTTTCCAGAAAATTGCTGCAGTTGATATTTCTTTCACTGTTTTAACACATCAAGATAAAGTCAACGCACCACCATACAAACTCGACGGTATTTATGTACAAATGTAAAATGAAGAATTCCCTCCAGGAAAAGGACTTGTAAACGTTCATCTCGTTCATCCGATCTTGTCTTGATTGGCTTATGTCATTCACGCTGCTTTTCATTGGTTCACATCTTCACCAATGAGAGGAGGCTTGTCGTTTTTATTGGACGTATTACAGTCAAGATGTGAAAAGTACAGCGCATAAACTTTGTGCCCGGGTTTATGGTGCATTAACCTAGCGCCAAATGCAGAGAGTACCTGCACTTTATGGGTACTAAGCTGCTTCATCCGGAATGGTCGTCATTTTAGGATATCGCTCTAAGTCCTCAACGTTGCACAGATCGCTTTAGAACACAATTCTCGGCCTTCAACAGACTCAAGATCGTACAGACCGAGTAAGTAATCTGCTGGCAATGAGCCTGGGACGTGTTTTAACACTTCAGCTACCTATAAATGAAAAAAAAAATTAAGCAAGGAAACAGAAAGAATAAATACGTACATATATACATACATACATACAAACATACATACATATATAAATAAATAAAATAAAATAAATAAATAAATAAACAAACAAACAAAAAAACAAACAAAGAAGCAGCTTATAAAATTATTTGTCCATAACACGGCCGGCTGCACTTACATGAAACGAAACCTCTAAATTACACAACCCGAGAAAAAGATCCACGAGGCGAAATTTCGAAACCAACTCTTGGAACTTGTCAAAGGAACACAACCCCCCATCGACAACAACATGAAGACAAATTCTGAACGCAAACTTTCCGAACCAAAATCCAAAATCATTAATGTCTTTACAAGTGTCCCTCGTTTCAATATGAATTGAGATTTACAACAATATTACCGAAGAATTAACAAAATTTGAAAAACGTTTTGGAAATGTTTTCAAAATATTTAAACAATCACTACGATTCTCAAAGTTGCCTTTGATTTT
Organism: Heliopora coerulea; assembly: GCA_030142905.1. Classification (NCBI taxonomy): domain Eukaryota; kingdom Metazoa; phylum Cnidaria; class Anthozoa; order Scleralcyonacea; family Helioporidae; genus Heliopora; species Heliopora coerulea. The sequence goes on from JASJOG010000515.1 coordinate 16,341, forward strand.
TTAATTGTCGCTTACTCTTGAAACGAATAATGAATGAGAAAAGCCTAAAACACCGCTAAAAAACTATGTAACATATTTCAGTTATTCCATTTTTCGACAGCCCAGGCAAGAAATCTTGAAACTTAGAGGAGCAGTACCTAACAGCCCTTTAACAGTAGAAGCATAAACGAGTATGTAAGTGTGTTGTATATTTCCACTTGGATCAGCTGACTATGATTTGCACCACGTTCGAACGAATTTCAATCATCCAAGTTAGTTACACTGGGAAGTATATTCCTGCGCGAGTACTCACACAGACCAGGCCCGGAGCTGAGGGGGAGCCTGGGGGAGCAGTGCCCCTCCCCCAACCAATATATAATGGAAGTCGTGCCCTCCCTACAAACAAAAAAAAGGAAAACGTATCTATAAAATTTCCCCAGAATGCGACCAGGATCCCTCTCTGGAACAACCCCACCAGAGACGACTACAGAGCCCCAGCTCAATTTTTGGTCCACGTCGCGGCTATGTGTGCGGCAGTGCCCCCCCCCGAAATTGAGAGCCAGCTCCGGGCTTGACACAGACTCAAAAATTCGAGAGTTAAAAATGATGAAACAACATTTACTGTCAATCGCTTCACAGTTTGAGTTCAACATAACGTCTTGGTCTGAAGGATGAACAACATTGCGCTTTACTGACTCAAACTAATTTCGTTTCAAAGTGAGGATAAAGTGAGAAGTGTTTTACCAGCTGCGGTTGAAGACATGTCAAAAGAGGCGAAGACAGGAGGCCTGTGCATGACACAGCTTGCTCCAGAAATGACAAAACGAAGGCTGCCCTAGCTCCGATTTCAGTCCGATTCAAACTGTGACAAAACTCTTCAAATAAAGTAACTAGAAAACATAAATAAAACAACATTTAACACAATTTTCTTTCTATCATGTGCTTGAAAAATTTTGGATGAAAACATTTTGTGAATATCCAACGATGAAAAATCAATCAACACACTTTACTTAGTAGGCTCGGGGCTTAAATGGAAGTCTTAGTATTACGGAAGGATTATGCATCTGGCATGGACAATCCGTCTAAACCTTAATTGGGGCGAACGTAATTTTCGACGAACATTCTGTCTAACTTAATCCGTCAGTCCATACGTCTATTGAGTAGAATTTCGAGGGCGAGTTATCCGTCTGAGACCAATAAATCCTCCCCGTTTGGACTGGAACTCACATCAGACAGAGTCATCGTCAACCTGACTGTATAATACAGTCGAAATATTGCCACAATGTTGTCTGGTATTTTTGCTCATGAAGAGAGAATTTTAATGAGTAACCTACACTGCCAAAATCAACTAGAAATGTTGACTTGAGCGGGATTTCAAGTCGCATCTTTAGGCTTCCGGATGGCTGCTCTTCTAATTGAGCTGTCGAGTCAACCGGGAACAATGTCCTTGTTTTATCCATTTTAAGAGCGAGAGAGATTTTCGTGACAACTTAACGCTTATCCTTGAGGATGTCCAGTATTTCGTAATTTCGTCCCAATTTTGAATCATCTTGAACAACATGAAGACTGAAGAGAGAATTTTCATGATGAACTTACACTGCCAAAGTCCACTAGAAAATATAGGTGAAGCGCGATCATGGTATAGACATAATTGAAACAATGAAAATGGCGTTCTTCTGATCAAAGTATTTTATTTCGAGCTTTCGGTCACCAGGCTGTGACCTTTCATTTCTTCCTGACGAAGGTCACAGCCTGGTGACCGAAAGCTCGAAATAAAATACTTTGATCAGAAGAACGCCATTTTCACTGTTTCAATTATCCACTAGAAAAGTTGACTTAACCGGGATTCGAACTCGCATCTTCATCTTTTGGATAACAAGATGCTTGCTGGAGCCTTTTCTTTCAGAATATACTTTCCCTCAAACTACACTACGTCTCTCTATACGTGATTCGTCAACAAAGATACGTGGGTAAGCTTGAGAAAACGGCCTACTAAACTTTTTCGAGCTTTGTTGTTGAACCTTGTGGAGTGCTATCCGCCATCTGTAATCAGTGAAGACTTCTTCCAACTGATTTTATGTTTTGATTTTGTTTTTTTCATTTCATTTTTAAATTTTTTTTTCACATATCAGGGAATCATATGAGATGATTGCATGCCATTCAATGGAACTAGGCGTTTTTTCGCAATGATTATTCAAATACCCTTTTTACTAGCAATAAAAACTGAGTTGTATTTGCCCACGCACACAGGAACCGTGGCTAGAGTGCAGTTTGGCAGACGCAGATAAACCGCTGAGCTTTCAGGGTTTCGGTTAGGGGCATATAACAAATAAATTTTCAACCTGTTTCACAGATATTCTATATCTATCGATTTTTACCATGCAAAAATTTCAAGAATTTAGGAAGTTTTGAGCTATAAACAACGAGACCTGACACACTACCAACCTATTCCTTGCTGAATTACAGATTTGGGCGTCCATAGCCTATCATCTTCGTCAAACCGCTGCAGTTTTAAAGGTCTAAAAATTAAAACCTTATATTATCGACATTTGGCATAAAACTATCATGCTTTCGTAACCTGGAGATAAAACAAAAACCAAGAAAGGCATTGCGATCAATCTTCATTGATCCACTGGTCATTAGGTGGTGTCATTGAGGAAGAAAACTAACAAGTCGACAAACCGAACCGGTGTATAAGCTTAAACATCTGCCCGGATTTCTCACTGAAAATTAATTCAAAATGCTTTGTAACAGTGCCTACTGTCAGATGATATAAGCAGTTTTTCGGAGTATCTTTCCTGTCCGTTTTGTGAACAACTTATTCGATAACGAGACAAACTTAGTTTTCTAACGAAGTGTTGCCGTGCCAAAATCCTTGTATCACAGTAGAACGTTATATTATCTGAAGGTCTCCGAATTTTACTTTCTTCAGTTCTGTAAAGAATGTAAGGAAAACAGCAGGCACCGAAGACGTTTAGCCTGGTCATGGACGCTGATAAAGCTGACTGACTTCTGACCTTACTGTCCACTTCCATGTTCGTTTCATCTACATCACCTACATCAACATATTTGTACTTTTACCCACAAAACCAAGGCAGTATTTTCGCAATAAATCAACTATAAACCATCTTCTCAATACGTCAACAGCTCGTGCTCGTTAAGTTAAAAACTGAAAATTTGATAAAGAGGTTAGGCAGATGTTCCGCTAGTAGAATGTTCCTGGGAGGGTGATAGTGGGTGCCGGAAGTGCTAGCTTCCGATGGATTGCGAGGTCCGGGAGCTTTCTTCCGAGAATTATTTTAAGGATAACCTGAAAACATTATGGGGTGGAATTTAAGCTAATGCGGTAGCTGTGCCATTTAAGGGGTAATCCCTTCCTGGGTTCAAAGGCGGAGGCTTGTTCCTCCGTAATCCCTTCCAGCGAGAACTCTGAGCAAGAGAAAAAGTTTAGTCAAGAGCTCGAGTGGTGCAAGGTTAGTCTCTGTGCTTGACTTAAGTAGGAAACTTACAACCAATGACAACACTAACAAAGGCGATACCTTTCTCCGTCTTCGTCATCGTATTTTTTGTGAGACGGATCTTCCCGGAGCAAGCCAAGCGCTGTTGCGTGAGAAAGGAGACGAGCCAAGCCCCAACCCTAGAATAAAAACAAATCAAGTCAGATAAAGTGGATTGAAATAAACATCGGATAATTGACCACTAAAACTATTTGTTCCTGCTTTAATTTTTGTTTTGGTTTTGTATAATGTTTCCCTCTCCTTTATCGCAGTTTTTGTCCTTGTTAACCTTCTCCAATCTTCCCACTTTCCTCTTTTTTTTCCTTTGTTCTGCATAATTCCAACATTATTCCTTTCCATCTCCTCTCCCTTTCTTCTTTATGCATCATTTCAGTCAATTTTTCGCTCCTCCCATCTTTCCCTTTCACCCTTTTTAGTTTTCCAGTAACTGAGGTTCTAGGCGGGAATCTTAAGCGTAGGACGAACGGCAGAGCCTTGCAAAAAACACGAATCATATGCATGTTTATGAGAGCTTTTCTTATTTGTAACGTTATGTCGCATCGCGCAACAGCACCGACGTTTTTTATTTCAATTTCTGCTCCGTTTGCCTCTTCTTCCTTCCCACATCCAACTATTTATTTATATTTTTATCTATCTCTACGATACCTGGCGTTGCCAATCCTGTCTGTTTCCTAAGCGATCTCATTGTCACCCTTCCCATCCATAAAACATCTTGGTTCAAGTACTTACCACGGGATCCACCAATGACAGCTCAGCTTCAGGACGTTGTACCAGCGCCCTCACAGAACACAAAAGCGCGGGCGATAATTCAGAAGGATCCAAGACCATCAACAGTGAACCGATGTCGGCTTAAAATATTAAATAAAATAATAGTGTCTTCATTTCTAAACTCCAACGAAAACCGTAGCTCTGTTCTTATGTCCTGTTCTTATTGTAGCTCTCGACTGTCTCTGCCAACTATATTCTTCATCTTGGGTTCACTTTTCGAACAGTTTGAAAATGTATTTAAATATTGCAGTTCGATATGCTTGCCCTAGAAATGTCAAAATTTGCACGTTCACAATGACAAGTCGGCAATCTTGAGTTAATACATAAATGTTTTTATTCGTATTATTTTCTTCACCAAACCACTTCCGGTGGCGATTACAATTAATCTAGATACTTGTCTCTTGAAAATGAGAGCACGTTTTGGAGGCAGAAGGGAAATCCCTACCAGAGGGTTTGCAGAAATTTGGCAACATTCGTTTCACTACGTCACAAACAATAGTTCATCAGTTGGTGTTCCAAGAATTTTCAAAAGCAAAAAAGATTAGGTATTCAGGCGAAAGCTCACACATAATGTAATAGCTCTGAGAATGTGCAGGTAAGCCGCAAGTGTGTGAAACGCGAATTTGGTAACAGGACCGACCTAAATTCTCAACTTTTGGCCCCATGGAACGAGGACGGTATTAGATATGCAGGATGAAATTCCAAAGTATCGCAAGGAATGTATTGGCTAGCAAACGATATTTTAGCAATCATCCCTCTTATCCCGCTTTGTCTAGTACAACACCTCAGGTAATAAAGTTTAAATCTACTAACCGGCTTTCTTAACGTCTTCTTTTCTTGTCTGATTTAATAACTCCTAGGCAAAAGCGTAAAAGTATTGCAATGACAACTAGTTCGTCCTACAGTCAGCTAGCTCTTCTACCAAGTAACTTCAGCAACAGCAACAGCAACAACAACAACGAACAACAACAACAACGAACAACAACAACAACGAACAACAACAACAACGAACAACAACGAACAACAACAACAACGACAACAACAACAAAAACGACAACAACAGAAACAACAACGACGACAACAACAACAGAAACAACAACAACGACAACAACAACAGAAACAACAACAACGACAACAACAGAAACAACAACGACAACAACAACGACAACAACAACAGAAACAACAACAACGACAACAACAACAGAAACAACAACGACAACAACAACAACATCAACAACAACAATGAACAACAGCAACAACAACAACGAATAGCAACAACATCAACAATGAATAACAACAGCAACAACAACATCAGCAATGAATAACAACAGCAATAACAACATCAACAATGAATAACAACAGCAACAATAACAACATCAGCAATGAATAATAACAGCAACAACAACAACATCAGCAATGAATAACAACAGCAACAACAACAACATCAACAATGAATAACAACAGCATCAACAACAACAACAATGAATAACAACAGCCATAACAACAACAGAAGCAACAAAAACAACAAAAATAATGACAACAGCAAAAACAACAACAAAAATAATGACAACAGCAACAACTACAACGGCAACAACTACAACGGCAACAACAACAACAGCAACAGAAATAATGACAACGACAGCGAATACAGCAACCACAGCAACAGTGGCATGTAATGCGCACAGTCTGTTGGTGTGGAGCAGCTACCAAGTTTCGAATGACTTCAGCAACATCACACTCAACATATTCCTGAGAGTTGCAACTATATGCATCTCTCGCGAACCCTAGAGGGATTAGTCACGATCGTTAAAATACATGTATCATGCAACAAAATTGAAGGGAAAGTTTGGATCTAATTTAAATGTTTAATACCTGCTTTTAGGAAAAATGCCACGAAATCCGAAATTACATTTTGTTTGGGAAGAAACGTTTATGAGCATTGGAGGACGAATTAAATAGAAATGAAATGAATCGTCAAAATTCTCTTGATATCAGAACCACTCAAAATAGTTATAGTGAAGGCTGTGCGACGGCAAACCACGATCCGAGCTTTGACTGTATCAGTTTGGACCTCATTTAGGTTTGGAGAGCTGTTACATTCATCAACCACAAACTTGTTTGGCAATTGTTGGAAGGTTCAGGAAATAAAAACGAACGCTCAAGGAAAACATACCCATAACTTATCCCACTCCATTTACGATGAAAACAATCGCAACCCGCATAACAAAGGTGAAAATGCTTCACACACAACAAATGCTTTTTAACAACAGCAACGCTGATAATTCTTACCTTAACTACAATGTCAGCAAACCATCCGGGACCACCAGAATTGAGCAGAGTACGAAGATTATTCATGGAGCTTAATGAAACAGCACCATCTTGGATACAACTTGACAATAACTTGCTCGTCGTCTGAAAATTTTCGAGGAAAAAGCTGAGAGAAACAAGAACACTGTTGTATTGCATAAAATACAGAAAGAATGGCTCATGTGATACTGGCCAACCAAAAAAGGGTTTTCAAGGAAGAAGAAAGTAAATAAGTAAGTATGCAACTAAGACACTAAGTTTACAAGTGTGTAAGCAGATAATTAAGTAAGCAAGTTAGCAAGTTACAAGCTAGCAAGATAGCAAGCAACCAAGCAAGCAAGCAACCAAGCAAGCAAGCAAGCAAGCAAGCAAGCAAGCAAGCAAGCAAGCAAGCAACCAAGCAACCAAGCAACCAAGCAACCAAGCAACCAACCAAACAAGCAACCAAGCAAGCAACCAACCAAGCAAGCAACCAACCAAGCAACCAACCAAGCAACCAAGAAACCAAGCAAGCAACCAACCAAGCAACAAAGCAACCAAGCAACAAAGCAACCAAGCAACCAAACAAGCAACCAAACAAGCAACCAAACAAGCAACCAAACAAGCAACCAAACAAGCAACCAAACAAGCAACCAAACAAGCAACCAAACAAGCAACCAAACAAGCAACCAAACAAGCAACCAAACAAGCAACCAAACAAGCAACCAAGCAAGCAACCAAACGAGCAAGCAACCAAGCAAGCAACCAAGCAAGCAACCAAGCAAGCAACCAAGCAACCAAGCAAGGAACCAAGCAACCAACCAAGCAACCAACCAAGCAACCAACCAAGCAACCAACCAAGCAACCAACCAAGCAACCAACCAAGCAACCAACCAAGCAACCAACCAAATAACCAACCAATCAAGCAAGCAAGCAAGCAAGCAAGCAACCAACCAACCAACCAACCAACTAAGAAAGCAAGTACCTGAGTAAATAAGTAAATCAGTACATTAATTAGTAAGTAAGCAAGCAAGCGAGCAACTTCTATGCTGCATGCATATTTGGATATTCCACGTCAGTGTTCAAATAACTGATTCAAAATCACAGATATAGATAAAAGTTTTCAAATAGATAAAATACTTGTTAAAAAAATGTGAAGAATTTCCCCAGAATGGAAACTTCCCTGTAGAAAACATGAAGTTTTGCCAGGGGTATCAACACACTCATCTCAAAACCGTGGTACATTCTTAGCTTGGGTTCCCCCTTTCTGCAAATTCTGGGTCCGCCAGTGAAATTGCGGACCTTGCTCGACTAATATCTTAACTTCCACCCCAAGCATCGTAAACCACAACATGATGAAATTTATATTATGTGTACAACTCAATAATTATAATCAGATCAATTCATTGTCTTTCAAAATTGTCGCCTTACCTTTGTCGCACTTTCTTTGTCTATAAAAATAATGAAAGATATTTTGTCAAATAAAACAATGTCAGCACAGTGAGTCGATGATGAACACGGTCTGTCAACGGATAGGTCAGTTGATCATTAAACTCTTCCAAGCAACTCTGTAGTCAGTTTGTTAATGAATAAATAATGGAGAATTTCTTACATTCGACGTGTGAACGTCGTCGCTAAATTGTAAAAATGTTCTCAGTAATGCACCTTGTAGAATTAGGATAGCGTTCATTATTAGTCATTTCTCTTGCTTTGCTTGAAATTTTCTTTAGCGAAAAAAGGAAGGGGATCTGGTAACGAGTTCACCGCAGTCTACCCTCCTCTTATATGAGCTCACTTGCAGGCGAGGACATTTGTGCCCAGGAATGTATAGTATACTTACCACTAATTATCCGACGGCTCCTTCTCAAGTCAATCTTTAATTTGTCCACGAGAATTTCGAGTAATGGATAGCTAAAAACGTTTGCAACAATTGCCAGCATTGATATCCTGAACTAATTAAAATTTTCAACAGATCAAACAAATTTAAATCTCGTGTCGTAAATCTTTTATGGGCAATCTCGGGACGAGTGACCCGGTTCATCTATTGCAAATCATCAAAGTGCGTCTGCAACACGAATTCAAAAACCTACTTTAACTCTTCCCAGGCAGGATCAGTCTTATATCAATTCACTCTGACTAACGACAAATGACTTCACTCCTCAAGGGAAGACATCGTGCCGGGAAATGGTTATTACTATCACCACTCTTCCCCGGAAGGATCTCTCTTTTGTTATTTTGCTCTGGCCAATGCCAGATGATTTTACTGGTCAAGGGAACATATCCTGACGGGAAAGGGTTTAATCATAAATGAGAGATACAAGCTTTTCCTTAAGGCCCATTTACACATGCGATTTTTCATTTTGCCATTGTCATCCTGGTGTATGTAATAAACTCGTGACAGTCTATGCTGCAAGACATCCGCTTATGATTCGCGGCAGTTTGTCGTTAACGCTCTCGTCAGTTAAACACATACTCCAAGATGTCAATCGCAAGGCACAGACTCGCTCGTGTAAACAGCCCTTTACTAAGAAACGTAGAACTGGGGGTAAAATTTCTACTCCAGGAGGTTAAACAGGTGTTTAAAACCCATTATTACAAGCTTTTCCCCTCCCAATGTTTTGTCAGAGAATCTCATGAATTCAAAACACCGCCGTATTTCAAACGTCGGCCCTTGCCATTTGAGGGGATCCACCGGAATGCCGACGAAATAGATTGATGCCCGATAGGACACCTCTCTCATATTGTTGATGGTACTTACCTACTGGGACGTGTACTGATCACAGGATTAATTAACATGTCCATGAAACTACAATAAGTATAAAAAGAAATTAAAAACAAAAGTGGAAACAATTAAAAGGCAAGACGAACAGGTTACGAAGTAAAGTAAACAGTAACATCCTATAACCAGAACTCGGCAAACAATGCAAAAGAAAACCAACTAAAAGCCATATGATAAATTCCTATTTAACCTCGTTTGCTCGGTCCGTACTGGAAAGTATTTGCCCTTGGCTTTTTCGCACAGACCTCGCTCCTTCGTCGCCAGGTCTGTAGGCAAACCTCAGGCAAATACTCTCCTTTACGGACCTGGCACTCGGTTAATAAGTACCTAATCATCTGGAGAAGGGACAGGAAACCATTCTAAATCAGTTGGTGCGATACTTTACGGTTGATTGACCAGAATGAAAAGTAAAAAAGGAGTGAAATAAAACAACTTTCAATGTCAATTTAGTGTCCATCAGTTTGGTGTACTTTGTTCCAGTCTTCAAACATCTCGCTAAGCCCTACTCGAAGTCTTCCAAGTTGTCCAGTTATTTTCAAGACACTTTGAAAACAAAATTCGCTGAAGTCAAGACAGTTAACCAAAGTAATCAGTTTTACCCGTTCTTAAGGAATTGGAGACTACAAGCTCATGGTTCCATTCATGGTTCCATGAATAGGTAGAAAAAGGACCGCCACACATAGTTCACGGGCAAGAAATTTTTTCAACCGTTCCATGATTTTGCCGTTGCCGAAGCGTGCTTTAAGTTAACCATCCTTGTCAAACGGGTGCCGAACAACGGAATATGTCCGAACACCCTAGATTTAACCCTCGATGATTTGGTCACTGATTGACTACATTCGCGTACCCCACAATACATTTCATTCTGGGAATTCCTCGCATAAAAACAACGGATTTCCAATTGCCAAAAACAGATTTTCTTCAAAAACAAAACAGTATTATGGGAGACGTGAAAAAGGCTAATTCTTATGAAATAATTGTTGTAAATAAAATGCGCAACTTCGACGCTCAATCAAAATAAACTAGTTGGAGAATTTGCTCGTCAAAGTTACCATGAAAACAGTACACAAAAACTTAACCATGAAGTACTTTACGTGGGTTGACATAAATTTGTGAAAATAGATACAGAAAAGAATTTATACTTTGGAATCTTTTTACCACCGAATGTCTGTAGGAATTTATTTGAATTACCTGTACGGTTTGTCTCTTTCTTCAGAAGGTAATCTACGAATAAAGCTGCTTAGCCACACAAGAACACAAACGGCAAGAGCTGGGCACGTTTGAACCAAATCTTTGCACACTTTCTGTTCCAAATGAAAAACCATAACATAGTATTTAACTACTGAGAGAAACAAGGTTGAACACAACCAAATTGGATGAGTAAATGGTAAGTCACTCAGGTGACTTATAACTAAAAGGCGTAATGTTATGAGTCGTCTCCAAGCTTAATATTTATAAAGCACTAATTCGCATGTTTCAAGTCTTATTTATGGCCAGTTCAGACTGTTCTTTCCCGAAGACTGTTTTATACATTTCCGTGAATTAGGATGCCCAGTCACTGTTCCGAAATCTTGCGCAAATTCCTTCATATCACTAAACCAGGTATAATTTGCTGTCTGTTAGTGAATGTTGCGTGCATATCAGTGACAATTGTTTTACGGTTCGAAACAATTTCGGCTACTTCGACAATTTCGGCTACTTCGGCAACTTCGGCTACTTCGTGAAAGTTCGGCTACTTTCCTTCATAAACGAAATACTGCTCCGGTCACTTTTTCTTACGTTTACCGGGTGTCCGAACGACCTATTTGATTAACCTTGTAAAAGGTACCAATTTAGCATCGTCCAATTGCTAATCATGAACAAAATGAAGCCACCATAAATATTTAACAATGACTGGATTCGATCATCGCACGATAGCAAGAATTATTAAGGCTGAGTTCGCCCTTGACGACAAACACCGAAGGCTGAGGCACATAAACCAACCCAACACATTGATGACTCCTGGTATCATATAAATAATGAATCCAATAAATATTTTACAATTTTGCTCTGTGCTCATAAATGTGCTACATAACGAATAAACACGTGCAGTCGTTCATTTCTGAATAACTTTATCAGGTTGCACTTTCCATTTTTTTGTCATTTGAAACACCGTACCATGTTTCACGCACAATGTTTCCTTTGGTTATTTGGCACATAGAATTTAACAAAACGCTTACTGATTGGAGAAGCAGTGCATTTCATCGCTTAGAGACCGCCGTTATTAACCGATGCAAAGTCAAAAACTCACTATTTTCCTCTGCACAGTTAAATAGGTATTATTAGTCCTTCATAACTAACCTTCAAAATCTCCGGTAACGGCGAGGCACACGTGAGCAGCTCGTGCACCGCTTGGCAGACGTTCCAACAGGATCTACCCCAATGTGTTGTACTGAAAACAAAAGAGAAACAGGTAAACTACACACGTAGCGTGGAAAACGCTATTTCGCTAAAGGGTCTTGACTCGACGATTTTGACAAGTGTGAGGGACAAAGATGATCGCCATATGCTGGCAAAGGCACGATGAATAAATATGAAGACTTTTGAAAAGACATCACCATTTGTGAAATCAGGTTGTTCAATGCCTCCGTAGTATTGACTGGTGGTCGAACACCGCAAGAAGTATACCGATACCTGCATACAGGTTTTCGTGTAGTCAAATTTTATAGGATCTCCAGAACCTTCGAAAAACTCCCAGGCTTGTCACCTTAGTCTTTTGCGAACGGCTAGATTCTACTTCTGATTCTAGTCTTTTTTTATGTTTTCCCCGGGAGCATCAATCAATCGCTTCCCTTGCACCTCAAAACAATATGTGCTTATCTAAATCGCTAGCTGAATGACGTCTGATGAAAATCTCGCTGGTTTTGGTTGACATTCAGCATGAATATTTCTATAAACACAATTTATACACCAAAAGCTAATACGTCTCCTAGAACCAGTGTCCTCTTGATACATCGATGTGATTTTGAAAGTCCTGCCGAAAAACTGGCATGTGATTTGATGGCGGTATGAACAGTATATACAGTGGAACCTCGTTAATACTGCAACCATAGGGACAAAAGTGTGGCCGTATTAACAAGATGACCGTATTAATGGGATATGGTCAAGTTTGGTAGCTGGTCTATTTCAAGTTATGTAATTAAAGGTACAATGAAGTTTGGCGTAAAACGAATTGTGATTATATGGAGCGTAGACGAAATGTATTGTAACAAAAGTAAGATAAACAAAACTGGCTTTTATAAGAAGTCAAAGTTGTTGATAAGGTTGTAAATCGCGGTGGCCGATTAGGAATGGAAATTCCATGCGTTTATAAATTTAGAAGAGAGGCAAGAAGCGTTGAAATGCAAAGCAGACTGTGAGATATTGACAGCAACTTCTCTGTTAGAAATGAAAATAGACCGTATTCAAAAAGAAAAGCAAGGGTACAACTCGAAGGAACATCTTGCTCTCCAATGAAATCAACTTTGCAGTTTGTGAAGTTTCATTGTTATTTAGTTAAAATATACATTTCAATATACGTAACCACATTTTTATGTGGACGATTCTGTTGAAATGACTTTTTTCAATTAGATATGTTTGTCATTGTTCATCAAGATTAATGTTCTTTTGCTATTTAAAGGTCTTTCAACATTCGCATTTTGAAAGCGTAGCCAGATTAACGGGGTAAATTTACAAAGGAAAGAAGTTGGCGGGATTTTAAAAAGTGGCCGTTGGCCGTATTAATGAGGTGGTCCGATTCACGGGGTTTCGAAATGAGAAAATGACTGGGCGTACCAGTCCACTCATTTACCATTATTGGTCATTTATTTTGATTTAATCAGATTTATTTATCATTCATTTACGGCATGTCAAGCAGCGTGTTGCACGGGGACGAACAGTTTTACCTTAATTTAGGAATTTTCCCTCGCAGAAACTGCTCCAAGATATCATCAACTGTAGCTTTGTCCACACGTAGTGTGATTACATTTGCGATCGGTTGATCCATTTTATTTGTGATACATATCCTGACCCAATGGACAAAGAATCCCCAGCCACTGTTATCGGCAGAATTTAACACAGCCTGTGCAAACCACATTACATGAGATGAAGTAACACTGTCCAAGGCAGAACTGATACATCGTGCAAAAGAGGAAACAAAACGTATTGCGAAAAGTCAAACATCTTCACAGTTGCTTTAAAGAGAACGTCACTCACCATTTTCCCAAAATTCACGACAATATAGCAGAGAATGAGAAAGGAATGATGAAACAAATCGTTTCTATGTTCTGCCAGTTTATCTAAAAGAAACAAAGCATGCTAGAATATAAGAATAGCACGATAAAAATTTGAAAATTTTGCGATCGAATTTTTGGTAGAATAAGGCCTAGTTCACACTAGCGACATAACGACATAAGGACATGAACATAATGACATGAAGAAAAGATCAGAATTTTTCTTAAGTCTTTTTTTATTTCCTTGTCATTATGCTCCTGTTACGTCGTTATGTTACCTAGTTGACACTTTGAACATATCGACAGAAACCGAATGCAATACGCTTTCGCGTAACCCAGTTGCTATGACGTTATGTCGCTTAGTGTGAATCAGGCGTAAGTGTTATGAATTTGTCCATAATATTGTATCTGACTAACATTTTCTGCTCATTTTAGACAGTAACAAATAAAGTCTAAAAAAGTTGCAGTAAAATCGTAAAATTTAAGAGGGGGTATGTTGAATGGTTTTTAAGATATTAACTGTCAAAGTCGGAGTAGACGCTTCCCGCGTCTCATCAGTAGAGTTATAAATCGCTCACATATTGCGTGTAACATCCATCAGATTTTTGTGCAACGCGCATTTGTCGCGTAGAAATCGTCGTTAAAAACCGTTTCCGTGAAACATCTTAACGATCTGATGTAACTTGAGCTTTTCGATATGATGACAATGAGGCATACACTCACCATCTTCACGATCATCTCTGCAATACTCAGCCGTCTCATTGATTCTTAAAAAAAATTGTCGTCTTTAAAAATACATGCATGATGAGGTATATTCAGCAATACAACTGACTGTAGCACTATCGCACAACTTGCTTGTGTAGTGAGCTTTAAGTAGAGAAATTTAACGTCATTGTTAGGGACAGAGTCAAAAGTGAAACTCGAATTCTCACAAAAGCTGTTAAGTTTTGATAATACAAATCGAATGTCACTGCGTTTCATAAGTATTAATGTGTCATCAACATAGCGGTGATAAGATTTTATAATGCCTGGTTTAATCAATATTGGAAACAACAAGTTTTTCAAATAATCCTAAAAGGACTTTCCTCCCAATTTTCCCGAAACTCACTCCGATAGGTGAACAATACCTTAACGCTCACTGGTCCACAACAGTAAAAAAGCAGAAATGGTTGCCCCAAGGGATGAGTGTCCAACAGATACCGATCACCGGATATAAAACCCCTTTGTGACTATGAATTGTTGCAAGTTACCGAGGGTCCCTCATGTCGAGATAGTTTGTTTCAAGGGTCATTGATCACCACGGCGCTGATACACACGTACAAAAAACATGTTGGTGTCTTAGTGTGACTGAGCCAGTTAAACAGAGGAAAACGTTTCCTACCTCAAGACTGCTCCACTGAAATCCTTAAGTTTCCCAACATTAACAGCTGCTAAAGAAATCCACATGAGGTTCTCCGGTCTGTTTAGTAACGTATGGATCACACGTGCACTGTTCTGCGTCTGTTCCATACCAAGAATCTTTCAAAAAACAAATCAAAGAATGTTGCGACTAAATTAACTATGGGGAAAGTCTACAAAGCTAGGTCAATTCTCATAATTTAAACATTTAGAAATTCTCATCAATTTCTTTTCTCACAGTACATAACAAAGAGAACATTCGTAGGGAAAAAACTGGCAAAGATCGAGAGATTTTCGAATTAGATTAAAATAAATTTCTGGGTTGGAATTAGAGTCAGAGCCAACGCAGTGATGTATTGACCTGAGTCAGACTGTCGACTCGAATCTGCCTCTGGTCGCACTTTTCGAATGAAAAGACTGGACTCGACTCTTTGTCACCCAAAAATTCGACTCGGTTCGAGTATGAAGGTAACCAATTTTAAGAAGACTTGACACAACTCGAATCAGCTACTATGTAGAAGGTTCAAACCGCGACTGAAACCTGAATTTCACTCGACGCGTCCCCAGAAACAACAAACTTAAGAGGAAAAACTCGAAAGCAATAGCTCAAAAAAGTTCATTGAAAACAGTTTCTCTCAAGTAATAACTGAAACTGAGTCCTCTCGTCTAAGAAAAGGGCTCAAACTGACTTTACCTGTCTCATTTAAGGTCTCGAACTGACTCAAATCTAAACATCGACTTGACTCAAGCAAAGTCAATGACTTGACTTCAAATGACTAGATAACAAAACTAAGTAAAGTCCAAGCTGAAGAGCCGCTGTTGAAATTGATGATGAAAGTTGAAATGCAGTAGGAGTTGGGAGCGCTGTTAAAGTTTACAATGTACACCATTTCATTACTACACGTTGTAAATCTACCTGTAATATTTTGTTCAGCTCTAACTCTAGAAAGAAAGCATAGGAAAAAAGGTCAAATACATCAACACCTTAAAAACCAAAAACCTTCAGCAGCCAGGACGATAGGAAACTTAATTACATGGCCAAGCTCGCATCCTGGTCAGTAAATAAAATCACGCTTGCCGACTGGCTGGCTAGACGACCCGCAAATCGTATCAGTGATGAGAAGCAGGAGATATCCTAACCTTGAAAATCTTCGACTCTAAAGGCTGTTAGGTGCGAATTAAAACACCCAAAACTTTGCAGAAATATCCGTTGTTGGAAAAGACACGTTTAAAAACAAAGTGATCGTGTTTAGTTTAGTTTAGTTTAGTTTAAGTCTCTTTTAAAGAGGGTAGCACATAATAGCCAAAGTTAATAAACCTGTACATTTGCATTAGCCACCGGGCACAAGTGCAGTTTAGGGAATACATGACAGTAACCGTACCGTAGGCTCACTAACTTTAATACAAACCCTACAATCTAATTGGTCAGCGAAACATTGCGTCTGCTAAACTGCACTTTAGCCATGCAGCTACCGTAGAATTCCTATTTAGTAGCCATTGAGCGCAGCTACTTTTGGGGGGCAATTAACTTTAGGAGGTCGTTATTTTCGGGTGGTTGAAATACGTTAAAACGCAATTGTGAAAGCCTTCGTGCATTCACCCCGAAAAATACCGGCCGTTTTATCCAGAACTAAACTGGCTTTGCATGATATTTACTCCTTGTTTAATTGGATGGTTTCTACAAATGCCACTTCTCGGAGGAGCACAAAGCATTTATCTCAATCCCTCTTCACGAAAGCCTTGAAAAGTATAAAAAACATAGTCCTCCATATCCCCATTGGACAAATTCAGACGCTTGTTGAGAAGCATTTAACTGAAACTTTATGTTTTGCTGTCATCTTTGCCCTTGTGTTTAAAGTGCCTATACGGACCTTCGAAAGTTTACATATTTGTAAGATTTGAGTTCTTCCGATAAAAATTGTAGTATATTTTGTATTACAAAAATTTCATTTTCATGGATTTTTTCGCTGCTAAAGTTGGCTATTTTGAAACTTTTCAACATTTGACCGTGTGTTAAAAAAGCTGGAATCTAGTGAGCGGACGTGACGTCAGTCCAGGAACACCAATACGTAACAACAGTGATTATACGGTGCAAATACACTATATTTTCTTAGTGTAAGTTTTATTATTTTCAAAATCTTACACTAAGAAAATATAGTGGATTTGCACCGTATAATCACTGTTGTTACGTACTGGTGTTCCTGGACTGACGTCACGTCCGCTCACTAGATTCCAGCTTTTTTATCACACGGTCAAATGTTGAAAAGCTTCAAAATAGCCAACTTTAGCAGCGAAAAAATCTATGAAAATGAAATTTTTGTAATACAAGATAAACTACAATTTTTATCGGAAGAACTCAAATCTTACAAATATGTAAACTTTCGAAGGTCCGTATAGGCACTTTAAAATAGCAAGGTAGCTAACCAGTAAATACTTTGGCGGGGAGAGCAGCTTCCACGGGAGCCGCTACATTCGGGGGGCTTTACTTTCGGAATTATATGATAATGTTGGAAACCTTCAACTAAAAAAGATGTGAGATTGGTTCATATCCGTCAGTTAATATTCTAATAATGCAAACACGCATAAGATTGTCAACGGTACCTGCAGTTGCAAATGTTTGAACTGGTGATACGATCCCGCTGCTTACCAACAAGGTCACTTTATCAGGGATGACTCTAAGAAAGAGATGCAAACGAGTGAGACTTTATGCAGACTTACTTAGACGATTTCGTAAAAGTTAGTGCCGATATATAAGCTGCGTATAATAATATCGCCTGGTAGTGGCACTGAGGTTGCATTGTGCCGAAATATGGTATGGCCTACTGCTTCTTACCAGTGGTATTAATAGCATCACATACCAGCACATTCTTTTAAAGCTGTTGCTTGATTTTGTCAAATCATCTGGCTTTTTGGGGCTTTTTTTTGCACGAAAAATTTCTCCCACACCAACCCCGGCCATAGTGTGTATCCTGCTACGAGCACATCTCGCTTTTTTTCCGACCATTCGTGCACGTTTCAACCTGGTATTTTGAGATTTGTGCTATGGCGAATTGTCCTCAAAACTCTCGTACATTGAAAGATGGCGTAATGTTAAAAAAACAGTTATGCATATAAGTAGGTTTTCTCCAGCAAACTGTCGTTGTCGATAAAAATATTTCTGTTATTCGAATACCTTTTGCTTCTCAAATTCTCGTAATATTGTTGAAGTTGTGGTACAGGCATCCTGGCGATGAACTGTTGACACACAGAGTCATACGTGTTGACGCTAAGCACCAAACAAAACAGAAGTGTCAAAAAAATTCGTTATTAAACAATTATTGCATGAGGCTAAGCATGATATCAAGAATTATCCAGACCGAGGTCAATGTTATCTGCCGAAGCCCAACCGAGTCCAGTATTGTTTTATTATATATTCAAAACAGCAATAGATGCAAGAAAAGATTTGCAGTAAAAAGACTCGTGCGATCAACTTTCCAAACTGCTGCAGGTCATTTTTGCTGTTTTGTAATTTTCGCGGCCTTGAGGTGATCACGCCATCAGTGTCCAATAATGTTTTTTGGACAACTTCATCCAACAATTCACGATATTCGGCGGAAATGATGTCACGGCTTCTGGACATTGAGAATTAACTGGAGAATGTCGACCAATAAGAAACAAGAATGAAGTTTGAATGTATAATAAATTAGATTATCATATGAATAATAAAATAATAAAATCTTTATTCATGCACGGAGTCACGATCACTTAACATGCGCTCTTCCTGGCAGCAGTACAATACAAAAATGTATATACCACATTATTACTAATACATAATAAAAATACAATATGTAAAGAGATACTATATAATATTTAGATCAAGTTTATGAGAGACAGAAGAATGTGGAATGCTGGTAATAGTAATAAGTCATATGAAAGATTTAAGTTGAGGTATTGATTGGACCAATTTCGGTTCTTCTGAGAGGCTGTTCCGGACAACAGGTCCCACATAGCTAAAAACATATTTGCATTTTTTTTTCTGGAAAAATGTTTTTGCTGGAGCCACGTAGGTTATTTAGATGAACTCAAATAGCAATAGTAGTGTGAATGTTCTTAAGACAACGCGCATCATCGATTTGAAATCCATTTAAATCGTTTTTATAACGCAAACAGGGTAACATTTTGAACTGTTAAACATCAGAGATGTATTTTTGGGCTTGTTGAAGTGCATGTGACTCCAACAGTGATGGCGGGTAGAACACTTTGACAATCCAACATTACAGATTGAATTCAGTGCCGGTTTTACAAAGGGCTGCGAATAGTCATGGATCCACACTCAAAAAAACTGACCGCGTTTTTGGATGGAAAAGATTCCCGCCTTAAACTAAGTTGCCTATCAAATGTCCCCCTCCCCCACAGTGCGAGACTTGCAACAACTGCTGCTTGAATTTCTGATATTTCTTTCTTTCATTTACTTCCTAGTTTTGTCAGTGAGTGATTAAATACTGAAACGAAGTTTGATTAGGATCCCTAAAGACTATCCGTGACCCATATATGCTCGCACTATCCTCGCTACCCTTGTCGAAGAGAACCGTGACTCACTGGTCGCGACGTGCAGTTTGAAAAACCCCACCGTCGGGCCATTATGATCACTATCGTCACTTTCCACTTACCTCATTTTGACGTCAACGCAATCCCACAACTGTGTAAACTGCAGCAGTTGCTGCAACATGGTAACTATGACCACCGGGTCGACAGCCATGTTATGCTTTTTTTCCATTTCTATTATTAGACGAGGGATCTAAACACAACAAACACCTGGTCGACCACCTCTTTAGACTTAAAAGCCGGTCCATCTTTAGGGTATATTTAACCCTTTCCTGTCCGAGACGTCTCCCCCTGACGAGCAAAATTGTCTGCCATAAACCAGGGTAGGTAAAACGTCGGGAACGGACCGGAGAGAGTTAAGGCGGGAGCTTCCGATGGGACATGGAAAATATCAGATTCTTTCATCACAAGTCCCCATACTCGCTCTTAAATTAAGAATAATTGTGAAACAGTTTTGAATTAAGGATTATTCTTAACTTAAGATTCCAGTTGTGATTAGGATTAGGGTTAGGAGTACTAGGTTAGTTAACCCTAACCCTAACCCTAATCGTCACACCGCTTACATCTCACCCGTCTACGACGCTTATCCCTAAATACAACTTACTACATGGGTGGGAAGGCCCGTCATCCACCTCCGACCTCGACGTCATATACCAAAGATACGTCATGAAAGTTTTTATTTTGTTGTCTAATGACATCAGGTTATCTGACAAGGCACTGTGAACTTAACTCTTTCTTGACGAGAAAAGCCCCTTAGCGAGTAAAATCTTCTAGGAACAACGAGAGTATGACACTGACGAATTAGAATTAAATTCTACAAGCCCTTCACCGTCGAGTAGAGGCCTGTCACCGTGGAGAGAGGGTTAATCAGGGAATTTTGGTTTGTTTGTTATTAAGGAAAAAAGTGTACAGTATTCTTTGCTTTTCACGGAAAGGATTAGACAGGAAGCACATAAGAGGAAGAGTATTAAAAGTGGAACTAGAGTCACAAGATAAATATCTTCTGGAAACAAACCTTGTGATAAAGATAACTGTAGCATAGCGTTTGGTCGAATGTTGTGGTAGATTGCAGCAGGTTCACCAAAGATGTACGTACCAGCTCCGTATAAAACTGAGGTCTTGTTAAACACTAAGACGAAACGAAACAGTCGCTGAATAAGGGACGACGACAATGAACAGTTTACATAAAACAAACGGTTTGAACCCGGGAGAATTAGGACGTGTTGGTGAAGCTAGACCGTCCAGGTTAGTGTACTTTTGACCTCCGCTGAGGCCGTCGCAACGTCATTCACCAACAGTCTTTCTCAACCACTACACTAACCTTTACAAATTGCCTGCACCAACACGAACAGTTTACATGCTAACCCAAATGATACACATTTATAACCTTGATCACCACCTGCAATCCCGTTGCCAGGCTCCTTTTTCCTCGTCCTCACCGCAGGAGAAAAGAGTTGTTCAGCTGCAGTCGGTCACGCGCGTCCACATATTGTATTTGTATCAAGGAGAGATCCAGAGTTGTTGAAGTCGTGACTCGCACTCAGACTTCATTCCGACTACAGTCGTGACGTTTCTGCGACTCTCGACCCATTTTCTAAAGACTCGGACTCGCGGGACAATAGAAAAATTTTTGCCTCGTTCCTTAGAGGAGCATCGAGATTTAATTCCCTTCAATCCCGATGTTTCTCTCGACTTCGTGTCGGGAAACACCGGGATTCTTGGGAATTTTACCGCCCTTTTTGTCTCAAGAATAATCATTAAGTGTTTATTTTTTCTACCTGAGTCCTGTAAACAAGGTCTGATAAGCCGAACATTTGCTCGAACTCATCCCCAGGATAAAGAAATGTCTGAAATAAAATGAAATAAAATGAAATAAAATGAGATAAAATGTGATATAATGTGATGTGATGTAATATATGATATGATATAATATATGATATGTGATGATATGATGCATGATACATATGCTATATATGATATATGACGATATGTGATATATGACTTAAAATATATGGTATACGATATATCATACCATACGATATGATAGGTTACGCAACGATAGGATACGATACGATGGCAAGGAAAAGGATATATGATGGACGATACATAATATTCTATATATAAAATATGATATCATAACATATGATAGATGATTGCACATACATGGTTTCTATATAGGAAATCGTATGGCTTTTAGTGCAACTCGGGATTAATTCAAGCGAGTGAGTTTTCAAATAGTTTCAAAGAGCCTTTTGAAAACTCAACAGTTTTAATTTATCTGGAATTGCACCGGAAACCATAAAATTTCTTTAAAATAGTACCAAAGCAAAACCTTCAATAAACATCACATTTTTACTATTAGCCCTTTCTCCGACTGCCGTCTTCTTTAGCAACGCCTACTTATCCGTTAAAGTAAATGTTCACATGTCCGAAAAAATGTCCACACAATTTAATTTTCATATCAGTAAGAAGTAAGATCTATGAAATCGGATGCGTTAAGCTGGCGCTAACGTCTACCACATAATAGAAAAGAACCAGAATACCTCAAATTAAATGCCCTTTCTCTCTGAGATTTTATAAGAACCCTGAAGAAACCGAAACACCACAAACCTTATACCTGAGCATACGTTAGAATATGTACAGCGACATTTGGGACCATGCCAGGTAATCGTTCCCCAATTGGAGATAAACTCTGCAGTCTAGAAAGAGAGAGAACAACAATATAGAAATTTCAGACTCACTGATAATTACCCTATGTTCGCATGCGCAGCAGGTGCAGAGTAATCAGTTTGTCTGTCAATCTGTCTACGGCGCGAGGAACTGGGAACGAGACTGCGTCAACGTACGGGCTACGTGCACAGAGCTCTATTCATTCATCCACGAAAACGAAGCAAACTATCACGATGGAAGTATGGACTTTGAATATGTGATCTTACTGTAATTAACTCAACATTTTGACAAGTTTCAACCTGATTTTCTCCTAAAATATGGACATGCGTGAAAAGCTAGATCAAAGCTTCATTTTCTCAACACACTCCTCGCCATGTGAATAAGGAATGAAACATTGAACTAAACACTGGACGATGAGCTTGACGAACGTCCACGTTTCTGCCACTATATCACCAAGCCCCCAAGTGCACGTCTGGTGTGACATCCACCACGGACGAAACATTCTCGTATTTGATCCATTGGGAGTGCTTACGTAATATGGTTCTGACATGGACCGGCCTCACTTGCAAACAGTAGATCTTGTTTACGTCCTATTGGACTCGCGATCACCGTTCATTCGTTTCAAATACAAGTTCTCTTATCGTGTCCCAGACACAGAATATTCAATCATTTAAATGTTCGCTTCAGTTTTAGAGCAAATTTTAAGCACGGCTGGGCTCCCTTACTCTTAAAATCTTGTTTACATTGAAAACGACCTCGATTCAGGCCGGTTTGATGTGTTCAGGTCGACCTGAAAATCAACCCGAGTTTAGGGAGGAGTTATCTGTATCTCAGGCCGGTCTTAGGTGAACAACTTACAGAAAAGAAGCATTACATCCGAACACTCATGACGTCCTTTCATTGACTAAACCACCGAAAAAAATTAAAGTCTCCGACGTGGCTTCCCGCGACTATACTTTCAACTACACAAGAAGGCAGCAGGTTTCTCCCGTCTCCTTCTCAACCAATGACACTCTGATCGTCTGTCCAACAGATGGCCATTTTATATGTTATATTGTGGACTTCAAAATGGCTTACCTTTTTATATCATGCACTAAGACTTTTAAATGTTCTTGTACTTCAGCGGTATCTTCCGTGTTGACAATCACTTGTGTCTGCCTTCCAAAAAGATTTTTCAGGCTCGACTGAAGCACTTGATCCCAGGCCAAGCTTGCATCTGAAAAAAGATAGAGTAAGCACTATCGCATAATGCAATCGTTAAAGAAAAACCGTAATGCTGGCTGGTCTACATTCGCTGACAAGACTTTCAAGAAGGCTTCAAGTACGCGGCTTCCGATACTAAATTAGGCGGCAGTGTCAATCAAAGGAGCCGTAAGGGCTCATTCTGAAAGGTGGTCTGAGGGTATGCACCCCAAAAAAATTTGAAATCTAGACCCTCGGCAATGCGATTTCCAACATTCTGGCCATCAAATTTAGTCAACTCAATCTTCAATATTCATTACCAAAAGCAACAAATATGGAAAAGTAGCCGCTCGGAACTCCAGCGGTATCCGGCTTATAATGAACCCATAGTTTCCCTTCCGAGGAAACGGATCCGACAAAGTACTAAATACGAAACCGTTATCCTCGCTGCAACGGAGGCAACAGGAGGGACAGCAGTCTCCCTCCTGGAAATTCTTACGGCTGTCTTAAGTAATATTTTTATATCTGATGGAAAATACGCTCAGATGAACTGATGAGAGAGTTTCAAAAGCTCTAGTTTAAAAAACTTACAAGAAAATAGACCCGGTTTAAAAATTCCACAGATGAACAAGGCAGGAATCGTGGCTTAAAGACTACAAGCCCAGCAAACAATGCAAAAAAACAGCCATAATACCCTAGAAGATTTAAAATATATTTAACACTAACGTTTCGTTGCGTCTCATAACATCATCAGAGATGCAAGGAATCGTTAGGATTAAATATGTTTTAAATCTTTACGATATATGGTCGTCTTTCGCATCCTTTGCTGGGCTATAGTATTAGTCTTTAATACATTAGGTCTATTGTTATAAGTTTTGACGAAGAAATACAGTACAACTATTTTAACATAGACAGACAAGGGGTAGGGTTGCCCCCACCGGAGACCAAACTAATGTTTACCCACCCGGTGGTATCCGGTACTCAGTGAGATTCAGCAATCCTGTACAGTGGAACTCCACTACAACGCGATTAACGGGGTCCATTGTGGAGACAGCGGTATAAGTGAAGCGCGTTATAATGAAACACGCCACTAATCCAAGCCAAAGTTAAACAAACTCCGCAATCAAATGACAGTAGATGTCGTCACATGCTGTTCAGAATTCGGAATTCGCAGCTGTTATCTTATTGGAATTCATATTCATATCTTTATGTGGAATTGCGTATGGATTAACAATCTAGGGTAAGGGCCATTGTATTCAAACGTTATTTCAGGTAAGCACAGTAACTGTACTGAGCCAAACAGAATGTTGTCGTTAACGTGGTGTTTCCACAAATTTTCATTTGCATTTTCAACCCTTTTCAACGTTGTTGCAGCAACAAAGTTTGACATGTGTAACATTAACCCGCACGAGTCACGCGTTATATCGAAGCGCGTTATAGCGGGGTTTCACTGTATTAACCAATAGCAGACAAAATTCATCCGTCCGATACCTGGCAAAACTCAACAAATCCAGTGGTTTTTAACATCCGGAATAACCCAGCTATTTCGCACGATCTGATATAAGATAAAATTCTGCAATTCAGTAGTTTTCATATCAGGCAAAATATGGCTATCCAGGAATGTATCCAATCTGATCTCGCAAAACTCAGCTACCTAGTTATTTGATATTCAGGTCTTTACCGTAAACTACCGGCGCTTCAAATACTCTGCAATTCACTGTTTGCATGAACATTTGTAGCGATTCACCAAAAACCTTGATGTGCATGGTGAGCAGGACAAAAGTAAATTGGTCATATTTGATATACAGGAACCTTATTTAAAATTCACTTCAGTATTTCGAGAAACGAATGTTCAACAAATAGTTTTTAGTTGATGTATCAATGAAAGGAATCTCCATTATTCACTTTCATCAATAATCTTACCAGGAGAGGGGACTGCAGCTGTAACTACAAATTATACTGTAAAGTTCCCGAAGTGACGACCCCCCGAAAGTAACCATAAAACTCAGTGCTTGTTAATAAATCCTGAAAGTAACGACACCCCTTCGAAAGTAACGATTTGAAACAAAGGTCAACTGTCTTTCATCATGATGTGAAATAAATGCATTACATTGTCTGTTTCAAACTTATCGATAAGTAATTCAAGTTAATCATGGATATAGCCATCGATATAAGTAATTACAAAATATGTACAAAACGTGCAGCAACGCCCATGCTTTTCGTATTCCAACGGTAAACTTATATACCTTTACGAAAATTTCACATGTCATTTCACACGTGAAAAACATATCGCATTTCCACTCCACATATGAAATGGGAGCGTTTTCACGTATGAAATTCCTAATTCATATACGAAATGAACTGGTTTAAAATTTCACATGTGCAGGAAATTTTGGTGTAAGAAAAATGTACTTCACATATGAAAATTAATTTCACATATGAAATTTTCATTTCACGTATGGAAATTGAAACAATTCACATGTGAAATACCATATTCATATGCGAAATTGCATGTGAAATTTTTGTAAGGGTAAGCTTGTTCTAATTTGCAAATTTATAGATAACAACAGAAGGGCTAAAATATTTGCGCAAAGAACTGAGAAGGAAATTAGAACTTCCTACTCCTACCGCAGAAAATTGAGTTTAAGACAAGTGGGCATAAAGTCAGGGCAATACCGATGGAACACTTTGTGAAAATTATTTTACCATAAAAAGCAACAGCATGATAACATTTCATGATTTACTTCAGATAGGCATTTTTACCCACCGAAAGTAACGACCCCCTGAAAGCAGCGACACTCCGAATCTAACGATAGAGGAAGCTGCTAAATTTCGAAAGTAATGAATCTCGTTATTTTGGGAATTTTACTCTAACTTACATTGATCATGTCTCTTGCCAATTACAACCAGACTTCTGAGCACATTATTTTCAATCAGCTCTGAGATTATGGCTTTGCACTTTTTGACACTGGTAAAGCATATGGAAATTGCTTGATGGCCGTCTGGAGAAATCACGGACTAAAAGCAATAAAAAAAAATTAAAAATGTAAATTGAACCTTCCTGGGTAATCAAATAACAGTGAAATTTTCAAGATTTCGCCAATCCCTCTTTGTTTGTATACCACATGGTACAGATATTGACTGCATTTGAGCAGATATTCAAAATAGCAGCGGATTACCCATCAGGCTATGTAGGCTGAAGTCTTCGAGCCCAGGCTTCCAGGAGGTACACGATTTACAGAAAATGCATTTTTTTTTCATTTTTAATTTCGAATTTTGAAATCAAAATTAAGTAAAAAAAACAGCTTTGTTGGTAGAATGCTGGACTGCTTTCCCTAGATCGTTGATTAGATTCTTGCCAAATATTCTTGACATTCTATTTTTGGAAATGAGTCTTGGTTGGATCTTAATGTGAGGGTTTTTGGTCCTAAATACACACTTGAAATTACTCCAACTTTCTTCTCCTAAAATAAGTCAATCCCATGCGGGTCCAATTACTGCCATAATCTTGGCAGCCTGCAAAAAGGCAGAGCAGAATTGCACAAAAAGCAAAACACATTTATTAGTTATTACCTCAATAACAGAAATCAGAAGTTGAACAATGCAGTTGAGGGTCCAGTAAGACACATGTGATAATGCCACAGATAAGTCAGCACACTCAGTCTTGTCTCCATCACAACTGAATGAATTTAAATCAGAAAAAACCTAATTTTTAATCAATTTTACAGGTCTTCCAGTTCAGAACTAACAGATCTATCCAAACACATATCCTCTGAGAGCTGTCACATTTTCCATATGGACTTATTGATACTTTAGCACTTAACATAGTAATTAGACTAGATACTTTACAAGACTTGCAAAGAGCAATCTATCAGGGCAACATATCAGCTTGAAATTTCTAAACTATACAAAAATCAAATGTAGAGTGAAATAAGTGCACTTTAACTCATTAAGGAGCAGGGTTCATCCCCTTGACAAGTCAAATCATCTGTGTGAGCCAGAGTAAAATGATAGAGTGTATCCTTGCTCCTTAATGGGTTAAAGTATCACCTATGCCACTGCTTTATAGCAGGCTAGAGCCTACAGTATGGTGTGGTAGCATTCCCATGACATTCAGATAACAACAGTTGTGTTACAGCAACAGTCGTTTTACAGCCATTTTCCCTGCTTACACAGGGGTTGGCTAGCGACTCTAACAGGAGCTTCTTCCACCTCCTAATCCTTTGCATCTTCCCTTTACAACTAGATAAATGTTATTAATTAAAAAACCCATATTATGAAGCTAATGGTAGATTGACAAATGAAAGATGTTCACTGAAAGGATGGGCCAAATGCCCCATATTCTTATTAGTAACCAGGTTCCCCCTCAATTGCTGGGTTATACAGTACTGTGCAAAAGTTTTAGGTCACCTTCTGAAATATAAATATATGCCAATTCAGCTGTTTCTGTACTCTTCTATCAGATCCCAAAGCCTATCTTTCATCCTAGTAGGGCCTTTTTTTAATCTGGACAGCTAGGATTCATTCTACTTTTGACAGAGTAGCTGCTTTTATGGCATTCATTCCTAAAGCTGTGTTGTTGCTAGGTTTTCCTTGGTATGTGCAGTTGTTTTCATTAGAAATCACGCATGCCCAGTGTTCAC
Organism: Heliopora coerulea; assembly: GCA_030142905.1. Taxonomy (NCBI): domain Eukaryota; kingdom Metazoa; phylum Cnidaria; class Anthozoa; order Scleralcyonacea; family Helioporidae; genus Heliopora; species Heliopora coerulea. The sequence goes on from JASJOG010000515.1 coordinate 44,398, forward strand.
TGAATAGATATTTCACACATGTACAACATGGACACTATTCATTTGTTAAATTTGAAGTTAAAGGATGCCACAGGAACCCAGGTATGCTCCAGTACAATTAGAAGATGGCTTTGAGAGTTTGGGTTGAAAGGCTGTGTTGCAGTAAGGAAGCCTCTGCACATACAGAAGAGACTGGAGTCGTGTTGGGAGGGGAAGAATTGGACATCCGAACAGTCAGTGAAGATGTTGTTTTCCGACGTGTCAATTTTTAAGCTGATCCCAGGGAGGAGGACAGTTGTTAGAAGAAGAGTAAGAGAGAGGTACCACCATGACTGTATTGTACCTACAGCTAAGAACAGAAGAGAGAAAATCCAGGTATGGGGATGCAAGGTGGCCAGTGGGGTTGGAAGCCTCATGGTAGTTAATGGTTGACTGGATGCATCAGCATACATGTTCGTTAGGCTGATCTGTTGCACTCTTGAGAAAGATGGGAAAAAGCTGTGTGGAAGAGACTTTATCTTCCAACAAGACTGGGGCTCTTTGTCACAGAGCAAATAGGACCAAGTCTTGGTTTGAGATGAAAAGGATATCAGTTAGCCCATTGAGCATCTTTGGGAAGTAATAAAGAAGAAGTCAGAGACCAGACCATGCAAGAACTTGGAGGAATTAAAGGTAGCTATTTTTGTGTCATGGAACAGCATTGACGTAAGTGTAACAGAGAACCTTGCTTCATTGATACTCCAGCATTGCCTACTAGTAATTGCTGCTCATGGCTGTAATACCAAGTGGCTGTAGTACCATTGCTACACTTGTGTAAACAGTTTACTAATGTTGTGTAACATTCGTGTATTCTAATATATTGAGATATAACCAGAAAAGTTACAAATTGAGGGGTGACCTAAAACTTCTGCATGGTACTGTACATGGCAACAATATGGCTGGCACTATAGCAAATTCAGCATTCCTAAGTGTTTACTGAACCAAGCCAAGGGAAGTCGTGGAAGCTACATTATGTTATTTTAAGGTGCAGGGGTCCAGTGTAGATAGCTTTGATAAAACAGCGGCATTCTTGAGGTTATATACTATCTAAAAGATAGAAAAAAAGTTTCTAATCTAAAAAGCTTAGTAATCTCCAGATGAAGGGCCTTCACTCGAAACGTCGAGAAGCTTTTTTTCTATCTTTTAGATAGTATATAACCTCAAGAACGCTGCTACATTATGTTATTCCAATTATATGATGAGCTTTAAAGTATTAAGATATTACCTGATATTACTAACAATGTCTCCCAGCAGATCTAGCAAAGCCAGAAGGGTTTGGCACCTAGATGGTTCTTGCACCTCTTCAAACTAGAATTAAAAGTAAATGGCTATCAAAAACAAATCACACTGCAAGCAGAAGATTATACTTCTAGAGTAAAAATGACAGGATTATACCTGCTCAATTGCTCTCAGCACCGATGAGTATGGAATAACCTATTTAATAAAAAAGAGAGAATTAATAGTTAGTCCATAGTAGTTGATTAGAATAATTATAAAATGCATACTGTAGCTCCTAATTTGGCCCATGATTGGCCAATAGCCATGTTTATATATGAGTAAGTAAATATAAAATTTCTGCACCCTTTTTGAAGTCTGCTTATTACTTTCTGTTTAGTTTCACAACATTCTGTGTGTTTACAGGTATATCAGTTATCACAGTATGAAAGCATGGAATACCATTTTATATTTCTTTAAAACCCATTTCAATTATAACCTAGTATGTTTCAATTACAACCATCTCAATTCACTGTTTTCTGGTGGGATCAGGCTTTTACAGCATTCCAGATAAGTTATAGAGACAAAGGGTCACAGAGGAAATGAGAGGGGTCACATTTTCCAGCACCACATGTCCTGGTCTTGGAGGATCACATTTTTGAGGGCTGCACTCATCAGTTTTGGAGACCATTAGATTCTCAACTTCTTAATTTTTTTTTTTACTTTTGACATCTTTTCTCTTTAGGTTTGCATCTTTCATAATAAGTCAGGTAGTCATCTTTGTCTGATCAATGACCAGAGACACATCTCTTAACTGGAAAGCTATTCAGTTATATTACTTTGGCTAATGGCAGATGATTTTACTTGTATAGATGAGAAATCCATCCAGGAAATGTTTATAACCTATATCAATTAATGTAACTTGTAGAAATGAGCAGAAATGACATTCTTGGTTTGTTCATAGCTCATTCTAAAGATATTCAAGGTTTCGAAAAATGGAAATTAGATGCCTTAGGACACCGTCTAATATCAATATAAAATTTACAAAACAAGGAATATCTCTTCAAAGATCAGGTAGTTAGAGTAAACTTGGCAAACGGATATGTATGATAAAAAGAATATACACTCTTCTGCACCACGTAATTTATGGAAACCATTTAACTGAGGCTTCCTACATGTGTTTACAAAATTAAATTTTCTAATTTCTCCAGCATCAAAATACAAACATTTGCACATGGATGACTGCAGATTTTATATTTCAATTCTTAAACAAACTTACTGTACTTTTGAAAAAGAAAAAAAAAACACTCAGAAATTTGTCTGTTTTGTACTTCAAGTTAAAGGGTCTCAAAACATTTACAAAACTAACAGGTCTCACATGGACATCAACACTGGCACAGGCCAATGACGTAGTGAGAGGCAGGCAGAGGGGGCAATTGCCCCTGGGGACCAGAATAAAGGGGTGCCAAATTGTGATGTCAAAAGTATTTCCATATAAAAACTTAAAAAGCAGAAATATATCATAAAGGCTATCACAGCTTTATCACCTTAAATACTGTTATACCATTATTGACATTTTTATTACTGTATTTTTCGAGTTGGCAATAGGAGAGGAGGATGCCGGAAGTTAAGTTTGCTCCAAGGTAACAATGCTGCTCACTACGCAACTGGTACACATACAAAAACGATAGAGTTAGGACTCATACCTTGTTTAGTGTGGCGTGTTTCACATAGGCTAAAAGTAATGAGTTTGGTGTACTTCCAAAAGTTGCCTGCTCGATAAGAGCAACTAAAAACGTAAAAGCATAAGTACTTAAATTTATGTACCCTATTCCAAACGACTATTTGTCCTAACTTTTAAACGATGGTCTTATCACTTGGCATAGCCATGAAACAAATAAATATAACAGAACAAATATCACACATACAAAATCGAAACCAATCCTATAGTATTTCCCAATTCGTAATTTGGTAATTTAGTAATGAAATTTCATTTCTACCTGGTAACGTTGTGATTACTTCGCTATCTTCTGAAACCGCTCGTCTTAATTCCGACGTCCACTGGGCTGGAGACCATCTCTCTCTCCAAGCTTGTAAAATCAATGAAGAAGTAGTTTGAGATAGAGAACGTTCCGCCATCTTGCAAACCATACACAATCAGGACAATCAGCGGTCGCCCGCGAAATGGTAATCAACAAATGAAGAAATCGCGTTGTTAAATCTCGGCAACTATCTTGAAATTTCGTATTACATCTGCATTACGTCTGTTGAAAAAACTTTGGTAATTCAGTATACGATAGATGTGCAGCCCTGCAGAATAGGGAATAAAGCATACCAAGGGTTACCATAATATCATCAACACTATCATCATCAGCAACATCACCTTTATTTTACCACATAATCCAATCACAAATAAAGTCGTTTACTATTTGAAGAAGCTGCGAGTTAATATGTAATGAATACTACTCCAAATACACACATCAATGCCTTACTAACTGCCGTACTTAAATGATTTGCCACAGATAAAAACGATCATTTTATTTGAAAAAAAACATTTTTCTTTTAATCTAGCAGCCGTTACTATACACATGCATAGCACACGGTCCGGCCCAACCTGTTTCGCCCAATCACTCTTCGACAGTTGTGAACAGTTTCCATTTTTTCTTAGGCATAAGAAGATCACAGCGCACATATATTGGATGCTATGTTATTAACTTAGAGGACTGTTAAGGCTTTAGAGAAGGTAAGAACGTGAACACTATCAAGTTCTAAGCAGGCCACAACAATTCAGAACATTTACGTCTAGCTATCTTCGGCTTAGACAAAACCTTGTTATCTCTTTCACTGAGAGATGTTTTTAGTGCTTGTCTGATCCTACATGTTGTGGTTTGAGTGTATTTCTTATTTATCATTTTTTGTTTGTTTGTTTGTTTGTTTGTTTTCAGCAGTTCCTCATTTCCTTAGCATATACTTTTAATGTATCCTCCGTTATAGAAGTTTATGCCAGTAAAATTGACCAAGACATAGAGAAACAGCAGCTCTAGTATCATTCAAAAGGTGTCTCCGATGAACAACAGTGCCAAAGCAGATCAATTAATGCGACACATTCTGAGAGATGACTAAACTCAAACTGGCCGGATTGAAAAGAAAAACTCAAGAAAAACTTCCACACTCATGTCCTAACATTAGACATGTTTTGGGCAAACGCGATGGTTAATTCCATCTTAGAGCAATTTTTCTAATCGCGCTTAGACCAAGTCATTTTGTCTGTTGATTTGAGTGAGACACCTGCTGCCGAGATGAACAAATACAATAATATTTTGCCAAATACACATGAAGATTAGAAGTACAAGTTTACATCAGCTGAAATGTCCTTAATAATTTATCATCTTTTCTAAGTATCACTGCTTGCTAATTTGCCATTGAACTCTCTTCAGTCCATTTCCAAGTAATTAACATTTAAAAGAATTAAACCCAAGAAACGTCTTCCTCCTGGGCAACAACGAAGCGCCGGCGGGACGAAGTTGGATGACAGCAGGTTAAAAAACTAAACTGCATGGCGTACAACCAAATGGAGGGACGTCTGATCGCTGAATTCAAGGACGACAACGCGTTTGAGGAGTCTTTTAAAAGAATACAGGATTTTCGAAGAGAAATGATATTTAGCGACATTATAATTAGTTCGGACGACGAGCGAGAGTTTCACTGCCACAAAGTAATCCTAGCTTCTGCAAGTCCGTATTTTCGTGCCATGTTTTTGGCCGACATGAAAGAAAGTCACCAGGCAAAGGTCAAGATCAAAGGATTGGACTCCTGCGCTTTAGAACAACTGCTTGAGTTTTGTTATAGTTCGAGGATAATTATCAACTCGGATAATGTCCAGCAGCTCGTCGTCGCGTCTGGGATGCTTCAATTCCCTAAAATCCAAGAATCCTGCATGGAATTCCTCGTGAACAATATAGATGAGACAAACTGCATTGGGATCTGGAAGTTAGCCGAGGTTATTCAAAGAAACAGTGCGACCATTGAAAAGCTGGAGAGCTACATAAAAACAAATTTTTACTTCGTCGCAAAGCACGAGGAATTCCTGGACTTAACTGTTAGGCAACTGTCAAAGTTCCTTGAAAGCGATGACCTGAATATCGGTACGGAAAATGACGTCAGCTCTGCAATAATACTTTGGGTAAGATTTGATCCTGGAACTCGCTGCGTCCATGTACAAAATTTAATGAAGAACGTGCGTTTCTCCTTGTTAACTCGCCGTCATTTAATGGACGTGATTTTAAACGAGGAACTCATTATGGACGACTTTATTTGTCGTCGGCTAGCCTTTGACGCTATTCGATACCATCTCGTTCCAGAAACTCGGCAAGAACAGTTGGGTTACACGGAAAGGCAACCCAAAGAAAAAACAACTAGGTTTATATATGTACTTGGCGGTGAAGGTGAGTAAACTATTAGCAGTTAAACAGCTTGCTTACGCCCAATTTGTAATTACTTTGGCGAATATCCTGATAATATAGATCAACCAAGACTCTCTTAACCTCCTAACATGTCCTCAACAATATATCAGCCAAAGATTGGCAGGAAGTGTAGCCTTGTGAGGAATATTAAAGCCCGCCACGAAGTAGAGACATGATAAAGTTTTACTTCAGATTCTGAAGGTGGGGTTATATGTAGGAAAAGTCAGAATAAAACTTTATCATGCGTTTACTTATGCTTGGCCTAATATTTTGCCAATATATACCATCGTCATAACTTGCTGTCAGGGTTTTTCTCAAGACCAAGACTTTTTTGGAGTGAAGGTTTCCCAGCATTAAGTAATGCACATATAAATCTCTGAAAAATAACGTTTGGCATTCCCCTTTGCCTATTCCAACATCGAGTGATACTGAATATAAAAAATAATCTCCAGCAAAACAAGCGTAACAAAGCCATGAGCACAAACTTTGAGTTTAAAATATTATAATTTTTGTATTCAGATTACGGTCCCCGCCCGGTTCCTCAGTAGCCACTATTATCGAGTGATACTGTTTTGTAGCTATTGAACCTCTTTCTAAAAGATGTAATGCTACTCCAAAACAAACACCTTCTACCATAACTGCAAGAAGAGGTACGTTTGCTTGAAGTCAACAGCATTTGCCCATGAGCAGTCAAATGTTTGGTGTAACAGCGGCATTTTTAGATTATCTCTTTCCTGTCCAAGACGTTCTTCCCTTGACGAGTAAAATCGTCTGTTTACTTTTAGAATGTGGCAGTGTAGTTAACAATGTAGAGTGCTTTGACTGCTCGTCTCAGAAATGGCACGACCTTCCAGCCATGATAATAGCAAGAAAATTTGTAGGTACCGCCATACTTGATGACCGGTTGTACGCCGTCGGAGGAATCAATGATCAATATGGTGATTTGGTCACAGCAGAGACGTGCAACTTGTCCACCAAGGAGTGGATATCTTTGGCCTCGCTTGAGGAATGCAAGGGTAAGATGTCTCAGCTTCCGACATGCTAAACGTCCATCGCCTGCGTCTGCGTCTAGGGGAGGGGTCAGGGGTCTCGTTTATATAAGGCCTGGCTTTCACGATACGATTGTCGCACGTGGTTGTTCATCCTGGTGTATGTGATTCAGCCATCAGTATTTAGTAGGCTTTTCAACATCCGCGAGCGAATAGTACGCTGAAAATGTGCTCTCAAAATTTAATTGCATGAATCAGAGTGAACGATCGTATGCGAAAATCGAAATGTGTTGATGGGGCCTAAATGCGCTGCTGCATGTCCGACTTTTTTGTCACAAAATTGTCATCCTGGTATATGCTGACCCGTGGTGATCTACAGAAAGGCGAGGAACACTTCTTGAAGTCTTTAGAAATGCAGAAATCACTTTACGGAGACAGCGCACCTGGTATAGCTGTCACATTGCATGAGTTGGGTCGTGTTTATTTATCCGTGGTGACCGACGGAAAGCTAGGGATTTTTTCTTGAAGTCTTCAGAAATAAGCAAAACACTTGACGGAGAAAGTTCACCCAATTAGAGTTGAACAACAGGGTAGAGTAAGGGTGAGGGTGAGGGTTAGGTTCAGGGTTAGGATCAAGGTTATCGTTAGGGTTGAGATTACGGTCAGGATAAGGAAAAGGTTTAGGATGCGAGTTAGGGTTAGGGATAGGGTTCGCGTTAGAGTTAGGGCTCGGATAACGGTCAAAAAGAATTTAATTAAAAAGTGTAGAAAATAAGTAAACGAATAAAGATTATAATAAAATATATTAATAATATTACACAAGTGATTATCAAAGATTGAATATTAACATCTAAGTTTTTTTATGATACAGGAAAATTTCGAGTGTTAGGACATTTTTTAAGACTCGACCAGGACCTGTTACGAAAAATGCAACCTTGGACCATCCGGCTGGGAATCAAACCCGCAACCTCGTGAATCTAGTGCGATGCTCTGCCAATATGGGCACGAATTAAGTTTACGAAATCTCAGAGTAGCAGTATTCGCAGCAGGTCCAGGTCGGTTCTGATAAAATCTTCTAACACACGAAACTTTCCTCTATCATAAAAATACTTAACTGTTAATCGAGTGTAAATACCTCAATATCCTTTATCCGGAATTATTTTGGGTGGCGAATCACCGATCGGACCACAGGAACCGGAAAACAGACTGGAGCTAAGAGAGATCTGAGGAAAAGGTTTCCCTTATAAATCAAGGAAACGCGGTATATGAGACTAAAACATAATCTTAGTTTATAATCTTATCTCGGTCATTACCGTGTTCTAGCAGTAATCTTGGAGAGATATCTGTTGACCCTTATTTCAAGGGAGATACCCAGTGACCTTGTTTTAATTTTTATTTATCAGGGAGATATCCGGTGACCCCTAAATCTAGGGGAAATACCTGGTGACTCTATTTTAATCTTCAATTAAGAAATGTCTTCTAGCAACTTGTATTTACCTTTTGCTGACCACCAAACCAGAGTAGCACTACCTATAAATATGATTCAGACTTAATTTATTACCAATTAACCACTTTCTTAGACATTCCAAGTCAAAGTTCACTGCAGTTTCAATATCATTTAAGGTAGTCTCCAGGGACGATTTTCAGTAGGCGACAGCTAACTAAGTAAGGCTTACTAAGTGGGTACGCATAAAAGTGACCTTGCCGAATCGTTATTGTATCACGACATCACCGTCCTAGTCACTACAAATGTTAAATCTCTTAATGTTTCTTTTGGTGAATTTCTTTTAAACTTGGTAAACAAAGCAATCTCTGACAGAACAACGGTCACATATCTAATTTCTAAATTTTTCGAGGGAAAGAATTTTTTACAATCCACTAGGTTTATTACGAAAAATTGTCTTCTCAACCTTTCTCGCCCTTTTGCTAAAAATTTATAGACGAAAACCGAAGATTGTATGTCTTAATTAGGATAATCTTGAAAATATCACGACCTTCCAGCGTTATTTTTTTACAATGGTAATAATAGAAAATAGGAAAATTTCACAAATATATTATGTTTATGATAGTTCACATACAGCTGGATTTGTACTGGGCAAAAATTAGTTATTTTTAACGAAAATATGCTAATCAATGTCTCTAGTAATTGGAAACAGTAAAAATAGAAACTTTAGGTACTTTAAAAAGGAGAAATAAGAGCTTTATCCGGAAGTGCAATTTATATAAGGAGACGTTCATTGCCTAATTCCCGCCCACAAATCCCCACAATCAGCGTTAGTTTTCATTAATTCTTGTAATTTTGTACCAAACTCCCACATCAAAATCTCCAGATCTGCCCCTTAACTATTTCAAAAGCAAACGTGGTTTGTATACAACTTAGATAATACCGCTTTCTACAGGATTTTTGTCTTTGGGTGGGTATCGGCAGGTGGGGTTATCTGCCCCCCCCCCCCCCTCCTCCACTTTTCATTACTTAATTATTCAAAGTGACGAAAAGCGTGGATAGATAACTGTCCACAATTTTTGTAATTTACTCCAGAAATCGGATATCTCGCTTTTACTCTAACCATTGCGCATCGTTTAGACAGATAAATTCCCTCCTAATAGTGTTTGTCATGTCTATACTTGCTTCAGTATCACGCAAACAGATAAACTTTCGACAGAATTTGGTCGGGTTAATGTCGAAATGAAATCCTTTCCACTATAGTGTAAACAGCCCCTAAAACTGTATGAACTCATACGACAAACATTTTGGTATATTTTTACAACTGGACATTTCACAGTCTGTGTTCTGCAATTTTCTTACGTTTATTGGTACAGGTAATAACATGCATTGATCCTCTGGCAATTTGGTATTAATTGTAAATTGTTATGTTTTTCAAAACAGCTCATATTGTGTCTGCCCTTCGAGTACATACGAATTCTTTATCCGTCTTCAAGAAAACCTGCGCCAATGGCCGGTCCCCATTATTACGTCACCTGGATACAACACCCAAAATACCTTACGGCATTTTCTTTTTCATGCAAATATTTAATACCCAAAGAGAATGGAAACGAAGTTGCTACATTAGAATAACAAAAAAGATTTCTAAAATCCTTCTGGTAGTTGTATTCAGCAGCTAAATAATGAAAACCGGTCATTCAACGCTGGTGTTTTCAATTAGAATTGGCCACTAAATTGACAAGTTGAGCACCTAATATAATATAAGTTACGTCTCGCTTTGGTTAACAATGTTGAACCAAAGCATGTGTAATACATTAACCAGGATTTGACACATCCTGGCTTTCATATTTCTACACTTTACATTTGCTCACACAGGAACACTCGAGTGAATGGGCCAAACCATCAATAATGACTTGAAAAAGCCAAAGATTTAAAGTGAACTGTTCTCTATATAGTCTTTTATATTGATTTTTTTTCTATAGTCTAACTATAGTCTTACCGAGAATTAGGTCTCCAAACCAGCACATCAACTCGTTCATCAACTTGCTGAAGAACTTTAACTGCACGTGTTCGTCTAAATTTTCTTAAAGACGAACATCCAAGTATTTCATTGGTAACTCAATCTTGAAATTGAATCATCACTCGTTTCCCCTTTGTTTCCTTCGCTTGTCGAATAAAATCAGAAACTAACGTTCATTTTTAGGGCTGTTTTACCCTCTACAGCCGAACGTTTTAGTCTGTTTTCGTGAATTATCCAAAACAATTAAGTTCTCTTCTTTTCATCTCAACAGAGGCTTAAGTCTGGTTCACACGCGAGCATAAGTATTAGCATGAGCGTAAGGACAAAATAAAAGGCAAAACAAGTGAAGTCAAGCCTGCAACACAAGGATCGTCATAATCATAAGCATAAGATCACAATCCAAACATAAGCCAAGAACCGAACGAAAGACGAAACAAAGAAAAATTCTTGTTGTTTTATCTTAGCAAGTCCCACAGGAGATATGTCATGTTTTGTTTCCGTATTGATCTTGTCCTTATGCTTATGTTACTCGTGTGAACCAGGCTTTATTGAGCTTAAGTAAGAGCCGTTTTTTATTCGTTGACAACGTTTTCTTTCAACACAATTATTCATCTAAAACAAAGAAAACCAATAAGTTAAAATCCCAAGAGACCGTCAAACGTCTAAAACACCGTTGCCATTGTACAGGGTGTATCAAAAAAACTGCAAACACTATAATTTGCATAAGTAGATACTGCCAATAGCATTTCAATGCCTGTGCAACTAATTATGCTTCTGGGATTTGAAAATACGTTTTAATTTTCCTTGTTATTAAAATAACCACACAGTACGAATTTCGACATCCCCAAGCATGAATTGTGTTTAAGCACCCTTGGGATCAATTAGTGCTAAATTATGCAACTTTCATAAATATCTGATTTCAAAAGAATTTGCGGATTTTTTTGATACACCCTGTATATATTGACAACGTTCTTAGGCTTTAAAAACGTCCACTCCTGAAATGTTATCATTTGAAAGTTAAGCTCATTGATGACATGCTAATGGAACACGTAATGTCGCTTGGGATTTTAGAGTTATTCACGATGTTTGTTTTGATGAAGAAGTCACTTTAAGAATACGCGGTCTAAAATTCAAAAACTCCTGTTTATCAGTTCTTCCATCTGCCGCAGGTCACTCACAACAGTTGTCCCTTAAGCTATCCTTTGTTTATCAGTTCTTCCGGTTGCTGTCCGTGACTCCTGAACGTCTGTAACTTCGGCTCTCTAATATCACCTTCCGTAGCCTGTCGTGCAGTTTTTTCACTCTATCACAAACACATTTGTGACTGGTGCTGCTGTTTCTTACTGAGATGCACCCACGACGCGGTGACAAACCAACAATCGGGGCAAGAAGAACTTGCGAAGGAGGATTAGGATTAGGGTTAAAATTAGGGCTAGGATTAGGGTTGAGATTAGGTTAGGATTAGGGTTAGGTTTGGGGTTAGGATTAGGTTTCCTAACCCTAACCCTAACCTATCCTAACCTATCCTAACCCTAATCCTAATGCTAATCTTCCTTCTCAGAGTATTTCGTCAGAGTGTATCTTTCCAAATCTTACTAAGGCTATTTGACCCTTTGGAATAACACCATGCAGAGAGTATTCATTCAAAATTATATAATTTTGTTTGATTGAAACTCATGATTTATTAGAGCAGTTCTTGTCACAGAGCATGGAGCAAGCGTGCAGAATATACAAGAACTGCTGACCTGCTGCACTTGAGTCATTGTAAGTTCGTGAAAGATTTAAGTCATCAGCCCACATGAAGACCAGTAGACACAACAGTGTCATAAATGACTTACATTTAGCAATAAACCAGTTTCTGTTGCGCAAATAGCCATTGTTGAAAACAAATTTTCTCCATTACGAGACAAAGTTTGTTAACCGTCCTCTGGCACATTAGCATGTCCGTATCCAGGCCACTTATTTTCAGGCTAGCAAAAATGATTTAACGTGTTTCCTCTGTGTCGTAGACATAACTAAAAGTAGTTCATCTGCGACGACCTAGTTTCTTTCTCGGCCAACTTTAATCAACGAGAGAAATTCTTGACCTTTCGGCTTTCTAGTCAGTATTTCGTTCTTTTCCTACTTTGTTTTCAGGAAATTGCTGCAGCTCATATTTGCTTTTATTGTTTTAACACATCAAAATAAAATATCACATTTGTTACTGTTTAATTACAGTAAAAATGAGTTATTTCTCCAATTTCTTCACGTTGTTTTTATAAGGAGGATAGGAAAATTTTTTTCCATCTTCTCATCGAGTCATGGAAACACTCCAGGAAATTTGGGAGGACTTGATATTGCATTAGAAACATCCTTTCGGCTTCTTTTCTCACTACCATGTTCTCGTTCTCCAAAACTTCCTCCCACGTGTTTGATGGAATCACGGCAAATGCTTTCCATTTCGTGATTAACTTTCTTATTAGTTTCAGCCGGAAGCTTAGAAGATAAAGGAAAAAGCTGGCGACTTTTTACACCGACTGGAAATTCAGCTTTACTTCAGGACAGAAGTAGGCTGCCAAAAGCGTTCAAATCCCCGGCAATATTTCAATCATGCATTTGTGCTTAGGGAAACACAACAGCGGCTAGTTAGTTTGGGAGAGTTATTACAATCTTCCAAAGTGAAAGACGCGAGGTTCCTCAAATGTCGTCCTCTAAAATCAGTATTCAAAATACAGGGACGGCGGAACGAAATTTTGAGTGTTGGGGCGGAGGGCTACTGATACAAACACACCCTTTTGCCTGAGTGGGGGCCTCCTACCCCCCAGGCTCCGCCATCCCTGAAATATATAGGATTTGCCCCGCCAACGAGGGTACTAGATTCCCTCCCTGCAAAAGCTTCTCACACACATTTGAACGGCGACAACAATCGCTGTAATATGTCGCAGACACAACGCTCCATTTAGTGTCTCTCTTATCGCCTCCGCTTAAACCTCCGCTTCTGTTCCTAGTAACAATCCAGTTTTAATCTTGTTCGACTCGACATACGCCAGGTACAATAAATGTTTTGTGTTTACCAGAATAACAAGCACAGTCTCTCGCTAATGATATTTTTTACTCCGTGACATATTTATGTGCAACACTGATGAAATAGAGTTAAATTTACTTCCGCGTAGTTAATTAACCTAAGTTCCTAGCTCGGCACCCCAACCGAAGTAAATTCTGTTGTAAAAACATCTTTCCCCGAAATTTCCTATCAAGCTCTCCACCATTTTACTTTCTCTTTCCTTTTCTTCTATGCCATGAGTTATTAATTAGTTCAAACCGACTTGAATTTGAACCTAGGAGCATCAGTACCTGTTGGTGAAGGTAGATCGACCATAGTATAGTCTTGAAAAAGAATGTTGCTGACTGACATTTCGACCTCCTCACTGGCGGTCATCTTCCTCCTTTTTCGACTAACGAGATAAATTTTTAGATGACCATCGCTGAGGCTGTCGAAACGTCAGCTATTAACAGTGTTCTTTAGCTATTAACAGTGGACAATCTAAGTTGACCAACAAGGAACACATTGATTTTCGAAACAAACAGGTTTTGTGATATACGTGGGAGTGTCTTCCGCTGATCGTGATTACACATACAATAACGCTGTAAATATGATCACAATCACAAACTAATATTGCACAACTCTGCACAAATTCATTCTGCAAATGATTTTTTTTTTTCAAAACAAGCGACTTTAAAAAAGCACTTTTGAAGAAGTTCAAACTTTATTCCATCGGGTCAACGTCGTGGAACTATATTCAGAAACGTTGTGTGCGATTATGCCTCTGGAAAACATAAATTGAGAAGTACAAGAATAGAAAAATGTTCGAGTTCTTTTATCACTGTGCTTCACTCTATTTCCGACCGTTACCTGATCGCACAACCCGCACGAACCGATATGGCAGGTTGAGCATTAACTCTTTCCTTTCCAAGAGGTCTCCCCTTCACGAGCAAAATCGTCTGGCATTAATCACAGTAAAATAGTCCAGCGTTGGCCAGAATAAAATACCAAAGTCCGGAGTGGACCTTAAATGGTTAGGGAGATCTAAGGTGTTGGTTCCCGTACACTTTCCCAACAACATTCCCCACCCACTTGATACGTTTGTCTTTTTGTAGGTGGTATGTCTTCTAGTCTTTTCTTTCAATTGTCGGTTAAATAACAAGTAATTTGCTTGCAACATCAGCTCATCCCATGCTACAAAATCTGCCACACCTGACTGGCTATTTAGGCTGTCGAACATCCAAACAAAAGGTTGTGCTAATGCTTTCGTATTTAACTGTGTTTACATCTCATTAGCATCCAGGAAGAGTTACTGTGATGCGTGGGAGAACACGGATAGAGCATATCACTATCTCAACTTCTACTCATCCATTTCAGTCTCGGCAGTTTTAACATCGTCATTTACTCTTGCACACTCGAATTAGGTTTTCACCAAACTCCAGACGACTTTATTCATCAAAGGTAGATATCTGCGAGTTGAAGGTTTAAATCCCCCGGAAAAGAAGTTTCTGATTTCGTTTGATTAATTCCGCAAGTTTAACACTGGGCTAAAAGCTACAACCAAATCGACCTTTCGCAAGATCTTTTTGGATCCAAACATCCTTTCTTCTCGGAGATCCGTTTGCCAGAGTTGGACGGCGACGATTGTTGTTGAAGTCAACATTCTACATTGCAGCAGGTAAGTAGTATCAATATAATTGAACGCTCGCGTGATAGAAAAACAATGCGTCATTTCGACATCGGTAACAATCTTTAAATACTGGATGAACACTAGAAACCATTTCATCCAGAGGTCTGTTTTAGAAAAAACAGTGGTGTTCTTGAGGTTATACACTATCAAAAAGATAGAAAAAAAGCTTCTCGACGTTTCGAGCGAAGGCCCTTCGTCCGGAGATTAGTAGCCTAATTTCTGGAAGAAGGGCCTTTGCTCGAAACGTCGAGAAGCTTTTTTTCTATCTTTTAGATAGCGTATAACCTCAAGAACGCCGCTGTTTTATCGAAGCTATCTACACTGGACCCCCGCGCCTCTGTTTTAGAAAGCAAATTCGATTCTTTTGGGGAATGTTGAGAAGGTGAGAATGGTGAGAATGGTGAGAAGGTGAGTAATCTTAAGAGAAAGTTATGTAAACAGATATGCGAACACGATAAAGACAATTCAGAAGTGCTTAGTTCAGAAGCCCGACATTCAGGCAAATTGTCAGATATTTCTGCGGATATAGAGAACCTTAAACTTGGCTAGCTTGTAAACGGGGAAGCGATTCAAATATTGTCGGACTCTGTCTCCCACGTAACTTCTGTTATCTCACAACTACAAGATCTTATGGAGAAAAAAAAAAGTCACAGCGAAGTACCTTCGACAGATTCCTCAAATATCGCTAACGGGCATTTTGAATATGGAAATCAGGTTCATGTTTGTAATGCTGATAGAGTTGATGTTACCAACGCTATTGTATTGAAAGAATCGACAAATTCCATAGAAGACGATTTGGGCAGCTACACATCATTGGCAAACTTAACAACGGATAAAAGCACCAAAATAAAAGGGGAAAGTACAGAGTATGCACATCAGCGTAATGAGATTAGTAAGATTGCCTGAAGGGATTTCAAGTGATGTGATTGTGGTTTGTCCCAAAGATAAACTTAGTGTACGAGATCTGTCGACTGCTGATAACACTATTCTCGACCACGCTAGAGTGGGGGAACATCAACAAACTTATGCTGAAGTGGTAATATCTCATCCTGCCACAAATAAATTGTGTACAAATAACAAAAAGCCTAATATGTACAAAAACCCCGGAAATATCCAACAGAATCCACCACGAATAACCAATGAGTCGTCTAGCGATATTGTTGAAGGCTTTATCGGAGCAGAACGAAAGCGAAACAAAATAAAGAAATTCTTTCTAACTGGAATTGCTGAAAGTGTGAAAGAGTGTCAAATTCTATCTTATCTTAAGCAAAGGAATATAACACCTACCTATATTTCCATTTTTCAAAGCCGACGCAAAGGGACAATCTCAGCTAAAGTCAATATTCCTTCATCAGCCTGCTCAGTGGTGCAAAAAGAAGATTTTTGGCCAAGGTTTGTTAGCTGGAAACCTTGGCTATCAAAAGAACACACTAGGGAAAGGACTGAGCTGAGAATTAAAGTAACCCAAGACTGGAATTATTCAACATATGTATAATGGCTCAAATACCAGTTAGAATTTCTTCGCGTAAATATAGATCAAAGCAAAACAACCGTAATTCTGATAATTTAATAACAGTTAAGCTCTCTAAGCCTGGTCCTCCGGTTTCTAAGATTATACCTACATGGTTGGTTATAAACGCTAGATCACTGGCTAAACCTGACGCTGTGTTTGCATTAAACGTCGAAATAAGCACTAACAACATAGAAATCTGCCTCATATCTGAGACATGGCTAAACAATATGATACCATCGAGTTTGATATGCCCAAATGGATATACTCTTGTAAGGGAAGATCGTTGTGATTCACGGCCTGGTGGAGGGGTTGCTATATTGTGTCGAAGTGATTGGAAAGTTAAGAATCTCAATTTCTCGCAAAATAGCTTATAATGTCTATGGTGTGAAATTCACACAGTTAATAACAAATATTATGTTGCCGTGGTGTATCATCCACCCGATCCAGTTTACCCTGAATCTGAACTATTAGATCATTTATCTAAGAGTTTAGAGCAGATTTAATTTTCTGAGTCTTGCGCAAGAATAATCATTGCTGGAGATATTAATCAATTAAGGATACAAGACTTTAGTAGTCAGCATAGTCTGGAACAACTAGTTAAGAAATCTACAAGAGGTCGGAGAGTATTGGATGTGTTCTTGACTAACTGCCCACATTTATGGAAACAACCTACTGTTTTCAAAGGTTTGGTAAGGTCTGACCATTTGGCGGTCATGGTCACTACTCGACTCTTAGCAAGACCAGAGAGGAAATATGTATATTTTAGAGATGTTAGAGATCATCGAAAGAATGATATGAGGAATAAATTGAGAGTGTACAATTGGAGTAGAGTTTACAACTGTACCGATGTTGACGAAGTAGTTATCTTACTTCATGACACGATTGTTGCAATGTTTAATGAGTGTTTTCTTTTAATTAAGGTTAAAGTCTCTACATGTGACCCACCTTATATGACTCCACTTGTTAAACATTTATGTAAGATACGAAATAAGCAAATAACGAGGGGAGCTAATAATGATCTTCAAAAACGGATAAATAGACTCATTCGTGAAAATCAACTACGTGCTGTTTGTGATGCGAACAGGAAGTACAGTCAAGGGTCAAAGGAATGATGGGATACTGTACACAAAATCACTGGTAGAAGTACTAGAAGTTACAGCATCAGCTCTTCTATTGATCCGCATCTTATAAATTCGTACTTTCAAAAGATTAATACGGATACACATTACACGACCCCAGAACTTTTATCAATGGCAGATGGAACCGGTATCCCCGTTGTCGATATGTATACTGCTAAAAAATTCATGGAGAAGCAACGACGTACTGCGACAGGTCCGAATGGTCTTCCAGGAGGGTAATCTTAAATCATTCACTTTATTTTTCTCAGTAGAACAAGAAAAAACAGAACCACAAACATTCCCAAACGAACGGACTGATCGTTCCCCCCAAAAACGATCTAATTCACAAGAAATTATGTGATAAAATTTTCACTAAAGATTTACCGGGCGGAAATTTTAGATGTAAAATGAAGATGAGAGCCCAGCTCAAAATTCGGAGATGTAATGTCATCACATTCAGGAATAGACAGAAACACATGAATATAGTTTAATAGAAGTTCACTGACGTTTCGTTGCTGACGCGCAACATTTTCAAAGTAATTACAGATGGAAATATTAAGATATTAGTAATTACAAAAGGTATCACATTAGGATTAGAGCCAATGAGAAGAAGGTGAAAGATGAGACGAGACAAGTAGAGGAAGGAGAGAATTAAAATAAGGCAAGCGGAACGGAAGTAATGTTTTCATTAAGAGAAGATTTATGTTTATTGATGAGGAGACTTTCTCTGATAAGTAATTCAAGGGGTGAATTGCAAGAGGAAAGAATAGAGAAGTCATGAAAGGAGATGGATTGGCTAGTTTGGGTTGAATGTGTAAGAATGCTAGAACGTGAAGGATGTGAAACTTTCTTGCCAGTCAAAGGCGAAATTCCCATGTGTTCTGAAATACGCGTGTGTAGGTGACGGCGTGTTTGCTCAATATACAACGCTGCGCAGTATTGACACTTAAATTGATAAACTACATGCGATTTCAGAAACTTGGGAATAGGGTCTTTGAACTGGAAGAAGGTAGAAAGACGTTTACCAGGTTTTAATGGGACACGAAGGTCTAATTGAGGGAAGCAGAAAGAAACAAGTTTGATGAGCTTGGTTCGGATTTGTAAAGAATGAGCACCGGTAAAAGGGAGGCAGAAATAGACAACACGTTTAGGGACAGTGATATTGTTAATGGGAGGAGAAAAGATCTTGTCGAGAAAGATACTTAGGTAGCGGTCAAAAAGAGCGACTGGGTAACCATTGTTAACAAAAAATTCTTTAAGTTTAAGGACCTCAGAATGAAATATATGATAGGATGAGCATATTCTAAAATATCGGTTGAGCAATGAGTAGATAAGACCACGTTTGAACGATAATGGGATAAAACTATCAAAGTTCGTAAAAAGTCCTGTGAAAGTGGATTTTCGATAAACAGAAGTAGAGAAGCCATCAATTCGATTAATTGAAACGTCTAAGAAAGGTAAACACCCGTTAACCTCGGGCTCACTAGTAAATTTAATGTTACGGTGTTTAGAATTTAAGTAATTAAGAAAAGGTTGAACGTGGTCTTGGGATTTGAAGATAATAAAACAATCATCAACATATCGTCGGAAATGAAGAGGTTTAAATTCAGGTGGGCAATTGTCTAACCAGGTGCGTTCGTGAAAAGATAAAAAAATATTAGCAAACAGTGGACCAAGGGGGATCCCATGGCAACACCGTCCACCTGTTCGTAAAGGTGGCCATTAAAAAGAAAATGACAATTTTTGACGGCTAACGACAATAATTCCTTAAACTGTGCACGAGTAAAACCAAGGTGGTGGGTTGAGTTGAGAAAAAGCTTAGAAATAATTATATCAATCGTTTCGTCGAGAGGGACGTTAGCAAAAAGTGAAGATATGTCAAAACTGCTCATGAAGATGTGATCAGTGTCCAGATTTAAATTACGTAACTCATCAATAAACGAAAAAGTATTTGAAATGATAAAGGGACTAACAGAGATATCATGAAGAAGTGAAACAAAATATTTAGAAAGGTTGTAGGAGTGCGGACCTATGGTGGATAGAATGGGACGAAGAGGGATATTGGCTTTATGTATTCTGGGTAGTCCATATAGAATGCTAGGTCTGGAGCCTGTTGGAATCAGTTTTTCGTATAATTCACCAGAGATTATGCTCTCGTTCTTTAAACTACGTAGGAAGTCACGGATCTTGTTTTCTCGGTTGGTGGTGGCTTTCAGAGGGTCTGACGTAAGGCGCTTGAATTTAGATTTGTCTTGAAGAATGGCTTCCATCTTAAAACAATAGTCTGCTTTGTCGAGGATTACGATGCCGTTACACTTGTCCGGTTTCACCAAAACAATTCCAGTGTCGTCCCTCAGTCCCTTCAAGATTTTATAATCATCTCTAGTCAATAAAAAGTTAGGTGGTGAAAAGTTCTTGTATCCAGAAAGAGCAATATCTTTCAATCTGGTTTTAAAAAACTCTTCGTTGGCATCATGGTTGGTTGACATGGTTTCACGTTTCAGTTTGCGTTGGAGCATCTCGAAAGGAACCACGAAATTGCAGTAATCGAGTTTCGTTGGTGGGATAGCAAAGTTTAAACCTCTAGCTAAAATGTTCTTTTCTTTAGTGGTTAGCTTACGACTTGAAAAATTGAAAATAACGTCATCAGGGTTAAGAGTGTCAGCAGGAATGTCTGCACATAAACTTTTGTAATTATAAATATCTTAATATTTCCATCTGTAATTAATTTGAAAATGTTGCGCGTCGACAACGAAACGTCAGTGAACTTCTATTAAACTTTATTCGTGTGTTTCTGTCTATTCCTGAATGTGATGACATTACATCTCCGAATTTTGAGCTGGGCTCTCATCTTCATTTTACGTCTAAATTATATGGTAGTTGGTGAGAGTTTAAGAGCAACCTTGAACTTCAAAGATACTGAGATAAACAGATGGCAGAGTAGAACACTAGACAGGTAGCAGCCCAACCAATGTACACTGTAGCAGTGTGTACCAATATAACTGATGTGTTCATGGCATAGTGGTGCTGCACGTCTCTCTCACCTTTGTGACAATGGTTTGTTTCTGCCTCCGTGCACTCGTCTCGTTAAAGTTCTCATGCTTATATGTGGAAGGAGTGTTGTCCAGTTTGACTCTACTGAACACCAAAGGTTTTCCCTGGTTCTTCCAGTTCCCTTAGTATTAACATTGGACCGATGAGAAATGGCTTTTACTGGACCGCTAGCAAGAACTGTTTAGATATACTGTTGTTGAGAGAGTTATTTAAATAAATGTAAAAATACTTCTTTACTTATCTGTGAGTTTAAGGATTAGAAATACCATCAACAAAACATAAAACAAGAGGAACTTTCACCTTATCAAAGCAATAAGCTGTTTCCTCTTTCCTTATCATGATAAACAACAGCTTAATTTTAACAACATCCTGCTCAATAATAACATGACAACAGGAACATTTCCTAAGATATGCCCATCAGCAACAGTACCACCTTCCTAAATTCTAAAATTAAGAACTTCTACAAAATTATCCACATCAGAAGGAAATTTGAATAAAACTCAGATACCAAAAACAACAAAGTGAAAGATTCAAAAAGTTATGAGAGCTTAAATTACAGTAGCTCTATTCTTTTGTCACCAGCAAATACATCAATTATCTTCTGAATACCAGGGTGTATTTCCTGATGTACATACAATAAGGCCAGTCCATTTTTCAAAACCTGCAAACTTAATAGCTTTCAATAAAATACACAACAACGGTAACTCCAAAAATCGATAACATATTTAATTTATTCGACGTTTCGACTAGGCTTTAGTCATCTTCAGGAATGATGAATTAATAGCTTTCAATGAATGATGAATTAATAGCTTTCAATGTACAAGATATACTGTCAGGGTGAGATGTGTTCTTAGTCAACCAATACTTCTCCCACAGCTCAAGTTCACCATCTAAGGCTAGTGGGTTAGGAAGATATCTACATACAAAGAAGAAAATAATGAAAATTTCTCTTTCCAATTTAATTCCCCAGGATGCGACAGTGACCAAATCATTTTAGTAGGGATAATGTACAATCCATTATAGACCTTGGTTGAAGTTGGATCAAATCTGTTCTTTAGTTATGAGTGCAAATGGTCTGCTAAGGGGAATGATGATTTTCTTAAAATAATCTGACACAGATTTTCAAGTGACATTACTTCTACTGATTTGACAACCACAACTCCTAGGTTTTCTTTCATCAACATTAACTTCATCTGCTAACTTTAAGGCTTTGGCATACCATTTAGCATAATAAGTGTCAACACTATTTCTGATGGAAGTGGATAAATCTTTCAATGACTCAACTAAGTGCAACCCATTGGCAATATCATTGTTTTTGGAATGAAGGAACTGTGTTACAGGCAAGGTCAAGTCAAAAACACATCTTGTTATTACCAGGGCAACAATAAAATCAAAGGGTGTTACAAGTTTTAAGAGAGATGATGCTTTCCTTGATGTATCCTGGCTACATTTCCCATCAAGGTTTATGCTCATTTCCTTGAGTGTAAAGATAATAAAAACAAATGGTTCTTCAAAAGTGTCCAAACTTTGGATGGGATGTACCCACCTTGTCCTACAAACATCCTTAAGTTTGGGCTTTCTAGAGTCAGGGCAGTGCCTAGATACATTACTTTCTAAAATCAGTTGTCGCAACTGGGACAGGTTAAAAAAATATGATATCTGCCTAACTTGTTCCACAACATCGCGTACACATTGAACAGAGCAAGACCCACAAATGCTTAAATTTAGTCAATGACTGTAACAATGAGTGTACACAAATATTCTTTTTGGCCAAGCAATTCTTGTTGCAAGACCATTAATGTTGCTAGAAACTGGCCCTGCACCATTATATCCCTCTCCACGGCAGTCCTGAATATTTAATTGAATTCATCATCAACAAAATGCAACACTAAAAACATCTGCTCTTTAATTGAGCAATCAGATGCTTCATCTGCTAAAATACAATAAAATTTACTCCTTTTCACCTCAGCAATTAATTGCTCAGAGATGACTTCACCACAATATTTTATGACCTTATTTTGGGTGGATTTCGAGATGTAAGAAGCATTTTTGTTGCATTGACTAGGGTGGAACTGTAAGGTTACATCCCCAGCACAAATATGATAATTAGGAAGTTCAATAAAGTTGCCTACTCTTCCTTCAGAATGTTCCCCAACCTCTGAGTGATATTTGGAATCATCCCTATTCCCCATGACCTCTCAGAGGCAATCCATATCCACCACAGAGAATAATGGAATCAACGATAGGAATCAGTTTCTTTCTATTTTCTGAAATTTTTTTTTTAAGTTTGTATCAATCATAACATTAATGGGTTGTGTTTTCCCAGATATGTTGTCTAAAAATACTGCAAGAATGCCGGTAGATTCATGGTGAAGGCCACATGCCTTGTTCTCATGTCTTGTAAGAGAAGCTTTTGCATCTGGCCAGTATTTTACTGATTCATAAACAACTTTAATTTTGCTGCAAATCTACCTCCAAATAAAATACCAGCAACACAAAAGCCGCCATCCACACTGCAAGAATAACAAAGCCAATGATGGCTTTTAAGCCAGTTAATACAAAAACTTCTTCCACTAGGTTTTGGAAATGTGTACAACTCATCAGGAACAATGACATTCTTAATTAGGCTTAAAATTTCAGAATTCATCATAACTTTCACCTTATCCCTGTAAAAGGCCACATCATGCTCATTTCTATGGTCTGTACAAATGGCTGAACTGCTGATGGAAAAGCTACCTTACCAACAGATGAAACAGCACTGTTTGATAATGAAGTGATAACCCTCTGTGGAGCTGAAGAAGCAGTTATATGAGATGTAGTGACTAACTTAGAAGTAGCCATATTGGTTAATGAAGAAATATTGTCAAGTGAGTTACATGGCTCACACTCAGCTACAATGATAGATGATAAGGTAGTTTTTATAGGAGTATCTGGGCTTTCTTTTATTACATTGCCAGTTCTGGTCAAGGGCAAGAATGACAATTTTGATTGAATACTGTAACTTTTTTAGATTTTGGCAAGGAAGAAGTAATAGACTTCC
Organism: Heliopora coerulea; assembly: GCA_030142905.1. Classification (NCBI taxonomy): domain Eukaryota; kingdom Metazoa; phylum Cnidaria; class Anthozoa; order Scleralcyonacea; family Helioporidae; genus Heliopora; species Heliopora coerulea. The sequence continues at coordinate 67,984 of JASJOG010000515.1, forward strand.
TTTTCCTTGTTTCAGCACTACAAATTAATGGTACATAATGGTTATGTTTAAATGTCACAGAAGAAGGAAGTACTCCTTCATAACAAAACAGTATTTTTCGATCATCAGAAAATGGTTTCACAGGAGGACCAGGTTCAATTTTGTGGTTGAATAACAAGCTCCATGTGAGAAGATTAGAATTGAAATCAGGGTAGAGTGAAAAAATATTTCTGCAAGTGACTGTTGACAAAGTCAGCAAACATATAAACCCGCACCATTTCCTATCTTCACAGTTTGCAATGGCTTTTGCCCAAAATAGCTCACCTAAAGATAAGTTAGTATCGATAGCTTCAAAGGATACAGACATAGCAACCATACTAGAGACTGACTGAAAAGGGTTGTTCCTATGGGTGTCAAAGATAGAACAGAAACAAGGTTGCACACAATAATAATCGACATGCAAGAAAAGCTCTATTGATGTCATGAGCCTCAGATCACCAACCACAGTATTGTCACCAACAAGAAGCAAAGACACTGAACTGCAAAGGCAGTTTCCAGTACCATCAAATCTAGAAAAGGTAACACAGAGTGTAAAGAACTACGACTACTCAGATTTTATTTCTTTCTGTAGCATGAGACTGCAAGTCAAATCATACTTTTTTTACTGTGTGTTTACATCTCAGTAATAATTAAAATATCTCGTACGATTAAACTCAAAGCAACGAACAAGTTTGAATGTGCAACTTTGAATTCCTTAATACTTGTGGTAACAGTTAACTCCGGCGGGTGTTGTTAAAACGGCGTGGTAAATACAACAAACTATCTACATGGTGTATTTAAATGTAAAATTCAAACAACGCGTGAGTGATCCACTTAGGTGAAGTGGGAGTATTAGACTGACCCAAGGGTTCTTGGCATAATCAAGTATAAAATTTTCGCCATTAATACTTCTGTTTATACCCTTGCCGACTCGCTGAAGAAGATTGTCTGTAGTGCACAACGCACGAGAAAAAAGTTTCTTACAGATTTCGTCGTAACCCTCTTGTAACGTCGCTATATCGTCACTAATTAAAGCGCAGTGTATTCGCTCCCGCATTGAAGACATGTTGAAAACTAGAAGCACAGAATAAGAACTAGAAGAGCAGGGTGGCTACGATCCAATTCCAGGATTTGCGCACTGTCGAGACACAGCCGCTAACCGAACAAAACACAAACGAAAGGCGCAAATTTTGCAAAATGACGCTTCAGCTTCTACACCAATCAAAACTCATAATAATGATAAAGTTAACCAATCGAGAACGTTGACTTAACAGGCAAATTCGTCAAAAAATGACTAACTTCCCCAACTCCGTTAAACTGGCGTTTTAACCATCATAGGGCGGTGTAGCCCGAGCGTAGGGTCAAGTCTAGATGCACGCAATGCCGTTCGCATAAATTGCCAACGGAAACCGGGAAGTGACCCATGGATGAAAGATTCTCGCAAGGAATTAATTCTCATTTGCATAATTTTGCTCAAAGGTGCGACATGCGTCTTACATATAAGACATTAAATTCTGTTTATGCCCCAATTTTCACTTCGTCGCGCGATTCAGCCATTACCAAAGCACATAATATTGTGGTTGAATCACTCAGAATTCACCACAAAGTATACACGTTGAAGTTTTCATGACCATAAATGTTTAGCATCCCTTAGCAAATGATATAATCTGACAGATGAAAAATTATACTATCTGCGCAATAGCTTAAATTTCTTCGGACGTAGAAAAAATAGCCTCCCAACAGATGCCTGTATTTCGCTTGGTTAAAGCGTCAGATGGGCTCCATCCCTACGGCAAAAAACCAACAAATTGTCGCAGAAAAACCAGTGGGAATAAGACTCTCTGTCTTGTTTCAGATCTGGTGCTGTTGGGGTCACCTTAGTAACGTGTGTTGCCGCATTGCCAAAGATAACCTCTTCAGTAACGCATAACTTCAATTTCAAAACTTAACGTTCACTTGTCACAAGCCAGGGTCTGAAATTTACGGCCGTCCAATCATCAGAAACTACCAAAATGTGACATTGACGACGAAATCGTAGAAGATGATTGCCCGCTGGATGATCAAGTTTCGAGCTGCCAAATTTGTTGAAGAACTGATAATAAGACCAAAAAAATCATAATTTTAGGTTGAGATATTTCTAAGAGAAAAGATACAATTATACAACCAATCCACTTGTTATTCAATGACTCATACACACCGCTCCTAATGTTTGTAGTCTCCATCATGTTGTCTTGCGTTTTACCGCTAAACAATAACACCCAAACTTGGTGACTAAGTTTGGTCTTGGACACCTGGGCCAGGTTGTTCAAAAGGTGATTAGCTTGATCCAGGATTAGCGGGAATTTTGGGGACAACTTCCCGATGATACACCTAAGAAAAGTTAGAATTTTATATAACAGATTTACGGTGCATACAAAAGTGTTTTAAGCAGTGAAATCGAAACTAGATTTTTCGACCAAAATAAACGAAACCAAAACAACAGATTAACTGGTAATCCTACGTTAGCTCAAATCGTACTTTGAACAACAGCCCCCCCTGGATCTAAAAAAGTGGTTGCCCAATGGGGGAAAACTACTTAAAAATTTGATTTCGTACCTTGCTGGTCCAGCATTATTCATGTATTGGAATGACGACTGATTGACAATCAGTGACCCAAGAGATCACAGTGGAAAGTATCACAGCAAGATTTGGCTGGTTAGACTTAAAAGGTACTTTTGACCTAGGACTAACAACCTTCAAGAAATCCGATGTCGAAGGTTTCTTAATGCAACTGACATGACCTATATCAGGGCACTAGAAAATTCTACTAAGGCTGTGTAACTCGCCAAAGACAATGTTTGACTGATTGCTGCCTATGGCTAAAAATAAGTTTAACTTAAACACATTATGTTAAATGTTTAATCTGGCTTAAAGTCTGGTTCATACTTGAAAATAAGCATAATAAGTATAAGGTTAAAACAAAAGGTAAAACAGAGGAATGAGGTCAAGCCTTCGACATAAGGATCGTCGCAAGCATAAGCGTAAGATCGTGGTTCAAGCATAAGCTAAGAACCGAACAAAAGATGAAAATAAGAAAAGATTCTTGTTCTTTTATCTTCGCAAGCCCCAAAAGAGATGTCTTGCATTGTTTTCGTATTGATCTTCTCCTTACGCTTACGTCGCTCGTGTGAACCAGGCTTCAACTTAGAATCCAGTGAGCCATTACAGATGCCGTCACAGTTATCGATTTATTTATTTCACGACAAATAGAAACATTTAAAACGTTTCTAGTTTTGGTTTGACTGCGGGACATTTCAGTACTGTAAACGATTCTCGATTTACATTTGTTGATGATATTTGTTGACACAAAAGTCGAAAAAATAAAACTATGGCTTCAGATGACGCAAACAGTTCTTCCAAATGTTAAATTTAGTTTGCGAACCTTTGTTCCAAAGACAAACTAAGAACAAACGCTTCTGTCACTTGTCGTTTCCCAGGAGCATTACAGTAGCTCGGATTATGTTCGGGGTCTTCCGTAAGATATCGTGCCACAATTGACTGACCTAAACCTCACTTTTTGTGCACAGTCGGCTTCAGTTACAACTATACAGAAATTAATTTAATAGATAAGTCAGCGCGTTGCCATACTGCAACGTTCTGCAACATCAGAAACAAAATTGTTCAGTAGTGCAAGTTCCTTCAGATTTCCTCCAAATTTTCAAAAAATCGTTCAAATTTCTTTCAAAACTTTATTTCCTTCAAAATTTCTTCATTTCCTCAAAATTTCCTTCACTGAAAGGAAATTTTTCCTTTGAAAATATTTCCTTCAAAAAGGAAATTTCCTTCAAGTTAGAAATACTGTAATCTAAACAAGGAAGCAACTAGAGAGGGGTTGGGGTAATGGGAAACGGGGTCCGTGCGTTTTTGTGGGGGATTTCTTCGTGCCCTACTATTTGAAAACCTTGATCCCTCATTTTACAAAGCGACGTAAATTGACTCCACTTGAAAGCATTAAAATCGTCCCTAGATATTACTATCTGACACCTACCCTTCGAAATTCCTTGTTGAGCCCCTGCTATTCGTCAGCTTTACAGCTTTATTTTACGTAATAGATACAATGTGAGTGGCCAAACTGTTTGGCGTTGTATCTTTCTTAAAATAAGAGGGCATCTAAATCTCCATGCTTACGAGCTATTTTAAAGTTTCGCGAAATTTTAAACGAGGAAGCGAAGAGAAATAGCAGGAGCTAAATTCAGCTGTGTTTTTATCGTGAATTATTAATGAGTATTTCACCTTTATTTACAGTTATAAACCTTTCCGCCATCTCGTCACCATGAGATGCGTAATAATTTTTAGTGCTTAATGTTCAAGTAAGGGTTGTTATGTTTTGATGTAAATATCACGTATTTTGGCTTGCTGGGTATACATAACAGCCCATTTAATCTTATTTTGTAGTACGTAATGCAGTCTCAAAAACATAATTCCTTCTTCCCATTCGCTCGCTAATGTTGTAATACGTGTGCAAGCGTCCGGATAACTCCGGTGAGTTAATCGGATACATCAGAAAAATAACCGCATTCGACATGCAAGTACATCGTGCAAATTGTCCTTAATGAATATAGTTTACTGTTTGTAAGAACGGGATATTGGAAAATGGAAATTTTATGGTCGATATCATTAAAAAAAATAACTTCATCAAATTCAGCTACATATTTATTCTTTATTTACGCGCAACCGTGCTCAGACGAACTGTGCGTGATGACAATTACACAATCCTTGACGCCAAAACGCGCTGCCTGTAATGCTGAGTCCGTCAATTTCGTAGCAAGAGATGAAAGATTATGTTGCGTCATCAACTATATTTATCATCGAGTATTTAGCCCATTTAAAGTGGTATGTCATAGTTATTTTGATATATTTTGTCATTGGTTGGAATGTTCCTACTTAATGCGCCGAGTCATGAGTATAACATAAGTTGTAATTGGTGATAGGATTTGGGGATAGGAAAGAGTTAAAGTTTCGAGCGAACTAAACCTGCCACGACTTCTCCCTGACATCGAGTAAAAATTTCTTAATTTTGATGGCGACAATCCATTTCTTTTTCCGTTTCCGGGTGAAGTATGAACACTTAAAATAAGTTACTAAACGTTTTCCAGTAATGAGCAATCTCAAAGAAAATCCAACCTGCAATTTACTTCCCGTTAGGTGACTTCATGATTCCAAAGTCGCATTAAATAGAGACGGTGTAAATCGAAGTAAGATCGAGATCGAAGAATTTGGTAACTTCAGGCTTCAAAACAGAGTCTCATTTCATGATATCTCAGCGGCTTTTCACAGATATTTTGCGAACACAACGTACAAGCATACTTCCAATGCAATTCTAATAGGTTCAATAATGAAGAACGTTTCTTACTGTGTCGTTTTTTGTCCAGGGGCAACGTAAAACCGTTTTCATTTTGAATTTATTCTCTGCTCTCTATTGCGTCTAATCGTTAAACAAGAATGTTAGAAGTGATATTCACCAACATTGACACAATCATTTTCCATTTACAAGTTCCTGACAGTATTTTTCAATGGTTTGTCATCAAAAATAGTGTTCGTTTTTGTAAAAAGTTTAAGTAAAAGATTACTCATGTGATAAGGTATAAATAGCTATGCGGGACCATGGAAAGTTCTAGATCATTTATTTAATACGTTATAGACAGATGCGATGGACGAACCAGGCGGAAATCGTAATCTAAGTATGAATATCAAAGCCCAGCAAAAGACTCGTAGAAGAGGCATAATTTGGAAAAAGGTTAATTGAGATCTAACGTTTGGTCGCATTTAACACAACTTCAATAGAAAATGGGATAAAATGTGACAGACAAATTATAAGGTTGCTATTACAAATTCCTATAATTGTAATAGTAACCTTATAATTTTGCTAATTAACCTGTAATAGCAACTTTATAATTAGTCTTGGTCATATTTCATTTCATTCTCTGATGATGTGTTAAATGCAACGTAACGTTAGATCTCAATAAACCTTTTTCCTAATTATGCCTCTTCTACGAGTCTTTTGCTGGGCTTTGATATTCATACTTAGATTACGTTATAAATAGCATTGCGTAACTGAAAATTCTGGGAAATCTTAACGAATATGAAGTTATCTCATTACGTACGCAGAAATTACGCAATTTACTTTCAATAGCTACACGCGGTACGTCCTAAATAAGATTCTATACCAATAGTGCTGAACATTGCACTCAGTTACAGTTATCGTGATTAAGCAAATTCAGAGAATTATATGACTAAGCAAACTACGAAAATCAAAGAAACATTACCTAATTTAATCTGAGTTCTTATACTCAAAATAGGACACCTTGTAGAGGATAAAAGGACAGTCCTACGTTCAGAAACATCATTTTTGGGAGCAATCCTTGATGAAGTCTCAAAATCTGATAGTCTATTTTTGATCGTGGTTGTGAAGTTAATTTGCTGGTAAGTTACTTTATAAGTTTCGTAGTTTAATGCTTTGTTATCTGTGGACAGATTTAGCTGGATTTCACCGATTGTTTTAAGTATAAGTATCAAATGGACTGTCGTGCCCAGACAGATATGTTTTGATCTTATGAAGTACATCGTTGGACATTATAAACTTTTGTTTGAAATAGCTACCTTAATCTTTCTTTGTAAATAAATAATTACATAAGTTGAAAAACTAAATAGCTTATTTCTTACTTTCTTGCTACCATTTCATTAATAACGTGACGGAGAAAATCTTCAAATCTTTCAAGCAAACAGCCAAAATCATAAATTAATCTTTTGATATTCACCTCCAGTTTTACCGACAGTTCATGCCATTGTAGCCCTGGGTTTTTATAATTTAAGACACTTTCGACAAGCCTAGAATCATGTTTGTAGATTTAACTTTGCTTCTCACATTTAGATGCATTTCGTTTTTACCAATGAGTGATCCCGACGGGCGTTCTCCGAAATCGAACAGCAATGAAGATATCGCTCAGCCACCTAAAAAGGAACTGAAAACTGCACGAAAGAAAGATATAACGTCTGAAAATGTAGATTGGTCAAATGTCCAGCATAAACCTGTTGATGTTCTGCTTCTAACGTCGGATGATGCCACGTTTTGTGCTGCAGTTAAGACGCTATCCCAGCCTGTCAGAGCTGATAGTGGAACAAGTCTTGGTCCTGTGTATTTTGGCGATATCGGAAAAAACAGAGTGGCTCTGTTGAAGTCTCTTAAAGGAGCGATAGGTGTTGCAGGAACAGAGGCAACTTGTTCAGAGGCCATCGATTTTCTGAAACCTAAAACTATCCTCTCCTTTGGACTCTGCTATGGAATGAACAGGGACAAAGTCAAAATAGGAGACGTGCTCGTTTCGTCAAAAGTAGCTTTTTCGGGTCCTAGTCGCGTGAATCGAGATGGTTCAGAATATCGACGAGGCCCGATTGTTGAATGCGACGCAAGGCTTCAGAGGTTGTTTGGTGATGGAAAGAATGATTGGTCAGCTGCGCAGAATGCCTCTGTCGAGCCAAACGTTTATGTTGGAGAACTAATCAGCGGACCACAGTTAATCGACAACTTACAACACAAGGAAAAACTTAGAAAGCACTACCCCGAGGCATTAGGGGTAGAAATGGAAGGTGAAGGTGAGAAAAAATATTTTATGTGAATAACGTAACTTTCACCCTCAGCAGTGCTTTGAAGATCTGCATAAGCGAGGGCTTGAATCATATAGCAAAATGGTCCTCTATATTTGTCCAGACACAAAACGTAGGGGTGAGTAAAACAGCAATAGTCATATATCATTCTATTTCTCCGTCCTCTTCAAACATCCATGTAGAATAGTACCAACAAAGATTTGAGACATTTCTTCAAAAATCTGCACTTTTAATTTTTATTCATATTTTTAATCAAAATAATTATCTCGTTTTCACCTAGGTCTGTATAACGTTTGTGAAAGCAACAAGTTACCATGGATCCTGTGCAAGGGCGTTTCAAATTGGGCAGACGGCAGTAATGATGGAAGCTGTGATGATTTGGCCGCAACTACGTTGGTGTCGTTTGTTGAACATGTGTTGAAAAATAATTACGTTCCAGGTATGTTATTCTTATCTTATGTTTTAGACCATTGTATTCTTATGCATCAATCCTCATGTTTATAGGAGTGCTTTAAGGATTGTATTTCTTCGTCAAGGTAACTCCATTTCCACCTAAGCAGTTTCCCACACAATGCACAAAGTGTTCTTTCCAAGTGCGAATCAAACCTACAACAATTACGCAACCAATATTGCTGTGACTAGAAGGCACCACATTAGGGCCAGCACAACAATTTGTTTCAGTTCAAATTTGATTTTCATGGAAGACCACGTTGATTTGCTAAGTGTCAAGATTTCGTGTTGTTGACTCGAGACATGACTGCTAAACGTGAACTGCAAATGTTTCTTGTGTCTTACCATGCAAAATTACTAGAAATTAATTTTGTATGATTGTTTTTCTTTCTGATTAACTAAATTACAAGCATATGATAAACAGTATCTTGAGGTAACAACTGTTTCTGCGAAAATGGGATCAATATTAAACCAAACCAGGGCAGCTTGAGCCCACAACTTTTAGAGTTGGGGGCCCAGAGCCCCTCCATTTCTGTCCAAAAATAAAACATTTTTACCTTGTTTGTGAATCGTAACATCTGCAAGAAATTTGGTGAAATATCAAGCGAAAAAACTTGTAAAAGAAACTGTAATAGTTTATAAAGAAAACTAAAATTGTAGTGAGGCAACCATGGACATGACACAAATTTCGCGCTTCCAAAATTTGTTGCAAAGATATCCAGCAAAACCCATCCTGCATGTGATTTACTTTCTGTCGTGGGTTAAATCCTCGTGCCATTATCCCCCACACTTTTTGGGAGCTGTCTCAACCCTTCAATATTGTTTGCATTGTCTATTTTGATCAATAATAAACACGGTTTCTTTCAGCGAATTTTCGACTTTCTCTAAATCCATTTTACTTTTATCCAGTTTTAACTAAAGAGATCAGTTAACAGATGTTTCTGCAAAGCTGTAATTAAATTACTACGGTTGAAAGCAAATATGACGAATCAGTAGCGTGCTCAATAAAAGCCCCGTACCCCTTAGCTTTGATCATTCCAAGTCCGTCGGTATATCCCTGGTTGTGCCACTATGGCGAATATATTATTTGGTCTTGCTTCAGTGTAATAAATTGATAAACAGTTTTGCAGAATAAAGTAAAATGTCGTGCGTTACACAACAAAAACAGGACAATAAACTATCGTCTGTCTATATATAAAAGACCAGTTTCAGTCCTATTCGCCAGGCTAAGCTTTTAACAGAAGTAAAACGCAAGCGTAACCACGTGCATCTTTCATTTCAAATATTAGACCAGAACTACAGATTTTTTACCATGTTGAACTTCTTTCAAATAGTTCATGAATTTTTTCCATCATTGAAACTTCTCCTCCTTCAATGTTTCAAAAACGTTATCGACTTTTTGAAACAATATCTACACACTCATTATTACAAAGTTTTCACTTATCCAAAAAGTAAATCCACATCTGATTTAGTAAATCAAGAAATCTTTCAATCACTAAAACAAAACATTTTTTCAGCCGACACTGAGGATCAACATCGATTCTGCATACCTCCTCTTCAGCCAAGCCATCAGGTTGCAAAACGAGAAACAATTGTCCGCAAATTTTCTGAAAAGATGAAAGAACTTCGAGAAAATCATCCAAATTCTGTGACCAGCTTATACCTTTCCGGAAACCCAGGATGCGGTAAGACTCAATTCGCCAGGCTTCTCGGGAATGCCATGTACGCAGAAAAAAGCTTTTCCTTCGTGTTTACGTTGGATGCTTCGTCGCCAGACTCACTCTACGATTCAATGTTTGATCTTGCGGCAAAGCTCGGCTGGCGTGAAGAAGATTTGATCAAAGAGGTTCAACAAAAAGACTCCTTACATAAAAAACTCGACAAGCTTTGCCACTTGGTTGGTATAAAAGCTAGCAAATGTCAGTGTTGGCTTTTAATAGTAGATGGTATTGGATTGCATGGTTTAGAAGAAAGTATGAAGTTTTGGCGAAATTCCGGTATCCGCACCTGGGGATTTGGTCAAGTAATCATCACCACACAGAGAGAAGACGATATCCCACAGTGCCCTGAAGTACTTCATAAAAGTCTTAAAGAAGGCCTTGATGATGAAGAAGCAATAAGGCTTTTGAAGAACATTTCAATCGCTGTTGGAGCAAACGACAACGACCTAGAGGTGATGAAAGAAGTAGCCAAAGAGCTGGATTACCAACCATTAGCTTTGGTCAATGCTGCACTTTATATCCCTCTAATAACAAAAGTGAACAGAAATTTCAATTGGACAAGTTACAAACAAAAGTTACTATCAGGAAAACAAGAAGTGATGGAAAAAAAAGTAGCAAATCCACCTTATTCGGTCGGTATGGTACTAGCCACCCGTCTGGCAGTGAAACAACTTTTTAACTCTTGTGAAGTTTTGAAGCATGTTTTCTTTGGGTTAAGCTTCTGTGCCCACGCACCAGTTCCAGTTGATCTATTAGTAAAGTATGTGAAAAGCAAAATGGATCATATTGATGACGACGACGTTCTACTGGAACTCAATCAATGTTGCCTTTTCTTGTGGAGTTCTCAATCCGGAGTTAAGACTTTGGCAGTACACAAAGTTATTTACCAAAGCTTTCTAATGTTATGTCACGAAGAAAAGGATATGAACTCGAAAGAAGGACTTTTCACCGCCTGGCTTGATACCGTTGAAACATTTGCCGTAGAAAATCTCACGAAGAAAGTCCGTTTTGTCTGTTCTCTTCTAAAACCCCACTTACCAGTGATTAAGACGACAACGACGATTGAGCACATTCACCAAAGTTTTTATTCTCCAGCCCAGAATGTTCTATGTGATCTTGAATTGCAATCAATTACCAAACTGACTGTATTTCGAGATGTCTATAAAATAGTCCATGATCTCAGAAATAGATTGAAGTACGACGAAACTATTCTCCTGATCCAAAGAGCCCATCCAAGCATTTGCAACTCTCAAGTGCCCACAACAATGTGTAGAGTGGGGGCGGGTTATCTGGAATTAGGTGACCTACAAAAAGCGGAGGAACACTTCTTGAAGTCTTTAGAAATGAACAAATCACTTTACGGAGAGAGCGCCCCTGGCATAGCTGTCATATTGCATGACTTGGGTCGTGTTTATTTATCCCGTGGTGATTTACAGAAAGCGGAGGAACACTTCTTGAAGTCTTTAGAAATGAACAAATCACTTTGCGGAGAGAGCGCCCCTGGCATAGCTGTCATATTGCATGACTTGGGTCGTGTTTATTTATCCCGTGGTGATTTACAGAAAGCGGAGGAACACTTGGTGAAATCTTTAGAAATGGACAAATCACTTTACGGAGAGAGCGCCCCTGGCATAGCTGTCACATTGCAAGAGTTGGGTCGTGTTTATTCATCCCGTGGTGATCTACAGAAAGCGGAGGAACACTTCTTGAAGTCTTTAGAAATGAACAAATCACTTTACGGAGAGAGCGCCCCTGGCATAGCTGTCACATTGCAAGAGTTGGGTCGTGTTTATTCATCCCGTGGTGATCTACAGAAAGCGGAGGAACACTTGTTGAAGTCTTTAGAAATGAACAAATCACTTTACGGAGAGAGCGCCCCTGGCATAGCTGTCATATTGCATGACTTGGGTCGTGTTTATTCATCCCGTGGTGATTTACAGAAAGCGGAGGAACACTTGGTGAAATCTTTAGAAATGGACAAATCACTTTACGGAGAGAGCGCCCCTGGCATAGCTGTCACATTGCATGGGTTGGGTCGTGTTTATTCATCCCGTGGTGATCTACAGAAAGCGGAGGAACACTTGTTGAAGTCTTTAGAAATGCACAAATCACTTTACGGAGAGAGCGCCCCTGGCATAGCTGTCACATTGCAAGAGTTGGGTCGTGTTTATTCATCCCGTGGTGATCTACAGAAAGCGGAGGAACACTTGTTGAAGTCTTTAGAAATGAAGAAATCACTTTACGGAGAGAGCGCCCCTGGCATAGCTGTCACATTGCATAACTTGGGTGGTGTTTATTCATCCCGTGGTGATCTACAGAAAGCGGAGGAACACTTGTTGAAGTCATTAGAAATGAACAAATCACTTTACGGAGAGAGCGCCCCTTGCATAGCTGTCACATTGCATGAGTTGGGTCGTGTTTATTCATCCCGTGGTGATCTACAGAAAGCGGAGGAACACTTGTTGAAGTCTTTAGAAATGAACAAATCACTTTACGGAGAGAGCGCCCCTTGCATAGCTGTCACATTGCATGACTTGGGTCGTGTTTATTCATCCCGTGGTGATTTACAGAAAGCGGAGGAACACTTGGTGAAATCTTTAGAAATGAAGAAATCACTTTACGGAGAGAGCGCCCCTTGCATAGCTGTCACATTGCAAGAGTTGGGCCGTGTTTATTCATCCCGTGGTGATCTACAGAAAGCGGAGGAACACTTGTTGAAGTCTTTAGAAATGAACAAATCACTTTACGGAGAGAGCGCCCTTGGCATAGCTGTCATATTGCATGACTTGGGTGGTGTTTATTCATCCCGTGGTGATTTACAGAAAGCGGAGGAACACTTCTTGAAGTCTTTAGAAATGAATAAATCACTTTACGGAGAGGGCGCCCCTGGCATAGCTGTCACATTGCAAGAGTTGGGTCGTGTTTATTCATCCCGTGGTGATCTACAGAAAGCGGAGGAACACTTGTTGAAGTCTTTAGAAATGAACAAATCACTTTACGGAGAGAGCGCCCCTGGCATAGCTGTCATATTGCAAGACTTGGGTCGTGTTTATTCATCCCGTGGTGATCTACAGAAAGCGGAGGAACACTTGTTGAAATCTTTAGAAATGAAGAAATCACTTTACGGAGAGAGCGCCCCTGGCATAGCTGTCACATTGCATGAGTTGGGTCGTGTTTATTCATCCCGTGGTGATCTACAGAAAGCGGAGGAACACTTGTTGAAGTCATTAGAAATGAAGAAATCACTTTACGGAGAGAGCGCCCCTGGCATAGCTGTCACATTGCATGAGTTGGGTCGTGTTTATTCATCCCGTGGTGATCTACAGAAAGCGGAGGAACACTTGGTGAAATCTTTAGAAATGAAGAAATCACTTTGCGGAGAGAGCGCCCCTGGAATAGCTGTCACATTGCATGAGTTGGGTCGTATTTATTCATCCCGTGGTGATCTAGAGAAAGCGGAGGAACACTTGGTGAAATCTTTAAAAATGAAGAAATCACTTTACGGAGAGAGCGCCCCTGGAATAGCTGTCACATTGCATGAGTTGGGTCGTGTTTATTCATCCCGTGGTGATCTACAGAAAGCGGAGGAACACTTCTTGAAGTCTTTAGAAATGAACAAATCACTTTACGGAGAGAGCGCCCCTGGCATAGCTGTCATATTGCATGACTTGGGTCGTGTTTATTCATCCCGTGGTGATTTACAGAAAGCGGAGGAACACTTCTTGAAGTCTTTAGAAATGAAGAAATCACTTTACGGAGAGAGCGCCCCTGGCATAGCTGTCACATTGCAAGAGTTGGGTCGTGTTTATTCATCCCGTGGTGATCTACAGAAAGCGGAGGAACACTTGTTGAAGTCTTTAGAAATGAACAAATCACTTTACGGAGAGAGCGCCCCTGGCATAGCTGTCACATTGCATGAGTTGGGTCGTGTTTATTCATCCCGTGGTGATCTACAGAAAACGGAGGAACACTTCTTGAAGTCTTTAGAAATAAACAAATCACTTTACGGAGAGAACGCCCCTTGCATAGCGGTCACATTACAAGAGTTGGGCCGTGTTTATTCATCCCGTGGTGATCTACAGAAAGCGGAGGAACACTTCTTGAAGTCTTTAGAAATGAACAAATCACTTTACGGAGAGAGCGCCCCTGGCATAGCTGTCACATTGCAAGAGTTGGGTCGTGTTTATTCATCCCGTGGTGATCCCAAAGAAAGCGGAGGAACACTTTTTGAAGTCTTTAGAAATGAACAAATCACTTTACGGAGAGAGCGCCCCTGGCATAGCTGTCACATTGCATAACTTGGGTCGTGTTTATTCATCCCGTGGTGATCTACAGAAAACGGAGGAACACTTCTTGAAGTCTTTAGAAATAAACAAATCACTTTACGGAGAGAGCGCCCCTGGCATAGCGGTCACATTGCAAGAGTTGGGCCGTGTTTATTCATCCCGTGGTGATCTACAGAAAGCGGAGGAACACTTGTTGAAGTCTTTAGAAATGAACAAATCACTTTACGGAGGGAGCGCCCCTGGCATAGCTGTCACATTGCAAGAGTTGGGTCGTGTTTATTCATCCCGTGGTGATCTACAGAAAGCGGAGGAACACTTGTTGAAGTCTTTAGATATGAAGAAATCACTTTACGGAGAGAGCGCCCCTGGCATAGCTGTCACATTGCAAGAGTTGGGTGGTGTTTATTCATCCCGTGGTGATCTACAGAAAGCGGAGGAACACTTCTTGAAGTCTTTAGAAATGAACAAATCACTTTACGGAGAGAGCGCCCCTGGCATAGCTGTCACATTGCAAGAGTTGGGTCGTGTTTATTCATCCTGTGGTGATCTACAGAAAGCGGAGGAACACTTGTTGAAGTCTTTAGAAATGAAGAAATCACTTTACGGAGAGAGCGCCCCTGGCATAGCTGTCACATTGCATGATTTGGGTTGTGTTTATTTTCTCCGTGGTAATCGACGGAAAGCTTGGGAATTTTTGTTGCGGTCTTCTGAAATGAGCAAATCACTTGACGGAGAAAGTTTGCCCAATTAGGGTTGAACAACAGTTTAGAGTAAGGGTGGGGGTTCGGGTCAGGATCAGGATTAGGATCAAGGTTAGGGTTAGGGTTGAGATTAGTGTCAGGATTAGGAAAAGGGTTAGGGTTACAGTTAGATAGGTTTATGGTTAAGTTTAAGTTTAGCGTTAGGGCTCGGATAATGGTCAGAAAAATTTATTTAAAAAGTGTACAAAATAGATAAACGAATAAAGATTATAATAAAATATATTAATATTATTACTCAAGTGATTATCAAGAATTCCGCGTGATTATTAAGGAGAAAATTTCGTCATAAATCTCGATATTCACCTGCAGGTGAATACGACAGTAAAACCTCTGAACCAAGTTGGTGGCTGGTTTTGTAAATGTTACCGAAAAGATTTTAAAACTCCTTGTTACTTTCTTTTAAATTATCACCATCATAATTATAAGTAATAGCATAACAAGAGGGAAATTAGTGATTAAATGCCCCGAAGGCGAGGGAGGTTTGTGGAAAGCCCGAGGGCGCAGCCCGAGGGAATTTCACTAACCTCCCGAGCCCGAGGGGGTATTTAATCACTCATTTCTCGACATGTCATGCTATTAGTTTGCAATAGTATAACCGAGGGCGACGTAGTGTATAATTAGCTTTTATGTGTTGTTTAAAAGTCATATGAGAACAAAAACATTTTGAGTGAGCATACTGGCGTGTATAAATATGAGGTAGATTTTACATACGTTGTTGTTCGATTTGTGGAGTATGAGAAAAGCCTACATTCGAACGTAGATTTAAGCGGCATCCTGCAAGGTGCTACTGTACATAGAGAAGTACATATACACATCAATACGAGTAAATAATTTTTTTGTATTAACAATTTTTATTGTTGTTCAGTTTAATTATGGCTAAATAAGAGTGTTTTGTTGTTGTGCATAATGATTGCTTGCATGTTTGGCCATGGGTACAGAAGCGGGCGAATTATAATTCCCCCGGTCGTGAGCGGGCGAATTATAAATTGGCCGCTTGAAGAGGTATTTAGTAATTTAAACGCCCGCTGAGAACAATAGAAACCGAGGTGATCATGGTATTATTATACTAAAACAGTTATTAGTCTCAGGTTCAGTGAATATTATTGAATAATCCTTCGTCTTCGGCGAATAATTGTTATTTGGTGTGGTCGTGAGTCGTGAAGCTGCAAAGTTGCAATAGATGTTCATGAGAAGAAAGGGAAGAAAAAAGAAAAAGATTAGAAAAGGGAAAAACACATTGAAACAGTTGACTAAGGGAATTGCAAAACTCGCGTACGATCTAAAAACAAACCAAAGTGACGACATTTGCAGCAGTCTTGCTGCTGTCATCCTACCCAATATACATTCATTATGAAATAAAAACATTCTCATAATTCTTCAGATTCCAAGCATGACAGGGAGGCATGTTTCTAACCCGTTAGCATTTCGTCCGAAAGCTTTTAGCACATCGCAATTGCTGGGAAATACTTCTTTGAAGGTATCGGTCCGTCATCCATCGAAGGTAAAAATATACACAATATTAATGCCTCTAAAGATTGAATATTAACATCTACGTCTATTTTGATTCAGAAAAATTTCGAGTGTTTGGACATTTTTTAAGACTCGACCGGGACCTGTTACGAAAAATGCAACCTTGGACCTTCCGCCTGGGAATCAAACCTGCAACCTCGTGAATCTAGTGCAATGCTCTGCCAACATGGTCATGAATTAAGTTTACAAAGGCTCAAAGAAGCATTTTTCGCGACAGCTTCAGATCGGATCTGATAAAATCTTCTAACACACGAAACGTTCCTCTATCATAAAAAACTTAACTGTTAATCGAGTGTAAATGCCACAATATCCTTTATCCCGGAATTATTTTGGGTGGCGAATCAGCGGTCGGACCATAGGAATCGGAAAACAGACTGGAGCTAAGAGAGATCTGAGGAAAACAACGAAGGCAAATGCTTTCCCATATGAATCAAGTAAGCACGGTTTATATATCATTTATATAATGGTCTTGGTTCATTTTCATATTCGCTTTTAACAGGATTTTTGTCTTTGGATTAACGGTGGGTATTGGCAGGTGGGGTTATCTGCCCGAACAACTTTCGATTACTTAGTCCAGTGGTTCTCAACCCTTTTCTCAACCTGATTGATACTGAAACCTCTTGTCGCCCGCTACTGGGGCTGCACTCAGTCCAAGTTTTACGCGCACGACAGCACCCAACTCCAGAGGCATACCAAACTGAATATCTGTAATATACAGTTATTCAGTTCTGTATTACCGACTTAAGTCTGTCAGTGTAAGACTTTAACATTCAAATAACTATTAAAAACTTAATACCCTACGGTAGTGAATGACTGATGAACGCCCATCATTTGCATCCTGACGCTTCTTCTCTGTTGCCTTACTTCAATCACCCCCACCCCCCGACATAGTTTGAACGTCCACTGGGCGACGGTACCGTCCCCCGTTGAGAAACGCTGACTTAATCATTCAAAGTGTGAGGAAATCGTGGATGGATAACAGTACACAATTTTAAAAATTACTCCAGAAATCGAATATCTCACTTTTACTCTAGCCATTGCTCATCGTTTAGACCGATAAATTTCCTCCTAAATGTGTTTATGCTGTCTAACTTGCTTCGATATCATGTAAACAGATAAAATTGCGACAGAATTAGGTCGGGTTTATATGGAAATAAAACCCTTTCCAGAATGATGTAAACTGCCGCTAAAAACTGTATGAACTCATAGGACAAACAAACTTAGAATATTTTTACAATGAAACATTTCACAGTCGGTGTACCATAGTAATACGCATTCTCTTGCAACTTGATATTAATTATACACAGCAGTGTTTAGCAAGAGAACTCAAATTGTGCCAGCCCTTTGGCATGGGCTCATACTAATTCTTTATAAGTTTACAAAAAGCGGCGCGAACTCCTTGCTGTTGTTACAGACTTGGCTACTGAATCGGCCTGTTGAGCAGATCTCCCTGATGGTCATGGTGTTGAAATCAAACTACGTGTAAGATATAGTCATGGAGGTTTTTTTTATTCCCGGGAGGGCTGAAACCGAAGAAGCATATTCCTGGCCCCAAGATTGGGAATTCTTAGAGGTTCTATGGAAATTAGGTGATTGTCAAATTTGAAATAGTTCGTTTAACAACCCATCTGTTGGATTAGTACCTTTGAATAAAGGTTTTATGAAACAAATTGGAAATTTTAAATACTATCGTTAATATGTCTTAACTCAGCACCGACCCTGGATGAAGATATAAAAATGGGTTGCTACGTGGGCAGTATAAAACAGCACAAAAAGTTAAAAGGTTGGTAGACTCAAGTGACAAAAATTGACAGATGAAATGTGAGAAATAAAAACAAACGTCAACGACCTAGCAACGACAAGGAAGTCACTTGCTATTTTTAACAGCGGTCAGTAAACCAGCCCGGGGAGAAACCGTCAGAGAACCAGCCAGAGAACCCAGGGGAATACAAATTTGCATACGATAAAAATGAAAACAAAACCAAGGGAAAACAGTGTATAAGCTAATGTTTCTATCCGCCATGCTAGACTAAAGGAAAAACTTATAAGGTGGTCATCATTACCCGACAGCACTTTTTCAGCATAACAAAAAAGATTTCGAAAATCCTTCTGCTAGTTGTATTCAGCAGCTAAATAAGGCAAACCGGTCATTAAACGCTGGTGTTTTCAATTAGAATTGGCCACTAAATTGACCTCTTGAGCACCTAATGTAATGTAAGCTACGTCTTGCTTCAGTTAACGATGTTAAACCAAAACACGTGTAATGCATTAACCAGGATTTGACACATTCTGGCTTTCATATGCCTACAATTTACATCTGCTTACACAGGAACACTCGAGTGAATGGGTCAAACTATCAGTAATGGCTGGAAAAAGTCAAAGATCTAAAGTGAACTGTTCTCTATATAGTCTTTTATATTTATTTTTTTCTATAGTCTAACTATAGTCTTACCGAGAATTAGGTCTCCAAACCAGCACATCAACTCGTTCACCAACTTGCTGAAGAACTTTAACTGCACGTGTTCGTCTAAGATTCTTATAGACGAACATCCAAGTATTTCATTGGTAACTCAATCTTGAATTTGAATCATCATTCGTTTCCCCTTTGTTTATTTCGCTTGTCAAATAAAACCAGAAACTAACGTTCATTTTTAGTGCCGTTTTAGCCTCTACGGCCGAACGTGTTAGTCTGTTTTCGTGAATTACCTAAAAGAATTAAGTTCTCCTCTCTTCAACGCAGAGTCTGGTTCACACGTGAACATAAGCATTAGCATAAGCGTAAGGACAAAACAAACGGCAAAACAAAAGAATGAAGCCAAGCCTGCAACACAAGGATGGTCATGAGCATAATCATAAGATGATAGTCCAAACTTAAGACAAGAACCGAACAAAAAACGAAATAAAGAAAAATTATTCTTGTTTTATCTTCGCAAGTCCCAGAGGACATATATCATGTTTTGTTTTCTTATTTATCTTTTCCTTATACTAGTGAGCTTAAACAACAGCCGTTCTTGATTCACCGACAGCGTTTTCTTTCAACACAATTATTCATCTAAAACAAAGAAAACCAATAAGTTGAGATCCGAAGAGACCTTCAAACGTCTAAAATACCGTCGCCATTCTACATTGACTATGGGGGCCTTAACACGAGCCCGATTGAAGCAGTTTGATGTTTGAGAAACGTGAGAGCTTGGATATATTAAGGTAGATGAACGATCTTCAAGCTCGATACTCAGAAAATGATTTCTGAGCTCACGTTTCTCAAACATCAAACAGCTTCAATCAGTATTAATATATAGTGGCTTCCGCTTAGGTCGCACATATATATCGAATTTGCACCTTAGCTCACCATGTGAGTCTCGGTAGCTAGATGGTTAGAGCGTCGAACCGGTCATCAGGTTGCGGGTTTGATCCCCGTCTGGGGCTCAGAAATCATTTTCTGAGTATCGAGCTTGAAAATCGTTCATCTACCTTACGAGCCCGATCGGCTCTCAAACCGGGTTGGCTCGTCAACCCGTCTACGAGTAAACTCATTTAAGCGTCTACACGATAGCCGGGTCAACCCTTTCACACTTCGCCATTCCGGGTAACCCTTCTCGAGACCCGGGTCGACCCGGGTTGGCGAGGTGTGAAGGTGTGAAATTTGCGTTTGATTCTTCATGTAAACACGGGTTGAGTTGACCTGGGCTCGTGTGAACTGTCGATAATTTCATTAACTATTTCCCAATGGCTTACAAACATCGCTAGAAATTTTTGGGCGTGAATCACTAATCAGCTGTTTCTGATAGTGTAAGTAGCCATGGCGAGTTCAAGCGCTCGGAAAGAAAGCAATACGCAACCCACCTTTCAATGGTCGCCCGAGATGATAGAATATTTAATCGTGTATCTGAAAGACTACAAAACGGAGATGGATTATAAAAATGTCGACTTTAACTCCGATGTTGTTGCCCTTAATTATCGTCTGCGCCAAAATAAACTCGGTCCCAGTGCAGCGCTCGGACAAAGACGTCGATACAATCCGGGTTGAAAACGACTGACCTGGGTTGGCAAGCAACTTTGCCAACCCGGGTCCATGCGGCCGCGATAAAAAAATAACCGCCTGTGGTGCGCTGACCCGGGTTGAAAATCAGCCCGGGTTCGTGTAAACGGGGCCTATGTTCTTAAGCTCTAAAAACTGTCCACTGCTGAAATGTTATCATTTGTCAGTGAAGTTCATCGATGACTTGCTGATGGAACACGTAATCTCGCTAAGGATTTTAGAGTTATTCACGATCTTTGTTTTGATGAAGAAGTCAATTTAAGAATACGCGGGTCAAAATTTCAAAAACTCCTTTTCATCAGTTCTTCAATCTACCAGCCGTGACTCAAAAACATTTGTCCATTAAGCTATCCATTATTCATTAGTTCTTCCGGTTGCTGTCCACGACTACTCAACGCCTGTTACTTCGGCTCTGTAATATCACCTTCCGTAGTCGGTCGTGCAGTTTTTTTCACTCTATCACAAACACATTTGTGACTGGTGATGCCGTTCCTTAATGAGATGCACCCATGACGCGATGACAAACCAAATACGGATCCAGAAATTGCTTGGTCGTGGCAAGAAGCTATATCTGGGAAGCAGGATTACGGTTAGGATTAAGGTTTAGATTAGATTAGGATTAGGGTTAGGGTTAGCGTTAGGAAGCCTAATCCTAATCCCACAGCTAACCCTAATCCTAACCTATCCTAACCCTGATCCTAATGCTAACTCTCCTTCTCAGAGTATTTTGTCGGATTGCATCAATCCAAATCTGACAAAGCCATAAAATCTTGCAGAGAGTATTCATTTAAAGTTATGTATTTTTGTTTGATTACAAACTCGCGATTGGTTGGAGCAGTTCTTGTCAGAGAGAATGGAGCAAGCGTGCAGAATATACAAGAACTGCTTAGCTGCTGGACTTGAGTCATTGTAAGTCGGTGAAAGATTTAAGTCATCAGCCCACATGAAGACCAGTAGACACAACAGTGTCATAAATGACTTACATTTAGCAATGAACCAATTTCTATTGCGCAAATAGCTACGGTTGATAACAACGTTTTTTTCCATTGCGGGACAAAGTTTGTTAACCGTTCTCTGACACATTAGCTCGTTTCGAGTAAAACAATGTCCGTATCCAGGCCACTTACTTTCAGGCTAGAAAAAATCATGTGACGTGTTCCCCGACGACCTAGTTTCTTCCTAAGCCAACTTTAATCAACGAGAGAAATTCTTGATTTTGCGGGCTTTTGCTCCTACTTTGTTTCCAGGAAATTGCTGCAGTTGATATTTGCTTTTACTGTTTTAACACATCAAGATAAGGTCAACGCACCACCCGACAAACTCGACGGTATTTATGTACAAATGTAAAATGAAGAATTCCCTCCAGGAAAAGGACTTGTAAACGTCCACCTCATTCATCCGATCTTGTCTTGATTGGCTTATGTCATTCACGCTGCTTTTCATTGGTTCACATCTTCACCAATGAGAGGAGGCTTACAGTCAAGATGTGAAAAGTACAGCGCATAAACTTTGTGCCCGGGTTTATGGTGCATTAACCTAGCGCCAAATGCAGAGAGTACCTGCACTTTATGGGTACTAAGCTGCTTCATCCGGACTGGTCGTCATTTTAGGATATCGCTCTAAGTCCTCAACGTTGCACAGATTGCTTTAGAGCACAATTCTCGGCCTTCAACAGACTCCAGATCGTACAGACCGAGTAAGTAATCTGCAGGCAATGAGCCTGGGACGTGTTTTAACACTTCAGCTACCTATAAATGAAAAAAAAATTAAGCAAGCAAACAGAAAGAATAAATAAATACATACATATATACATACATACATACATACATTACATACATTACATACATTACATACATTACATACATTACATACATACATACATACATACATATATATATATATATATATATATATATATATATAAACAAATAAAATATAATAAATAAATAAACAAACAAACAAAGAAGCAGCTTATAAAGTTATTTGTCCATAACACGGCCGGCTGCACTTACATGAAACAAAACCTCGAAATTACACAACCCAAGAAAAAGATCCACGAGGCGAAATTTCGAAACCAACTCTTGGAACTTGTCAAAGGAACACAACCCCCCATCGACAACAACATGAAGACAAATTCTGAACGCAAATTTTCCGAACCGAAATCCAGAATCATTAATGTCCTTACAAGTGTCCCTCGTTTCAATATGAATTGAGATTTACTACAATATTACCGAAGAATCAACAAAATTTGAAAAACGTTTTGGAAATGTTTTCGAAATGTTTAAACAATTACTACGATTCTCAAAGTTACCTTTGATTTTTTAATTGTCGCTTACTCTTGAAACGAATAATGAATGAGAAAAGCCTAAAACACCGCTAAAAGCTATGTAATATATTTCAGTTATTTCATTTTTCGACAGCCCAGGCAAGAAATCTTGAAACTTAGAGGAGCAGTACCTAACAGCCTTTTCACAGTAGAAGCACAAACGAGTATGTAAGTGTGTTGTATATTTCCACTTGGATCAGCTGACATTGATTTGCACCACGTTCGAACGAATTTCAATCATCCAAGTTAGTTACACTGGGAAGTATATTCCTGCGCGAGTACTCGCACAGACTCAAAAATTCGAGAGTTAAAAATGATGAAACAACATTTACTGTCAATCGCTTCATAGTTTGAGTTCAACATAACGTCTTGGTCTGCAGGATGAACAACACTGCGCTTTACAGACTCAAACTAATTTCGTTTCAAAGTGAAGATAAAGTGAGAAGTATTTTACCAGCTGCGGTTGAAGGCATGTCAAAACAGGCTAAGACAGGAGGCCTGTGCACGACACAGCTTGCTCCAGAAATGACATCACGAAGGCTGCCCGAGCTCCGATTTCAGTCCGATTCAAACTGTGACAAAACTCTTCAAATAAAGTAACTAGAAAACATAAATAAAACAACATTGAACACAATTTTCTTTCTATCATGTGCTTGAAAAATTTCGGATGAAAACATTTTGTGAATATCCAACGATGAAAAATCAATCAACACACTTTACTTAGTAGGCTCGGGGCTTAAATGGAAGTCCTAGTATTACGGAGGGATTATCCATCTGGCATGGACAATCCGTCTAAACCTTACTCAGGGCGAACGAAATTTTCGACGAACATTCTGTCTAACTTAATCCGTCAGTCCATACGTCTATTGAGTAGAATTTCGAGGGCGAGTTATCCGTCTGAGACCAATAAATCCTCTTCGTTTGGTCTGGAACTTAGATCAGACAGAGTCATTGTCAACCTGACTGTATAATACAGTCGAAATATTGCCACAATGTTGTCTGGTATTTTTGCTCATGAAGAGAGAATTTTAATGAGTAACCTACACTGCCAAAATCAACTAGAAATGTTGACTTGAGCGGGATTTCAAGTCGCATCTTTAGGCTTGCGGAAGGCTGCTCTTCTAAGTGAGCTGTCGAGTCAACCGGGAACAATGTCCTTGTTT
Organism: Heliopora coerulea; assembly: GCA_030142905.1. Taxonomy (NCBI): domain Eukaryota; kingdom Metazoa; phylum Cnidaria; class Anthozoa; order Scleralcyonacea; family Helioporidae; genus Heliopora; species Heliopora coerulea. The sequence goes on from JASJOG010000515.1 coordinate 91,922, forward strand.
TATCCATTTTAAGAGAGAGAGAGATTTTCGTGACAACTTAACGCTTATCCTTGAGGATGTCCAGTATTTTGTAGTTTCGTTCCAATTTTGAATCATCCTGAACAACATGAAGACTGAAGAGAGAATTTTCATGATGAACTTACACTGCCAAAGTCCACTAGAAAAGTTGACTTAACCGGGATTCGAACTCGCATCTTCATCTTTTAGATAACAAGATGCTTACTGGAGCCTTTTGTTTCAGAATATACTTTCCCTCCAACGACACCACGTCTCTCTATACGTAATTCGTCAACAAAGATACGTGAGTAAACTTGAGAAAACGGCCTACTAAACTTTTTGGAGCGTTGTTGTAGAATCTTGTGGAGTACTACCCGCCATCTGTAATCAGTGAAGACTTCTTCCAACTGATTTTATGTTTTGATTTTGTTTTTTTCATTTCATTTTTAAATTTTTTTTACAAATCAGGGAATCATATGAGATGATTGCATGCCATTCAATGGCACTAGGCGTTTTCTCGCAATGATTATTCAAATACCCTTTTTACTAGCAATAAAAACTGGGTTGTATTTGCCCACGCACACAGCAACCGTGGCTAGAGTGCAGTTTGGCAGACGCAGATAAACCGCTGAGCTTTCAAGGTTTCGGTTCGGGGCATACAGTATGACAAATAAATTTTCAAGCTGTTTCACAGATATTCTATATCTATCGATTTTTACCATGCAAACATTTCACGAATTTAGGAAGTTCTGAACTATAAACAACGAGGCCTCACACACTACCAACCTATTCCTTGCTGAATTACAGATTTCGGCGTCCATAGCCTATCATCTTCGTCAAACCGCTGCAGTTTTAAAGGTCTAAAAATTAAAAGCGTATATTATCGACACTTGGCATAAAGCTATCATGCTTTCGTAACCTGGAGATAAAACAAAAACCAAGAAAGGCATTGGCATCAATCTTCGTTGATCCTCTGCTCATTAGGTGGTGTCATTAAGGAAGAAAACTAACAAGTCGACAAACCGAACTGGTGTATAAGCTTAAACATCTGGCCGAATTTCTCACTGAAAATGAATTCAAAATGCTTTGTAACAGTGCCTACTGTCAGTTGATATGAGCAGTTTTTCGGAGTATCTTTCCTGTCCGTTTTGTGAACAACTTATTCGATAAGGAGACAAACTTAGTTTTCTAACAAAGTGTTGCCGTGCCAAAATCCTTGTATCACAGTAGAATGTACTATTATCTGAAGGTCTCCGAATTTTACTTTCTTCAGTTCTGTAAAGGATATAAGGAAAACTGCATGCACGGAAGAAGTTTAGCCTGGTCATGGAAGCTGATAAAGCAAACTGATTTTTGACCTTACTGTCCACTTCCATGTTCGTTTCATCTACATCACCTACATCAACATATTTGTACATTTACCCACAAAACCAAGGCAGTATTTTCGTAATAAATCAACTATAAACCATCTTCTCAATACGTCAACAGCTCGTGCTTGTTGAGTTAAAAACTGAAAATTTGATAAGGAGGTTAGGCAGATGTTCCGCTAGTAGAATGTTCCTGGGAGGGTGATAGTGGGTGCCGGAGGTGCTAGCTTCCGATGGATTGCGAGGTCCGGGAGCTTTCTTCCGAGAACTATTTTAAGGATAACCTGAAAACATCATGGGGTGGAATTTAGGCTAATGCGGTAGCTGTGCCATTTTCAAGGAGTAATTCCTTCCTGGGTTCAAATGAAGGAGCTTGTTCATCCGTCATCCCTTCCAGCGAGAACTCTTAGCAAGGAAAAAGGTTTAGTCAAGAGCTCGAGTGGTGCAAGGTTAGTCTCTGTGCTTGACTTAAGTAGGAAACTTACAACGAATGACAATACTAACAAAGGCGATACCTTTCACCGTCTTCGTCATCGTATTTTTTGTGAGACGGATCTTCCCGAAGCAAGCCGAGTGCTGTTGCGTGAGAAAGGAGACGAGCCAAGCCCCAACCCTAGAATAAAAACAAAACAAGTCAGGTAAAGTGGATTGAAATAAACATCGGATAATTCACCACTAAAACTATTTGTTCCTGCTTTTGTTTTTGTTTTGGTTTTGTCTAATGTTTCCCTCTCCTTTATCGCTGTTTCTGTCCTTGTTAACCTTCTCCAATCTCCCCACTTTCCTCTTTATTTTCCTTTGTTCTGCATAATTCCAACATTATTCTTTTCCATCTCCTCTCTCTTTCTTCTTTATACATCATTTCAGTCAATTTTTCGCTCCTCCCATCTTTACCTTTCACCCTTTTTAGTTTTCCAGTAACTAAGGTTCTAGGCGGGAATCTTAAGCGTAGGACGAACGGCAGAGCCTTGCAAAAAACACGAATCATATGCATGTTTATGAGAGCTTTTTTTATTTGTAACGTTATGTCGCATCGCGCAACAGCACCGACGCTTTTTATTTCAATTTCTGCTCCATTTGCCTCTTTTTCCTTCCCACATCCAACTATTTATTTATATTTTCATCTATCTCTACGATACCTGGCGTTCCCAATCCTGTATGTTTCCTAAGCGATCTCATTGTCACCCTTCCCATCCATAAAACGTCTTGGTTCAAGTACTTACCACGGGATCCACCAGTGACAGCTCAGCTTCAGGACGTTGTACCAGCGCCCTCACAGAACACAAAAGTGCGGACGATAATTCAGAAGGATCCAAGACCATCAACAGTGAACCGATGTCGGCTTAAAATATTAAATAAAATAATAGTGTCTTCATTTCTAAACTCCAACGAAAACCGTAGCTCTGTTCCTATGTCCTGTTCTTATTGTAGCTCTCGACTGTCTCTCCCAACTTTATTCTTCATCTTGGGTTCATTTTTCGAACAATTTGAAAGTGTATTTAAATATTGCAGTTCGATATGCTTGCCCTCGCAATGTTAAAATTTGCGCGTTCACAATGACAAGTCGGTAATCTTGAGTTAATATATAAATGTTTTTATTCGTATTATTTTCTTCACCAAACCACTTCCGGTAGCGATTAAAATTAATCTAGATACTTGTCTCTTGAAAATGAGAGGACGTTTTGAAGGCAGAAGGGAAATCCCTACCAGAGGGT
>JASJOG010000515.1:97500-133298 GCA_030142905.1 Heliopora coerulea
AACCAACCAACCAACCAACCAACCAACCTGGCAACCAAGCAAGCAACCAAACAAGCGACCAAACAAGCAATCAAGAAAGCAACCAAACAAGCAAGCAACCAAGCAAGCAACCAAGCAAGCAACCAACAAACCAACCAAGCAAGCAACCAACCAAGCAAGCAACCAAGCAACCAAGCAACCAACCAACCAACCAACCAAGCGAGCAAGCGAGCAAGCGAGCAAGCGAGCAAGCGAGCAAGCAAGCAACCAACTAAGAAAGCAAGTACCTGAGTAAATAAGTAAATCAGTAAATTAATTAGTAAGTAAGCAAGCAAGCAAGCAACTTCTATGCTGCATGCATATTTGGATATTCCACGTCAGTGTTCAAATAACTGATTCAAAATCACAGATATGGATAAAAGTTTTCAAATAGATAAAATACTTGTTAAAAAAATGTGAAGAATTTCCCCAGAACGGAAACTTCCCTGTAGAAAACATGAAGTTTTGCCAGGGGTGTCAACACACTCATCTCAAAACCGTGGTACATTCTTAGCTTGGGTTCCCCCTTTTTGCAAATTCTGGGTCCGCCAGTGAAAGTGCGGACTCGGATCTTGCTCGACTAATATCTTAACTTCCACCCAAAGCCTCGTAAACCACAACATGATGAAATTTAAATAATGCGCACAATTCTATAATTATAATCAGATCAATTCATTGTCTTTCAACAATATCGCCTTACCTTTGTCGCACTTTCTTTGTCTACAAAAATAATGAAAGATATTTTGTCAAATGAAACAATGTCAGCACAGTGAGTCGGTGATGCACACGGTCTGTCAACTGATAGGTCAGTTGATCACTAAACTCTTCCAAGCAACTCTGTAGTCAGTTTGTTAATGAATAAATAATTTACATTCGACGTGTGAACGTCGTCGCTAAATTGTAAAAATGCTCTCAGTAATGCACCTTGTAGAATTAGGATAGCGTTCATTATTAGTCATTTCTCTTGCTTTGCTTCAAATTTTCTTTAGCGAAAAAAGGAAGGGGATCTGGTAACGAGTTTACCGCAGTCTACCCTCCTCTTATATGAGCTCACTTGCAGGCGAGGACATTTGTGCCCAGGAATGTATAGTATACCTACCACTAGTTATCCGACGGCTCCTTCTCAAGTCAATCTTCAATTTGTCCACGAGAATTTCGAGTAATGGATAGCTAAAAACATTTGCAACAATTGCCAGCATTGATATCCTGAACTAATTAAAATTTTCAACAGATCAAACAAATTTAAATCTCGTGTCGTAAATCTTTTATGGGCAATCTCGGGACGAGTGACCCGGTTCATCTATTGCAAATCATCAAAGTGCGTCTGCAACACGAATTCAGAAACTTACTTTAACTCTTCCCAGGCTGGATCTGTCTTATGTCAATTCACTCTGACTAACGACAAATGACTTCACTCCTCAAGGGAAGACATCGTGCCAGGAAATGGTTATTACTATCACCACTCTTCCCGGAGGGATTTCTCTTTTGTTATTTTGCTCTGGCCAATACCAGATGATTTTACTGGTCAAGGGAACATATCCTGACGGGAAAGGGTTTAATCATAAATGAGAGATACAACCTTTTCCTTAAGGGCCGTTTATACATGCGATTTTTCACGTTGCGATTGTCATACTGGTGTATGTAATAAACTCGTGAAAGTCTATGCTGCAAGACATCCGCTTATGATTCGCTGCAGTTTGTCGTTAACGCTCTCGTCAGTCAAACACATACTCCAAGATGTCAATCGCAAGACACAAACTCGCACGTGTAAACAGCCCTTAAGAAACGTAGAACTGAGGGGTAAAATTTCTACTCCAGGGGGTTAAACAGGTGTTTAAAACCCATGAGTACAAGCTTTTTCCCTCCCAATGTTTTGTCAGAGAATCTCATGAGTTCAAAACACTGCCGTATTTCAAACGTCCACCCTTCCCTTTTGAGGGGATCCACCGGAATGCCGACGAAATAGATTGATGCCCGCTAGGACACCGCTCTCATATTGTAGATGGTACTTACCTACTGGGACGTGTACTGATCACAGGATTAATTAACATGTCCATGAAACTACAATAAGTATAAAAAGAAATTAAAAACAAAAGTGGAAACAATTAATTAAAAGGCAAGACGAACAGGTTACCAAGTAAAGTAAACAGTAACATCCTATAACCAGAACTCGGCAAACAATGCAAAAGAAAACCAACTAAAAGCCATATAATAAATTCCTATTTAACCTCGTTTGCTCGGTCCGTACTGGAAACTATTTGCCCTTGGCTTTTTCGCACAGACCTCGCTCCTTCGTCGCCAGGTCTGTAGGGAAACCTCTGGCAAATACTCTCCCTTACGGACCTGGCACTCGGTTAATAAGCACCTAATCATCTGGAGAAGGGACAAGAAACAATTCTAAATCAGTTGGTGCGATACTTTACGGTTGATTGACCAGAATGAAAAGCAAAAAAGGAGTGGAATAAAACAACTTTCAATGCCAATCTAGTGTCCTTCAGTTTGGCGTACTTTGTTACAGTCTTCAAACATCTCGCTAAGCCCTTCTTGAAGTCTTCCAAGTTGTCCAGTTATTTTCAAGACACTTTGAAAACAAAATTCGCTGAAGTCAAGACAGTTAACCAAAGTAATCAGGTTTATCCGTTCTACACGAATTTGAGACTACAAGCTCACGGTTCCATTCATGGTTCCATAAATAGGTAGAAAAAGGGCCGCCACATATAGTTCACGGGCAAGAAATTTTTTCAACCGTTCCATGATTTTGCCGTTGCCGAAGCGTGCTTTAAGTTAACCATCTTTGTCAAACGGGTGTCGAACAACGGAATATGTCCGAACACCCTAGATTTAACGCTTGATGATTTCGTTATTGATTGACTAATTTCGCGTACCCCACAATACATTTCATTCTGGGAATTCCTCGCATAAAAACAATGGATTTCCAATTGCCATGAACAGATTTTTTTCGAAAAAAACAGTATTATGGGAGACGTGAAAAAGGCTAATTCTTATGAAATAATTGTTGCAAATAAAATGTGCAACTTCGACGCTCAATCAAAATAAACTAGTTGGAGAATTTGCTCGTCAAAGTTACCATGAAAACAGTACACAAAAACTTAACCATGAAGTACCTTACGTGGGTTGACATAAATTTGTGAAAATAGATACAGAAAAGAATTTATACTTTGGAATCTTTTTACCACCGAATGTCTGTAGGAATTTATTTGAATTACCTGTACGGTTTGTCTCTTTCTTCAGAAGGTAATCTACGAATAAAGCTGCTTAGCCACACAAGAACACAAACGGCAAGAGCTGGGCACGTTTGAACCAAATCTCTGCACACTTTCTGTTCCAAATGAAAAACCATAACATAGTATTTAACTACTGAGAGAAACAAGGTTGAACACAACCAAATTGGATGAGTAAATGGTAAGTCACTCAGGTGACTTATAACTAAAAGGCGTAATGTTATGAGTCGTCTCCAAGCTTAATATTTATAAAGCACTAATTCGCATGTTTCAAGTCTTATTTATGGCCAGTTCAGACTGTTCTTTCCCGAAGACTGTTTTATACATTTCCGTGAATTAGGATGCCCAGTCACTGTTCCGAAATCTTGCGCAAATTCCTTCATATCACTAAACCAGGTATAATTTGCTGTCTGTTAGTGAATGTTGCGTGCATATCAGTGACAATTGTTTTACGGTTCAAAACAATTTCGGCTACTTCGACAATCTTGGCTACTTCGGCAACTTCGGCTACTTCGTGAAAGTTCGGCTACTTTCCTTCATAAACGAAATACTGTTCCGGTCACTTTTTCTTACGTTTACCGGGTGTCCGAACGACCTATTTGATTAACCTTGTAAAAGGTACCAATTTAGCATCGTCTAATTGCTAATCATGAACAAAATGAAGCCACCATAAATATTTAACAATGACTAGATTCGATCATCGCACGATAGCAAGAATTATTAAGGCTGAGTTCGCCGTTGACGACAAACACCGAAGGCTGAGGCGCATAAACCAACCCAACGCCTTGATGACTCCTGGTATCATATAAATAATGAATCCAATAAATATTTTACAATTTTGCTCTGTGCTCATAAATGTGCTACATAACGAGTAAACACGTGCAGCCGTTCATTTCTGAATAACTTTATCAAGTTGCACTTTCCATTTTTTTGTCATTTGAAACACCGTACCATGTTTCACGCACAATGTTTCCTTCGGTTATTTGGCACATAGAATTTAACAAAGCGCTTACTGATTGGAGAAGCAGTGCATTTCATCGCTTAGAGACCGCCGTTATTAACCGATGCGATTTCAAAAACACGCTGTTTTCCTCTGCACGATTAAATAGGTATTATTAGTCCTTCATAACTAACCTTCAAAATCTCCGGTAACGGCGAGGCACACGTGAGCAGCTCGTGCACCGCTTGGCAGACGTTCCAACAGGATCTACCCCAATGTGTTGTACTGAAAACAAAAGAGAAACAGGTGAACTACACACGTAGCGTGGAAAACGCTATTTCGCTAAAGGGTCTTGACTCGACGATTTCGACAAGTGTGAGGGACAAAGATGATCGCCATACTGGCAAAGGCACGATGAATAAATATGAAGACTTCTGAAAAGACATCACCATTTGTGAAATCAGGTTGTTCAATGCCTCCGTAGTATTGACTGGTGATCGAACACCGCAAGAAGTATACCGATACCTGCACACAGGTTTTCGAGCAGTCAAATTTTACAGGATCTCCAGAACCTTCGAAAAAACCCCAGGCTTGTCACCTTAGTCTTTTGCGAACGGCTAGATTCTACTTCTGATTCTAGTCTTTTTTTATGTTTTCCCCGGGAGCATCAATCAATCGCTTCCCTTGCACCTCAAAACAATATGTGCTTATCTAAATCGCTAGCTGAATGATGTCTGATGAAAATCTCGCTGGTTTTGGTTGACATTCAGCATGAATATTTCTATAAACACAATTTATACACCAAAAGCTAATATGTCTCCTACAACCAGTGTCCTCTTGATACATCAGTGTGATTTTGAAAGTCCTGCCGAAGAACTGGCATGTGATTTGATGCCGGTATGAAAAGTACATATAGTGGAACCTCGTTAATACTGCCACCATCGGGACAAAAATGTGGCCGTATTAACAAGATGACCATATTAATGGGATATGGTCAAGTTTGGTAGCTGGTCTATTTCAAGTTATGTAATTAAAGGTGCAATGAAGTTTGGCGTAAAACGAATTGTGATTATATGGAGCGTAGACGAAATGTATTGTAACAAAAGTAAGATAAACAAAACTGGCTTTTATAAGAAGTCAAAGTTGTCGATAAGGTTGTAAATCGCGGTGGCCGATTAGGAATGGAAATTCCATGCGTTTATAAATTTAGAAGAGAGGCAAGAAGCGTTGAAATGCAAAGCAGACTGTGGGATATTGACAGCAACTTCCCTGTTAGAAATGAAAACAGACCGTATTCAAAGAGAAAAGCAAGGGTACAACTCGAAGGAACATCTTCCTCTCCAATGAAATCAACCTTGCAGTTTGTGAAGTTTCATTGTTATTTAGTTAAAATATACATTTCAATATACGTAACCACATTTTTATGTGGACGATTCTGTTGAAATGACTTTTTTCAATTAGATATGTTTGTCATTGTTCATCAAGATTAATGTTCTTTTGCTATTTAAAGGTCTTTCAACATTCGCATTTTGAAAGCGTAGCCAGATTAACGGGGTAAATTTACAAAGGAAAGAAGTTGGCGGGATTTTAGAAAGTGGCCGTTGGCCGTATTAATGAGGTGGTCCGATTCACGGGGTTTCGAAATGAGAAAATGACTGGGCGTACCAGTCCACTCATTCACCATTATTGGTCATTTATTTTGATTTAATCAGATTTATTTATCATTCATTTACGGCATGTCAAGCAGCGTGTTGCACGGGGACGAACAGTTTTACCTTAATTTAGGAATTTTCCCTCGCAGAAACTGCTCCAAGATATCATCAACTGTAGCTTTGTCCACACGTAGTGTGATTACATTTGCGATCGGTTGATCCATTTTATTTGTGATACATATCCTGACCCAATGGACAAAGAATCCCCAGCCACTGTTATCGGCAGAATTTAACACAGCCTGTGCAAACCACATTACATGAGATGAAGTAACACTGTCCAAGGCAGAACTGATACATCGTGCAAAAGAGGAAACAAAACGTATTGCGAAAAGTCAAACATCTTCACAGTTGCTTTAAAAAGAACGTCACTCACCATTTTCCCAAAATTCACGACAATATAGCAGAGAATGAGAAAGGAATGATGAAACAAATCGTTTCTATGTTCTGCCAGTTTATCTAAAAGAAACAAAGCATGCTAGAATATAAGAATAGCACGATAAAAATTTGAAAATTTTGCGATCGAATATTTGGTAGAATAAGGCCTAGCTCACACTAGCAACATAACGACATAAGGACATGAAGAAAAGATCAGTTTTTTTCTTAAGTCTTTTTTTATTTCCTTGTCGTTATGCTCCTAATACGTCGTTATGTTACCTAGTTCACACTTTGAACATATCGACAGAAACTGAATGCATTACGCTTTCGCGTAACCCAGTTGCCATGACATTATGTCGCTTAGTGTGAATCAGGCGTAAGTGTTATGAATTTGTCCATAATATTGTATCTGACTAACATTTTCTGCTCATTTTAGACAGTAACAAATAAAGTCTAAAAGAGTTGCAGTAAAATTGTAAAATTTAAGAGGGAGTATGTTGAATGGTTTTTAAGATATTAACTTCAAAGTCGGAGTAGACGCTTCCCGCGTCTCATCAGTAGAGTTATAAATTGTTCACATATTGCATGTAACATCCATCAGATTTCTGTGCAACGTGCATTTGTCGCGTAGAAATCGTCGTTAAAAACCGTTCCCGTGAAACATCTTAACGATCTGATGCAACTTGAGCTTTTCGATATGATGACATTGAGGCATACACTCACCATCTTCACGATCGTCTCTACAATACTCAGCCGTCTCGTTGATTCTTAAAAAAAATTGTCGTCTTTAAAAATACATGCATGATGAGGTATATTCAGCAATACAACTGACTGTGGCACTATCGCACAACTTGCTTATGTAGTGAGCTTTAAGTAGAGAAAGTCAACGTCATTGTTAGGGACAGAGTCAAAAGTGAAACTCGAATTCTCACGAAAGCTGTTAAGTTTTGATAATACAAATCGAATGTCACTGCGTTTCATAAGTATTAATGTGTCATCAACATAGCGGCGGTAAGATTTTATAATGCCTGGTTTAATCAAATTGGAAACAACAAGTTTTTCAAATAATCCTAAAAGGACTTTCCTCCCAATTTTCCCGAAACTCACTCCGATAGGTGAACAATACCTTAACGTTCACTGGTCCACAACAGTAAAAAAGCAGAAATGGTTGCCCCAAGGGATGAGTGTCCAACAGATACCGATCACCGGATATAAAACCCCTTTGTGACTATGAATTGTTGCAAGTTACCGAGGGTCACTCATGTCGAGATAGTTTGTTTCAAGGGTCATTGATCACCACGGCGCTGATACACACGTACAAAAAACATGTTGGTGTCTTAGTGTGACTGAGCCAGTTAAACAGAGGAAAACGTTTCCTACCTCAAGACTGCTCCACTGAAATCCTTAAGTTTCCCAACATTAACAGCTGCTAAAGAAATCCACATGAGGTTCTCCGGTCTGTTTAGCAACGTATGGATCACACGTGCACTGTTCTGCGTCTGTTCCATACCAAGAATCTTTCAAAAAACAAATCAAAGAATGTTGCGACTAAATTAACTATGGGGAAAGTCTACAAAGCTAGATCAATTCTCATAATTTAAACATTTAGAAATTCTCATCAATTTCTTTTCTCACAGTACATAACAAAGAGAACATTCGTAGGGAAAAAACTGGCAAAGATCGAGAGATTTTGGAATTAGATTAAAATAAATTTCTGGGTTGGAATTAGAGTCAGAGCCAACGCAGTGATGTATTGACCTGAGTCAGACTGTCGACTTGAGTCTGCCTCTGGTCGCACTTTTGGAATGAAAAGACTGGACTCGACTCTTTGTCACCCAAAAATTCGACTCGTTCGAGTATGAAGGTAGCCAATTTTAAGAAGACTTGACACAACTCGAATCAGCTACTATATAAAGGGCTCGAACCGCGACTCAAACCTGAATTTGACTCGACGCGTCCCCAGAAACAACAAACTTAAGAGGAAAAACTCGAAAGCAATAGCTCAAAAAAGTTCATTGAAAACAGTTTCTCTCAAGTAATAACTGAAACTGAGTCCTCTCGTCTAAGAAAAGGGCTCAAACTGACTTTACCTGTCTCATTTAAGGTCTCGAACTGACTCAAATCTAAACATCGACTTGACTCAAGCAAAGTCAATGACTTGACTTCAAATGACTAGATAACAAAACTAAGTAAAGTCCAAGCTGAAGAGCCGCTGTTGAAATTGATGATGAAAGTTGAAATGCAGTAGGAGTTGGGAGCGCTGTTAAAGTTTACAATGTACACCATTTCATTACTACACGTTGTAAATCTACCTGTAATATTTTGTTCAGCTCTAACTCTAGAAAGAAAGCATAGGAAAAAAGGTCAAATACATCAACACATTAAAAACCAAAAACCTTCAGCAGCCAGGACGATAGGAAACTTAATTACATAGCCAAGCTCGCATCGTGGTCAGTAAATAAAATCACGCTTGCCGACTGGCTGGCTAGACGACCCGCAAATCGTATCAGTGATGAGAAGCAGGAGATATCCTAACCTTGAAAATTTTCGACTCTAAAGGCTGTTAGGTGCGAATTAAAACACCCAAAACTTTGCAGAAACATCCGTTGTTGGAAAAGACATGTTTAAAAACAAAGTGATCGTGTTTAGTTTAGTTTAGTTTAAGTCTCTTTTAAAGAGGGTAGCACATAATAGCCAAAGTGAATAAACCTGTACATTTGCATTAGCCACCGGGCACAAGCGCAGTTTAGGGAATACATGACAGTGACCATACCGCAGGCTTACTAACTTTAATACAAACCCTACAATCTAATTGGTCATCGAAACATAGCGTCTGCTAAACTGCACTTTCCTATTTAGTAGCCATTGAGCGCAGCTACTTTTGGGGGGCAATTAACTTTAGGAGGTCGTTATTTTCGGGTGGTTGAAATACGTTAAAACGCAATTGTGAAAGCCTTCGTGCATTCACCCCGAAAAATACCGGCCGTTTTATCCAGAACTAAACTGGCTTTGCATGATATTCACTCCTTCTTTAATTGGATGGTTTCTACAAATACCACTTCTCGGAGGAGCACAAAGCATTTATCTCAATCCCTCTTCACGAAAGCCTTAAAAAGTATAAAAAACATAGTCCTCCATATCCCCATTGGACAAATTCAGACGCTTGTTGAGAAACACTTAACTGAAACTTTATGTTTTGTTGTCATCTTTGCCCCTGTGTTTAAAGTGCCTATACGGACCTTCGAAAGTTTACATATTTGTAAGATTTGAGTTCTTCCGATAAAAATTGTAGTATATCTTGTATTACAAAAATTTCATTTTCATGGATTTTTTCGCTGCTAAAGTTGGCTATTTTGATACTTTTCAACATTTGACCGTGTGTTAAAAAAGCTGGAATCTATTGAGCGGACGTGACGTCAGTCCAGGAACACCAGTACGTAACAACAGTAATTATACGGTGCAAATACACTATATTTTCTTAGTGTAAGTTTTATTATTTTCAAAATCTTACACTTAAATCTTAGGCACTTTAAAATAGCAAGTTAGCTAACCAGTAAATACTTTGGCGGGGAGAGCAGCTTCCACGGGAGCCGCTACATTAAGGGGGCTTTACTTTCGGAATTATACGATAATGTTGGAAACCTTCAACTTAAAAAGATGTGAGATTGGTTCATATCCGTCAGTTAATATTCTAATAATGCAAACACGCATAAGATTGTCAACGGTACCTGCAGTTGCAAATGTTTGAACTGGTGATACGATCCCGCTGCTTACCAACAAGGTCACTTTATCAGGGATGACTCTAAGAAAGAGATGCAAACGAGTGAGACTTTATGCAGACTTACTTAGACGATTTCGTAAAAGTTAGTGCCGATATATAAGCTGTGTATAATAATATCGCCTGGTAGTGGCACTGAGGTTGCATTGTGCCGAAATATGGTATGGCCTACTGCTTCTTACCAGTGGTATTAATAGCATCACATACCAGCACATTCTTTTAAAGCTGTTGCTTGATTTTGTCAAATCATGTGGCTTTTTGGGGCTTTTTTTGCACGAAAAATTTCTCCCACACCAACCCCGGCCATAGTGTGTATCCTGCTACGAGCACATCTCGCTTTTTTTCCGACCATTCGTGCACGTTTCAACCTGGTATTTTGAGATTTGTGCTATGGCGAATTGTCCTCAAAGCTCTCGTACATTGAAAGATGGCGTAATGTTAAAAAAACAGTTATGCATGTAAGTAGGTTTTCTCCAGCAAACTGTTGTTGTCGATAAAAATATTTCTGTTATTCGAATACCTTTTGCTTCTCAAATTCTCGTAATATTGTTGAAGTTGTGGTACAGGCATCCTGGCGATGAACTGTTGACACACAGAGTCATACGTGTTGACGCTAAGCACCAAACAAAACAGAAGTGTCAAAAAAATTCGTTATTAAACAATTATTGCATGAGGCTAACCATGATATCAAGAATTATCCAGACCGAGGTCAATGTTATCTGCCGAAGCCCAACCGAGTCCAGTATTGTTTTATTATATATTCAAAACAGCGATAGATGCAAGAAAAGATTTGCAGTAAAAAGACTCGTGCGATCAACTTTCCAAACTGCTGCAGGTCATTTTTGCTGTTTTGTAATTTTCGCGGCCTTGAGGTGATCACGCCATCAGTGTCCAATAATGTTTTTTCGACAACTTCATCCAACAATTCACGATATTCGGCGGAAATGATGTCACGGCTTCTGGACATTGAGAATTAACTGGTGAATGTCGACCAATAAGAAACAAGAATGAAGTTTGAATGTATAATAAATTAGATTATCATATGAATAATAAAATAATAAAATCTTTATTCATGCACGGAGTCACGATCACTTAACATGCGCTCTTCCTGGCAGCCGTACAATACAAAAATGTACATACCACATTATTACTAATACATAATAAAAATATAATATGTAAAGAGATACTATATAATATTTAGATCAAGTTTATGAGAGACAGAAGAATGTGGAATGCTGGTAATAGTAATAAGTCATATGAAAGATTTAAGTTGAGGTATTGATTGGGCCAATTTCGGTTCTTCTGAGAGGCTGTTCCGGACAACAGGTTCCACATAGCTAAAAATTTTTTTGCATTTTTTTTTCTGGAAAAATGTTTTTGCTGGAGCCACGTAGATTATTTAGATGAACTCAAATAGCAATAGTCGTGTGAATGTTCTTAAGACAACGCGCATCATCGATTTGAAATCCATTTAAATCGTTTTTATAACGCAAACGGGGTAACATTTTGAACTGTTAAACATCAGAGATGTATTTTTGGGCTTGTTGAAGTGCATGCGACTCCAACAGTGATGGCAGGTAGAACACTTTGACAATCCAACATTACAGATTGAATTCAGTGCCGGTTTTACAAAGGGCTGCGAATAGTCATGGATCCACACTCAAAAAAACTGACCGCGTTTTTGGATGAAAAAGATTCCCGCCTTAAACTAAGTTGCCTATCAAATGCCCCCCTCCCCCACAGTGCGAGACTTGCAACAACTGCTGCTTGAATTTCTGATATTTCTTTCTTTCATTTACTTCCTAGTTTCGTCAGTGAGTGATTAAATACTGAAACGAAGGTTGATTAGGATCCCTAAAGACTATCCGTGACCCATATATGCTCGCACTATCCTCGCTACCCTTGTCGAAGAGAACCGTGACTCACTGGTCGCGACGTGCAGTTTGAAAAACCCCACCGTCGGGCCATTATGATCACTATCGTCACTTTCATCTTACCTCATTTTGACGTCAACGCAATCCCACAACTGTGTAAACTGCAGCAGTTGCTGCAACATGGTAACTATGACCACCGGGTCGACTGCCATGTTATGCTTTTTTTCCATTTCTATTATTAGACGAGGGATCTAAACACAACAAACACCTGGTCGACCACCTCTTTAGACTTAAAAGCCGGTCCATCTTTAGGGTATATTTAACCCTTTCTTGTCCGAGACGTCTTCCGTTGACGAGTAAAATTGTCTGGCATAATTCAGAGTGATTAAAACGTCGGGAACGGACCGGAGAGAGTTAAAGCGGGAGCTTCCGATGAGACATGGAAAATATCAGACTCTTTCATCACAAGTCCCCATACTCGCTCTTAAATTAAGAATAATTGTGAAACAGTTTTGAATTAAGGATTATTCTTAACATAAGATTCCAGTTATGATTAGGATTAGGGTTAGGAGTACTAGGTTAGTTAACCCTAACCCTAACCCTAATCGTCACACCGCTTACGTCTCACCCGTCTACGACGCTTATCCCTAAATACAACTTACTACATCGGTGGGAAGGCCCGTCATCCACCTCCGACCTCGACGTCATGTACCAAAGATACGTCATGAAAGTTTTTATTTTGTTGTCTAATGACATCAGGTTATCTGACAAGGCACTGTGAACTTAACTCTTTCTTGACAAGAAAAGCCCCTTAGCGAGTAAAATCTTCTAGGAACGACAGTATGACACTGAAGAATTAGAAGTAAATTTTACAAGCCCTTCACCGTCGAGAAAAGGTTGTGCAGATATTTCTCAACGCTTTCCGGACGAGACACACTCCCTTGACGAGCAAAATACTAGAGGCCTGTCACCGTGGAGAGAGGGTTAATCAGGGAATTTTGGTTTGTTTGTTAGATAGGAAAAAAGTGTACAGTACTCTTTCCTTTTAACGGAAAGGATCAGACAGGAAGCAGGTAAGAGGAAGAGTATTAAAAGTGGAACTAGAGTCACAAGATATAAATCTTCTGGAAACAAACCTTGTGATAAAGATAACTGCAGCATAGCGTTTGGTCGAATGTTGTGGTAGATTGCAGCAGGTTCACCAAAGATGTACGTACCAGCTCCGTATAAAATTGAGGTCTTGTTAAACACTAAGACGAAAGGAAACAGTCGCTGGATAAGGGACGACGACAATGAACAGTTTACATAAAACAAACGGTTTGAACCCGGGAGAATTAGGACGTGTTGGTGAAGCTAGACCGTCCAGGTTAGTGTAGTTTTGACCACCGCTGAGGCCGTCGCAACGTCATTCACCAACAGTCTTTCTCAACCACTACACTAACCTTTACAACCTGCCTGCACCAACACGAACAGTTTATATGCTAACCCAAATGATACACATTTATAACCTTGATCACCACCTGCAATCCCGTTGCCAGGCTCTTTTTTCCTCGTCCTCACCGCAGGAGAAAAGAGTTGTTCGGCTGCAGTCGGTCACGCGCGTCCACATATTGTATTTGTATCAAGGAGAGATCCAGAGTTGTTGAAGTCGTGACTCGCACTCAGACTTCATTCCGACTACAGTCGTGACTTTTCTGCGACTCTCGACCCATTTTCTAAAGACTCGGACTCGCGGGACAATACAAAAATTTTTGTCTCGTTCCTTACAGAAACATCGAGATTTAATTCCCTTGAATCCCGATGTTTCCCTCGACTTCGTGTCGGGAAACACCGGGATTCTTGGGAATTTGCCCGCCCTTTTTGTCTCAAGAACAATCATTAAGTGTCTATTTTTTCTACCTGAGTCCTGTAAACAAGGTCTGATAAGCCGAACATTTGCTCGAACTCATCCCCAGGATAAAGAAATGTCTGAAAGAAAATGAAATAAAATGAAACAAAATGAGATACAATGTGACGTGATGTAATATATGATATGATATAATATATGATATGTGATGATATGATGCATGATACATATGTTATATATGATATATGACGATATGTGATATATGACTTAAAATATATGGTATACGATATATCATAGCATACAATATGATAGGTTACGCAACGATAGGATACGATACGATGGCAAGGAAAAGGATATACGATGGACGATACATAATATTCGATATATAAAATATGATATTATAATATATGATAGATGATTGCACATACATGGTTTCTATATAGGAAATCGTATGGCTTTTAGTGCAACTCGGGATTAATTCAAGCGAGTGAGTTTTCAAATAGTTTCAAAGAGCCTTTTGAAAACTCAAGAGTTTTAATTTATCTGGAATTGCACCGGAAACTATAAAATTTCTTTAAAATAGTACCAAAGCAAAACCTTCAATAAACATCACATTTTTACTATTAGCCCTTTCTCCGACTGCCGTCTTCTTTAGCAACGCCTACTTATCCGTTAAAGTAAATGTTCACATGTCCGAAAAGATGTCCACACAATTTAATTTTCATATCAGTGAGAAGTAAGATCTATGAAATCGGATGAGTTAAGCTGGCGCTAACGTCTACCACATAATAGAAAAGAACCAGAATACCTCAAATTAAATGCCCTTTCTCTCTAAGATTTTATAAGAACCCTGAAGAAACCGAAACACCACAAACCTTATACCTGAGCATACGTTAGAATATGTACAGCGACATTTGGGACCATGCCAGGTAATCGTTCCCCAATTGGAGATAAACTTTGCAGTCTAGAAGGAGAGAGAACAACAACAAACTCATTGATAATTACCCTATGTTCGCATGCGCAGCAGGTGCAGAATAATCAGTTTGTCTGTCAATCTGTCTACGGCGCAAGGAACTGGGAACGAGACTACGTCAACGCACGGGCTACGTGCACAGAGCTATTCATTCTACCACGAAAACGAAGCAAACTATCACGATGGAGGTATGGACTTTGAATATGTGATCTTACTATAATTAACTCAACATTTTGACAAGTTTCAATCTGATTTTCTCCTAAAATATGGACTTGCGTGAAAAGCTAGATCAAAGCTTAATTTTTACAACACACTCCTCGCCATGTGAATAAGGAATGAAACGATGAGCTTGACGAACGTCCACCTTTCAGCCACGATATCACCAAGCCCCCAAGTGCACGTCTGGTGTGACATCCACCACGGACAAAACATTCTCGTGTTTGATCCATTGGGAGTGCTCACGTAATATGGTTCTGACATGGACCGGCCTCACTTGCAAACAGTAGATCTTGTTTACGTCCTATTGGACTCGCGATCAGCGTTCATTCGTTTCAAATACAGGTTCACTTATCAAGTCCCAGACACAGAATATTCAATCATTTAAATGTTCGCTTCAGTTTTAGAGCAAATTCTAAGTACGGCTGGGCTCCTTTACTCTTAAAATTTTGTTTACATCGAAAACGACCTCGATTCAGGCCGCTTTGATGTGTTCAGGTCGACCTGAAAATCAACCCGAGTTTAGGGAGGAGTTATCTGTATCTCAGGCCGGTCTTAGGTGAACAACTTACAGAAAAGAAACATTACATCCGAACACTCATGACGTCCTTTCATTGACTAACCACCGAAAAAAATTAGTCTCCGACGTGGCTACCCGCGACTATCCCTTCAACTACACAAGAAGGCAGCAGGTTTCTCCCGTCTCCTTCTCAACCAATGACATTCTGATCGTCTGTCCAACAGATGGCCATTTTATATGTTCTATTGTGGACGTCAATATGGCTTACCTTTTTATATCATGCACTAAGACTTTTAAATGTTCTTGTACTTCGGCGGTATCTTCCGTGTTGACCATCACTTGTGTCTGCCTTCCAAAAAGATTTTTCAGGCTCGACTGAAGCACTTGGTCCCAGGCCAAGCTTGCATCTGGAAAAAGATAGAGTAAGCACTATCGCATAATGCAATCGTTAAAGAAAAACCGTAATGCTGGCTGGTCTACATTCGCTGACAAGACTTTCAAGAAGGTTTGAAGTACGCGGCTTCCTATACTAAATTAGGCGCCAGTGTCAATCAAAGGAGCCGTAAGGCCTCATTCTGAAAGGGGGTCTGAGGGTATGCACCCCAAAAAAATTTGAAATCTAGACGCTCGGGAATGCGATTTCCAACATTTTGGCCATCAAATTTAGTCAACTCAATCTTCAATATTCATTACCAAAAGCAACAAATATGGAAAAGTAGCCGCTCGGAACTCCAGCGGTAGCCGGCTTATCATGAACCCATAGTTTCCCTTCCGAGAAAACGGATCCGACTAAATAAAGTACTAAAAACGAAACCGTTATCCTCGCTGTAACGGAGGCAACAAGAGGGACAGGAGTCTCCCTCCTGGGAATTACTACGGCTGTCTTTAGTAATATTTTTATATCTGATGGAAAATACATTCAGATGAACTGATGAGAGAGTTTCAAAAGCTCTAGTTTAAAAAACTAACTTACCAGAAAACAGACCTGGTTTAAAATGCCACAGATGAACGAGGCGGGAATCGTGGCTTAAAGACTACAAGCCCAGCAAACAATGCAAAAAAACAGCCATAATACCATAGAAGATTTAAAATATATTTAACACTAACGTTTCGTTGCGTCTCATAACATCATCAGAGATGCAAGGAATCGTTAGGATTAAATATGTTTTAAATCTTCACGGTTTATGGTCGTCTTTCGCATTCTTTGCTGGGTTATAATATTTGTCTTTAAGACATTAGGTCTATCGTTATAAGTTTTGACGAAGAAATACAGTACAACGATTTTAACATAGACAGACAAGGGGTAGGGTTGCTTCAACCGGAGACCAAACTAATGTTTACCCATCCGGTGGTATCCGGTACTCAGTGAGATTCAGCAATCCTGTACAGTGGAACCCCACTACAACGCGGTTGACGGGGTCCATTATGGAGACAGCGGTATAAGTGAAGCGCGTTATAACGAAACACGCCTCTAATCCAAGCCAAAGTTAAACAAACTCCGCAACCAAATTACAGTAGATGTCGTCACATGCTGTTCAGAATTCGGAATTCGCAGCTGTTATCTTATCGGAATTCATATCTTTATTTGGAATTGTGTATGGATTAACAATCCAGGGTAAGTGTCATTGTGTTCAAATGTTATTTCAGGTGAGTACAGTAACAGTACTGAGCCAAACAGACTGTTGTCGTTAACATGGTGTTTCCACAAATTTTCATTTGCATTTTCAACCCTTTTTCAACGTTGTTGCACCAACAAAGTTTGACATGTTCAACATTAACCCGCACGAGTCACACGTTATATCGAAGCGCGTTATAGCGGGGTTCCACTGTACTAACCAATAGCAGACAAAATTCATCCGTCCGATATCTGACAAAACTCAACAAATCCAGTGGTTTTCAACATCCGGAATAACCCAGCTATTTCGCGCGATCTGATATAAGATAAAATTCTGCAATTCAATAGTTTTCATATCAGGCAAAATATGGCTATCCAGGAATGTATCCAATATCTCGCAAAACTCGGCTACCTAGTTATCTGATATTCAGGTCTTTACCGTAAGCTACCGGTGCTTCAAATACTCTGCAATTCACTGTTTGCATGAACATTTGTAGCGATTCACCAAAAACCTTGATGTGCATGGTGAGCAGGACAAAAATAAATTGGTCATATTTGATATACAGTAACCTTATTTAAAATTCACTTCAGTATTTCGAGAAACGAATGTTCAACAAATAGTTTTTCGTTGATGTATAAATGAAAGGAACCTCCATTATTCACTTTCATCAATAATCTTACCAGCAGAGGGGACTGCAGTTGTAACTACAAATTATACTGTAAAGTTCCCAAAGTGACGACCCCCCGAAAGTAACCATAAAATTCAGTGCTTGTTAATAAATCTTGAAATTAACGACCCCCCGAAAGTAACGATTTGAAACAAATGTCAACTAACTGTCTTTCATCATGATGCGAAATAAATGCCTTAATTTGTCAGTTTCAAATTTATCGATAAGTAATTCAAGTTAATCATGGATATAGCCATCGATATAAGTAATTACAAAATATGTACAAAACGTCCAACAACGCCCATGCTTTTCGTATTACAACGGTAAACTTATATACATTTACGAAAATTTCACATGCCATTTCACATGTGAAAAACATATCAAATTTCCACTACACATATGAAATGGGAGCGTTTTCACTTATGAAATTCCTAGTTCATATACAAAATGAACTGGTTTAAAATTTCACATATGCAGGAAATTTTGGTGTAAGAAAAATGTACTTCACATATGAAAATTAATTTCACATATGAAATTTTCATTTCACGTATGGAAATTGAAACAATTCACATGTGAAATACCATATTCATATGCGAAATTGCATGTGAAATTTTTGCAAGGGTAAGCTTGTTCTAATTTGCAAATTCATATATAACAACAGAAGGGCTAAAATATTTGCGCAAAGAACTGAGAAGGAAATTAGAACTTCCTACTCCTACCGGAGAAAATTGAGTTTAAGACAAGTGGGCATACAGTCAGGGCAATACCGATGGAACACATTGTGAAAATTATTTTACCATAAAAAGCAACAGCAAGATAATATGTCATGATTTACTTCAGATACGCATTTTTACCATCCGAAAGTAACGACCCCCTGAAAGCAGCGACACCCTGAATCTAACGATAGAGGAAGCTGCTAAATTTCGAAAGTAATGAGCCTCGTTATTTTGGGAACTTTACTCTAACTTACATTGATCATGTCTCTTGCCAATTACAACCAGACTTCTGAGCACATTATTTTCAATCAGCTCTGAGATTATGGCTTTGCACTTTTTAACACTGGTAAAGCATATGGAAATTGCTTGATGGCCGTCTGGAGAAATCACGGACTAAAAGAAATAAAAAAAAAATTAAAAATGTAAATTGAACCTTCCTGGGTAATCAAATAACAGTGAAATTTTCAAGATTTTGCCAATCCCTCTTTGTTTGTATACCACGTGGTACAGATTTTGACTGCCTTTGAGCAGATATTCAAAACAGCAGCGGATTACCCACCAGGCTATGCAGGCTGAAGTCTTTGGGCCCTGGTTTCCAGGAGGTACATGATTTACAGAAAATGCATTTTTTTTCATTTTTAATTTCGAATTTTGAAATCAAATTAAGTAAAAAACAGCTTTGTTGGTAGAATGCTGGACTGCTTTCCCTAGATCATTGATTAGATTCTTGCCAAATATTCTTGACATTCCATTTTTGGAAATGAGTCTTGGTTGGATCTTAATGTGAGGGTTTTTGGTCCTAAATACACACTTGAAATTACTCCAACTTTCTTCTTCTAAAATAAGTCAATCCCATGCAGGTCCAATTACTGCCATAATCTTGGCAGCCTGCAAAAAGGCAGAGCAGAATTGCACAAAAAGCAAAACACATTTATTAGTTATTACCTCAATAACAGAAATCAGAAGTTGAACAATGCAGTTGAGGGTCCAGTAAGACACATGTGATAATGCCACAGATAAGTCAGCACACTCAGTCTTGTCTCCATCACAACTGAATGAATTTAAATCAGAAAAAAACCTAATTTTTAATCAATTTTACAAGTCTTCCAGTTCAGAACTAACAGATCTATCCAAACACATATCCTTTGTGAGCTGTCGCATTTTCCATATGGACTTATTGATACTTTAGCACTTCACATAGTAATTAGACTAGATACTTTACAAGACAGGCAAGTGCCACATGCCAACAGAAAGATGATTTTCTCATAGGTGATACTTTAACCCACTAAGGAGCAAGGGTACATTCTATCATTTTACTCTGGCTCACACAGATGATTTGACTTGTCAAGGGGATGAACCCTGCTCCTTAATGAGTTAAAGTGCACTTATTTCACTCTACATTTGCTTTTTGTATAGTTTAGAAATTTCAAGCTGATATGTTGCCCTGATAGATTGCTCTTTGCAACCAAACAGCATCACTGTAACTTGATTAATTGATCTGGAAAGGCCATATAAGATCCCACCCTTGCTTTCAATATATGAACTGCTTAATAGCAGGCTTGAGCCTATGGTGTGGTAGCATTCTCATGACATTCAGATAACAACAGTTGTTTTACAGCAACAGTCATTTTATGGCCGTTTTCCCTACTTACTACAGGGGTTGGCTAGTGGCTCTACACAGGAGCCTCTTCCACCTCCTTATCCTTCGCATCTTCCCTTTACAACTAGATAAATGTTATTAATTAAAAAACCCATATATTATGAGGCTAATGGTAGATTGACAAATGAAGGACGTTCACTGAAAGGATGGGCCAAATGCCCCATAATCTTATTAGTAGCCAGGTTCCCCCCCAACTGCTGGGTTATACGGTACTGTGCAAAAGTTTTAGGTCACCTTCTGAAATAAATATATGCCACTTCAGTTATTTCTGTACTCTTCTATTGGATCCCAAATCCTATCTTTCATCCTAGTAGGGCCTTTTTTTAATCTGGACAGCTAAGATTCATTCTACTTTTGACAGAGTAGCTGTTTTTATGGCATTTGTTCCTAAAGCTGTGTGGTAGCTAGGGAGAAATGAACAGTCATTTCATCCTTGTTGCTAGGTTTTTCTTCGTATGTGCAGTTGTTTTCATTAGAAATCACACATGCCAAGTGTTCTCTGAATAGATATCTCACACATGTACAACATGGACACTATTCATTTGTTGAAGTTGAAGGTAAAGGATGCCACAGGAAACCAGGTATGCTCCAGTACAATTAGAAGATGGCTTTGAGAGTTTGGGTTGTATTGCAGTAAGGAAGCCTCTGCACTCACAGGCCCACAAACAGAAGAGACTGGAGTCGCATTGGGAGGGGAAGGATTGGACATCCAACAGTCAGTGAAGATGTCATTTTCCAACAAGTCAATTTTTAAGCTGATTCCAGGGAGGAGGACAGTTGTTAGAAGAGGAGTAAGAGAGAGGTACCATCCAGAGTGCATTATACCTACAGCTAAGAACGGAAGATGGAAAATCCAGGTATGGGGATGCAAGGCGGCCAGTGGGGCTGGAAGCCTCAAGGTAGTTAATGGCTGACTGAATGCATCAGCACATGTTAGACTGATCTGTTGCACTCTTGAGAAAGACGGGAAAAAGCTGTGTGGAAGAGACTTTATCTTCCAACAAGACTGGGGTTCTATGTCACAGAGCAAATTGGACCAAGTCCTGGTTTGAGATGAAAAGGATATCAGTTAGCCCATTGAGCATCTTTGGGAAGTAATAAAGAAGAAGTCAGAGACCAGACCATGCAAGAACTTGGAGGAATTAAAGGTAGCTATTTTTGTGTCATGGGACAGCATTGACGTAAGTGTAACAGAGAACCTTGCTTCATTGATACCCCGGCATTGTGTAGTAGTAATTGCTGCTCGTGGCTGTAGTACCATTAATGCTACACTTGTGTAAACAGTTTTCCAATGTTGTGTAACATTTGTACATTCTAATATACTGAGATATAACCAGAAAAGTTACAAATTGAGGGGTGACCTAAAACTTCTGCATGGTACTGTACATGGCAACAATATGGCTGGCACTATAGCAAATTCAGTATTCCTAAGTGTTTACTGAACCAAGCCAACGGAAGTAGTGGAAGCTACATTATGTTATTCCAATTATATGATGAGCTTTAAAATATTAAGATATTACCTGATATTACTAACAATGTCTCCCAGCAGATCTAGCAAAGCCAGAAGGGTTTGGCACCTAGATGGTTCTTGCACCTCTTCAAACTAGAATTAAAAGTAAATGGCTATCAAAAACAAATCACACTGCAAGCAGAAGATTATATTTCTGGAGTAGAAATGACAGGATTATACCTGCTCAATTGCTCTCAGCACCGATGAGTATGGAATGACCTATTTAATAAAAAAGAGAGAATTAATAGTTAGTCCATAATAGTTGATTAGAATAATTATAAAATGCATACTGTAGCTCCTAATTTGGCCCATGATTGGCCAATAACCATGTTTATATATGAGTAAGTAAACATAAAATTTCTGCACCCTTTTTGAAGTCTGCTTATTATTTTCTGTTTAGTTTCACAACATTCTGTGTGTTTACAGGTATATCCGTTATCACAGTATGAAAGCATGGAATACCATTTTATATTTCTTTAAAACCCATTTCAATTATAACCTAGTATGTTTCAATTACAACCATCTCAATTCACTGTTTTCTGGTGGGATCAGTCTTTTACAGCATTCCAGATAAGTTATAGAGACGAAGGGTCACAGAGGAAATGAGAGGGGTCACATTTTCCAGCACCACATGTCCTGGTCTTGGAGGATCACATTTTTGAGGGCTGGACTCATCAGTTTTGGAGACCATTAGATTCTCAACTTCTTAATTTTTTTTTTTACTTTTGACATCTTTTCTCTTTAGGTTTGCATCTTTCATAATAAGTCAGGTAGTCATCTTTGTCTGATCAATGACCAGAGACACATCTCTTAACTGGAAAGCTATTCAGTTATATTACTTTGGCTAATGGCAGATGATTTTACTTGTATAGATGAGAAATCCATCCAGGAAATGTTTATAACCTATATCAATTAATGTAACTTGTAGAAATGAGCAGAAATGACATTCTTGGTTTGTTCATAGCTCATTCTAAAGATATTCAAGGTTTTGAAAAATGGAAATTAGATGCCTTAGGACACCGTCTAACATCAATATAAAATTTACAAAACAAGGAATATCTCTTCAAAGATCAGGTAGTTAGAGTAAACTTGGCAAACGGATATGTATGATAAAAAGAATATACACTCTTCTGTATCATGTAATTTATGGAAACCATTTAACTGAGGCTTCCTACATGTGTTTACAAAATTAAATTTTCTAATTTCTTCAGCATCAAAATACAAACATTTGCACATGGATAACTGCAGATTTTATATTTCAATTCTTAAACAAACTTACTGTACTTTTGAAAAAGAAAAAAAAAACACTCAGAAATTTGTCTGTTTTGTGCTTCAAGTTAAAGGGTCTCAAAACAGTTACAAAACTAACAGGTCTCACATGGACATCAACACTGGCACAGGCCAATAATGTAGTGAGAGGCAGGCAGAGGGGGCGAATTGCCCCTGGGGACCAGAATAAAGGGGTGCCAAATTGTGATGTCAAAAGTATTTCCATATAAAAACTTAAAAATCAGAAATATATCATAAAGGCTATTACAGCTTTATCACCTTAAATACTGTCATACCGTTATTGACATTTTTATTACTGTGTTTTTCAAGTTGGCAAAAGGAGAGGAGGATGCCGGAAGTTAAGTTTGCTCCAAGGTAACAATGCTGCTCACTACGCAACTGGTACACATACAAAAACGATCGAGTTAGGACTCATACCTTGTTTATTGTGGCGTGTTTCACATAGGCTAGAAGTAATGAGTTTGGTGTACTTCCAAAAGTTGCCTGCTCGATAAGAGCAACTAAAAACGTAAAAGCATAAGTACTTAAATTTATGTACCCTATTCCAAACGACTATTTGTCCTAACTTTTAAACGATAGTCTTATCACTTAGCATAGCCATGAAACAAATAAATATAACAGAACAAATATCACACAAACAAAATCGAAACCAGTCCTATAGTATTTCCCAATTCGTAATTTGGTAATTTACTAATGAAATTTCATTTCTACCTGGTAACGTTGTGATTACTTCGCTATCTTCTGAAACCGCTCGTCTTAATTCCGACGTCCACTGGGCTGGAGACCATCTCTCTCTCCAAGCTTGTAAAATCAATGAAGAAGTAGTTTGAGATAGAGAACGTTCCGCCATCTTGCAAACGATACACAATCAGGACAATCAGCGGTCGCCCGCGAAATGGTAATCAATAAATGAAGAAATCGCGTTGTTAAATCTCGGCAACTATCTTGAAATTTCGTATTACATCTGCATTACGTCTGTTGAAAAAACTTTCGTAATTTAATATACGATAGATGTGCAGCCCTGCAGAATTAGGTATAAAGCATACCAAGGGTTACCATAATATCATCATCAACACTATCATCATCAGCAGTATTACCTTTATTTTACCACATAATCCAATCACAAATAAAGTCGTTTACTATTTGAAAAACTGTGAGTTAATATGTAATGAATACTAATCCAAATACACACATCAATGCCTTACTAACTGCTGTACTTAAATGATTTGCCACAGATAAAAACGATCATTTTATTTGACAAAAACATTTTTCTTTTAATCTAGCAGCCGTTACTATACACATGCATAGCACACGGTCCGGCCCAACCTGTTTGGCCCAATCACTCTTAGACAGTTGTGAACAGTTTCCATTTTTTCTTATGCATAAGAAGATCACAGCGCACATACGTTGGATGCTATGTCATTAACTTAGAGGACTGCTAAGGCTTTAGAGAAGGTAACCAAGTGAACATTATCAAGTTCTAAGCAGGCCACTATAATTCAGAACATTTACGTCTAGCTATCTTCCGCTTAGACAAAACCTTGTTATCTCTTTCACTGAGAGATGTTTTTAGTGTTTGTCTGATCATACATGTTGTAGTTTGATTGTTTTTCTTATTTATCATTTTTTTTTGTTTGTTTGTTTGTTTTCAGCAGTTCCTCATTTCCTTAGCATATACTTTTAATGTATCCTCCGTTATAGAAGTTTATGCCAGTAAAATTGACCAAGACATAGAGAAACAGCAGCTCTAGTATCATTCAAAAGGTGTCTCCGATGGACAACAGTGGCAAAGCAGATCAATTAATGCGACACATTCTGAGAGATGACTAAACTCAAACTGGCCGGATTGAAAAGAGAAACTCAAGAAAAACTTCCACACTCATGTCCTAACATTAGACATATTTTGGGGCAAACGCGATGGTTAATTCCATCTGAGAGCAATTCTTCTAATCGCGCTTAGACCAAGTCATTTTGTCTGTTGATTTGAGTGAGACACCTGCTGCCGAGATGAACAAATACAATAATATTTTGCCAATTACACATGAAGATTAGAAGTACAAGCTTACACCAGCTGAAATGTCCTTAATAATTTATCATCTTTTCTAAGTATCACTGCTTGCTAATTTGCCATTGAACTCTCTTCAGTCCATTTCCAAGTAATTAACATTCAAGAGAATTAAACCCAAGAAACGTCTTCCTCCTGGGCAACAACGAAGCGCCGGCGGGACGAAGTTGGATGACAGCAGGTTAAAAAACTAAACTGCATGGCGTACAACCAAATGGAGGGACGTCTGATCGCTGAATTCAAGGACGACAACGCGTTTGAGGAGTCTTTTAAAAGAATACGGGATTTTCGAAGAGAAATGATATTTAGCGACATTATAATTAGTTCGGACGACGAGCGAGAGTTTCACTGCCACAAAGTAATCCTAGCTTCTGCAAGTCCGTATTTTCGTGCCATGTTTTTGGCCGACATGAAAGAAAGTCACCAGGCAAAGGTCAAGATCAAAGGAATGGACTCCTGCGCTTTAGAACAACTGCTTGAGTTTTGTTATAGTTCGAGGATAATTATCAACTTGGATAATGTCCAGCAGCTCGTCGTCGCGTCCGGGATGCTTCAATTTCCTAAAATCCAAGAATCCTGCATGGAATTCCTCGTGAACAATATAGATGAGACAAACTGCATTGGGATCTGGAAGTTAGCCGAGGTTATTCAAAGAAACAGTGCGACCATTGAAAAGCTGGAGAGCTACATAAAAACAAATTTTTCCTTCGTCGCAAAGCACGAGGAATTCCTGGACTTAACTATTGGGCAGCTGTCAAAGTTCCTTGAAAGCGATGACCTGAATATCGGTACGGAAAATGACGTCAGCTCTGCAATAATACGTTGGGTAAGATTTGATCCTGGAACTCGCTGCGTCCATCTACAAAATTTAATGAAGAACGTGCGTTTCTCCTTGTTAACTCGCCGTCATTTAATGGACGTGATTTTAAACGAGGAACTCATTATGGACGACTTTATTTGTCGTCGGCTAGTCTTTGACGCTATTCGATACCATCTCATTCCAGAAACTCGGCAAGAACAGTTGAGTTACACGGAAAGGCAACCCAGAGAAAAAACAACCAGGTTTATATATGTACTTGGCGGTGAAGGTGAGTAAACTATTAGCCCGTAAACAGCTTGCTTACGCCCAATTTGTAATTACTTGGGCGAATATCCTGATAAATAGATCAACCAAGTCTCTCTCAACCTCCCAACATGTCCTCAACAATATATCAGCCAAAGATTGGCAGGAAGCGTAGTCTTGTGAGGAATATTAAAGCCCGCCACGAAGTAGAAACATGATAAAGTTTTATTTCAAATTCTGAAGGCGTGGTGATACGTAGGAAAAGTCAGAATAAAACTTTATCATGCGTTTATTTATGCTTGGCCTAATATTTCGCCAATATATACCATCGTCATAACTTTCTGTCAGGGTTTTTGTCAAGACCAAGACTTTTTTG
This sequence comes from Heliopora coerulea, assembly GCA_030142905.1. Taxonomy (NCBI): domain Eukaryota; kingdom Metazoa; phylum Cnidaria; class Anthozoa; order Scleralcyonacea; family Helioporidae; genus Heliopora; species Heliopora coerulea. Next base: position 123,958 of record JASJOG010000515.1, read on the forward strand.
GAGTGAAGGTTTCCCAGCATTAAGTAATGCACATATAAATCTCTGAAAAATAACGTTTGGCATTCCCCTTTGCCTATTCCAACATCGAGTGATACTGAATATAAAACTTAATCTCCAGCAAAACAAGCGTAACAAAGCCATGACCACAAAGTTTGAGTTTAAAATATTTTAATGCTTACGTTCCTTAAGCATTAAAATATTTTAAACTCAAAGTTTATGCTCATGGCTTTGTTCCACTTGCTATGCTGGGCATTGATTTTTGTATTCAGATTATGGTCCCCGTCCGGTTCCTCAGTAGCCACTATTATCGACTGATACTGTTTTGTAGCTATTGAACCTCTTTCTAAAAGATGTAATGCTACTCCAAAACAAACACCTTCTACCATAACTGCAAGAAGAAGAGGTACGTTTACTTGACGTCAACAGCATTTGCCCATGAGCAGTCAAATGTTTGGTGTAACAGTGGCATTTTTAGATCATCTCTTTCCTGTCCGGGACGTCTTCCCTTGACGAGTAAAATCGTCTGTTTACTTTCAGAATGTGGCAGTGTAGTTAACAATGTAGAGTGCTTTGACTGCTTGTCTCAGAAGTGGCACGACCTTCCAGCCATGATAATAGCAAGAAAATTTGTAGGTACCGCCATACTTGATGACTGGCTGTACGCCGTCGGAGGAATCAATGATCAGTATGGTGATTTGGTCACAGCAGAGGCGTGCAACTTGTCCACCAACCAATGGATATCTTTGGCCTCGCTTGAGGAATGCAAGGGTAAGATGTCTCAGCTGCCGACATGCTAAACGTCCATCGCTTGCGTTTGCGTCTAAGGGAGGGGTCAGGGGTCTCGTTTATATAAGGCCTGACTTTCACGATACGATTGTCGCACGTGGTTGTTCATCCTGGTGTATGTGATTCAGCCATCAGTATTTAGTAGGCTTTTCAACATCCGCGAGCGAATAGTACGCTGAAAATGTGCTCTCAAAATTTAATTGCATGAATCAGAGTGAACGATCGTATGCGAAAATCAAAATGTATTGATGGGGCCTAAATGCGCTGCTGCATGTCCGACTTTTTTGTCTCAAAATTGTCATCCTGGTATATGCAATAACCCCCAGGACAGCCCACGCAGCACGATTTCTGCTCCGGTTCGTCCTCGAGGGCACTTCCTCGAGGGTCTCGTGAGTATAATTTTTACACCAGGATGACAACCGAAAAGCACAAAATCGCACGAGTAACAGCGCTTTACAGAAAAACGCGCGGACATTGGAATTACACAAATAATAGATAGATGACAGAATAAAAGCATTTGAGACCTGTGACTAGGAATCCCGTTCGGTGAAAAGAGTTTACTCTTTTGCTGTAAGAACGATCAAAATCCGATAATAGAGCATCATTATCCAACTTTGTCCCTACAAGTACAAATAGTACAATAGACGAGTACAAATATGCCGCGATAACTGTGCTAGAAAATAATCCGTTTAAAACCGGTTTGTCGTTCTTCCACATGTAAGCTTCTCTTATGGGTGCAACTGCTGCTGCTGATTGGCCGGCGAATGTCGCAATATCTCAGTGACGCTCTCGTGAGTAAATATAATCCATCATGACGACATTAGTAAAAGTACATAATTGAACCCTTCTATCGCAATAATCGGAAAGAGAAAATCACGATTTTAGTAAAGATGAATAATAAATAACTTATCAGACAGTTTAGGACACAGTACTGCGGGATATTTCACAGGTTGTTCGTATTTTGACTTGCCCTGTAGGCTCACCAAAATACTGCATGACTCGTAAGATATCCAGTCATATTGCCTACAAAACTAATAAGGTGTACGTATCCAACCTGCCCAAATATTCCACTTAATGGGATTAAACGAAGTATTTTTCCTCGACCCACCTTTCCATCGCTCTAGATCTGCCCTTGAACTCCATTTTTCTTGCTCTAGGAGCAATTGGCGTTGCTGTCCTTGACGGCTGGCTATATGCAGCCGGAGGCTCACATAATGGCACTGCACTTAAGTCAGTGGAACGTTATGATTCGCAAAAAAACAAGTGGAATGCGGTTCTGAATATGAATTTACCCAGAAGTCACTTTGGTCTTCAACCACTTGGCGGTAAACTTTACGCCATAGCGGGGCACTGTGGTACTTGCGCCATTCCACACGTGGAATACTATGATCCGTTAGCGAACACGTGGACGGAGGTTGCGTCACTCAACAAACCCCGAATGAATTATGGGAGCACGTGCTACAAGAGGAAGATTTACGTAGTCGGTGGAACGAATAACTGCGGGGTACTGAATTCGATAGAGATGTTCGACCCATCCGTAAATCACTGGAGTTTTGTTCGAAATAGGTTTAGTCCGCGAAGCGGAGCTTGTCTCTCTGTCGTAAGGACGCAGCAGGGTAGCGACAGTCGTTTGTGGATTGTAGGGGGTCATGACCATAAAAACCGGGATTTCAAGACGGCTTTAACTTTAAGGATGTGCGATCTAAGTTTTCAAGGGGAAGTTTCTTTGGGAAGGACAAGCGTGTTTGCCGGTCTGGCTAAGGTTTGACAAACCTAACTAAAGTTTCATGTGCTGTTAGACACATTCAAGAATGTGCAAAGTAAATTTTGATTGCACAGTTGTGACTCTGATAAACAAACGTGCGATGGAATGTAACCTGAGAAATTTAAGCCTATCTTGTTAAAAAATACATTGTATCAACGGCAAAAACGTTCGTCTATCGCCAACCATCTTGTTGCAGCTAATGATGAAGTCCAGTGAAGTCACAAACTTTATCCTTTCGAATTGTCCGCCAAATTTTGCGGACTTGGAAAAGCTGAAGTATGAAGCTGCTTTGGCTATCCAAAACCGAATATATACAGAAATGAACATACAACAAAGTAGCTTGTACCATAATCAGTCACCAGACACAGGTATACCGCCATTTCCAGTTTGTCATTTCAGCGGCTTAAAATTGTATCCAAGATGGCTGACACTGGTTCAGACCGAGGATTTTAAACGTGCCTTTAATCTGGGAAACTCAAATATAAACCAAAATAAAAAAATTACAGACTATCTTTTTACATGGCTGCTTTCTTCCAACAAAAACCAAAAAAATCTGGTTTCTGTTCCTCACAGCCGTTAATCAAGAATTTCACATGCAAAACAACAAATTAAAACGTCAAATGAAATATTTCCTATGTAAAAAGATTTTCGCATGTGAAGTTTCACTTCCATATGTGAAAGACGTTGTTCATATCCGAAGATCCTACATGTGAGATTAAGGACCACATCATTTCACATGCGATACAGATATTTTATCCGAGTAATCATTCCAATTCCTCGCGTGGATTGCAAATTTCAAAAACGTTCCAATTACGTCCGTGAATAAATTTTTCATGCAGACTATTATGAAAGGGTTTTTCTTACACATTGTTCACTGCTAGCTAAATATGTCGCACGTTACCACAGTATACAAAATAAAACAAATAAAATGAAAAAATTAAAAAACAAATAAACTGGCGAAATAAATTTATTAACCAATGAATAAATAAATAAGTAGAAATAAAGGGAGCTGGCGGACAAGTAAGGAAATATGTGTGGAACAAAGTAAGCAAGTATGTGAGTAAGTGAGTAAATGAATCAGCAAGTGAGTGAGTGAGTAGGAGTGAGTAAGCAAGGAAATAAAGAAATAAGCAAATTTACAAATGCACAGGTGAACAAAGAAACAAGCAAACAAACACACAAATAAAAAAATTAATTAATTGATAAATAAATACACGGATAAAAACAGTCGCAAGTATACGCAAGCAAGTATGAGCAATTTAGTCGGACATATAATCAGTAACCAAACACTTGGGACACTTCTATTGTTTTAATACATTTCTCAATTTTATATCGTTAGCTCAGATTCTTTTGTTCTCCGGAGGCTGATAAATAATTTATCAACCTCATTAAGATATTCATGTACTTTCTACAGAAATTTCGCCATTTCTATGTTTGTCAGGCAAGATAAATACATCCTTCGAAACTTCACCACCAATACCTTGACCTTGGTGTTTGAGCGACACATAGGCGTACGAGCCCGGGAGGACTGCAGCCTCCAGCCCCCCTCAGATTCGAGCATCGTCAATTTTTTCGGGCGACACTTCCATTTTTCGGGCAGAAATCTTTATCTTCTCATAACCTGGGATCTGAGAGGAAAAGCTCAGCACTGTTAGACTTAAAGTATTGTCAGTTGATATTGTTTTGTTTGTACCCATTTCGGTATCATTTTAGTATTGTGTAAAATATATAATAAGCGCAGTTTTTTGAAGGCATGGCTTAGTGGTTGGTTCATTTTGAAAATTTGGGTGACGCAGAAAATTTTCGGGCAACAGGCCTCAGCCGCCCCCCCCCCCCCCAGTTGAAATCGGTCCGGTACACTTATGGAGCGATATATCAAACTTTGGGCTTCGCCCTCAGGTTGATACATAAGGTTATATATACGGTATATAACCTTTACTTATAAACCCTCTGTTTTCCTATTCCGGCAATGTTGCAGACCCTGTAGCCAACCTATTTTATATTCTGTCTACTCCAGTTGTTCAAGTTAATATTTAATTGGTTGTTAGTGGATGGGGAAAAGCTGATTTGACAATAAAATGTAATTCATACTAATCCTAGGTTAAATATCGAGTGTCCCAAGATGTTTTGTCATTGGGTTGTACGTATAAGCACCCTGTAATCCATTTACCCATTCAAAGGAGGCAAGTGGCAAAGTTAAAAACTCGTTTTTAATATATTAGATTTTTTGATAATCTCTTTCGACAATAGTTGATCGCTATACTATAAAGCTCTTCAAACTAAAACATCACACGAATTTCCCAAAGCTTTTCAAAACCTAACCAACATCAGCCGTGGCAAAAAGGATAAAATCCTGAAAATCTAAATCTCAAGTAAGTCATTCATGGTGGCATCCAGTTCCTCCTTGGTTGTCTCAAGCTTCTTCTTCTCCAGGGCGATACTCCCTAAAGAAACGAAACAATTATCGTTGATTATTATCATTATTTTCATTATCTAAATTTCTTTTATACACTGTGTTTTTTCAATTGCACGCCTGATTTTCAAAAGACCGAGTCGTCAACAGAGAAAGTACTCGCGAACCTAACTGCTAACTACATTACAAAATTATTATCGACCTAATAATCAGTTGACTAATTATTTAATTAGCTATCTCCATAGTACGAATAAAATGAGCCTTACATTCCCTTATATTTTTAAATAGTATTTTAAAAAGATTTCCAAGATGCGGCACCATTAGTTTTATCATGACTTCCACGGACAATGTATCCCAGGACTCAAGACTTCATAAGAAAAATTACTCTTTAGATAATTAACGTTCGACTAATTCACTTAGTTACTGTTAAATAGAATTATAGATCTAAACAGTAGATCAACATTATGGCAAAAACAATTAAACAATATCTTCCGCAATTTCATGAATAATAAATTTTTGCTTGTCGGTTCGGGGTTTCTAATCAGCGTTTGAGGTTTTTCTAATCTTGAACTTGAAGTCAAAAGTTTCTGTTTTTTTAACAGAAAAATCAGCTGTAATATTCGACGGTAAATGTATTCCGAAACTACTTTACAGTACAAAGTACCATTCTTGAAAAAATTATCGCAGTTTAACTTGACAAGCTGCTGTAATACATTTCCTATTTATTATCTTTTCATTCGTTAAATGTGCAATACTTTTCAGGCGTCCAAGCTGCCAGTAGTTTTATTGTAAAGTGATACACACTTTTTCACAGTATGGGATAGTTCTGTTTCAAGGCTAGTAAACACCCAACTCTGAATATCTTACACAACAGAACCCTTGGTGTCGACTATTCATGTAATGAATTGAGGTTGAGCCATTATTAGAGTACTTCGTTGAGTAGTTGGGATTTTTCCCCAGCGTTTGATCAGTTTTGACTTTTCCGATGCTTTGTAAACTTACCTAAAATTGTTTCCCTCAGTCTTTCGAGTTTAGCAACACTTCGTTCTGCATGGTCAGCGCGTTGCTCGGTTTCTTTCAGCTGACCATCCAAAAACCGGACTTGGTCTTCCAGCGAATTCTCTCGTTCACTCGCCTCCTCATCTCGCGTTTCAAGATCCTTTAGGTCGGTGTTCACCTGATGCGCCTCAGCCTCCAGGGTCTCGACCCTGTTTTGTGCGTTCGTCAGCCGTTCGTACGTTCGCTCAAGATCAGATTCGAGAACTTTGAACTTGTTCACAGCGTCGTCGTACTTCTGTGTGTTTTCAGTTACCATTACCTTGGTATCTTTCAATGTCTGCTCCGTGATGATCAAGTCCTGGTCGTTGTCAGTCTCACGACCCTCCAGGTCTTTCCGAACCTCATCGTGCTCCTGAGTACGGCCCTCAGCGTAGTCTAGCTTAGCGGCTTGTTCCTCCAATTTCTTGTTAACCCTCTCGATCTCAGCTTCAAGCTGGTACTTCCTATTTTTCAACGACGTCGCCTCGCTTTCCGCTGCGTACCCGCGGGAATCCGCTTCCCGCTTGAGTTGCTCTGATTCTTTCATGCGCGCCTCGGCTTCGTCTATGCCATCGCGCATCTCTGCCATGCGTTTCTTCACTAAACTTATGGCACTCATTTTCGGTTCTAGGGTAAAAAAAGGTGAATATCGAAATGGTGTTCGAAACTAGATTTCTCATACGTTTCCTCACGGGTCTCTGTAACGTTATACGTGAATGTAATACCATCATATTGCTACAATCCTCACTATCACACCACCACTACCACGTGATTGGATCACGATCTTTACTGCTCTATCACGATCACCACTACCACTACCATGGCTACTATCATGACAACATGACTACTAAAACCACCACCATTTCTACCAGTACGACAAGTACCACCACCACCACCATGGCCACCACTGTGACCACTAACATCACTACTAAAAATCCCACCACCTCTACCATTACAACCACAACCAAAAGCACTGCCATTACCATCACTACTTCCACCACCAGCACCACCACCAGCAGCAGCACCACCACCACTACCATGACTAATACAATGACAACTATCATAACTACTAAAATCACCAACACTTCTACCACCACCACCATTACTATTGCTACCACCATAAACCACTAACATCACTACTATAAACACCCCCTCTTCTACCATTACAACCACCACTAAAAGCAATATAGCACCACAAGCACCACCATTACCATGGCTACCACAGTGACCACTAAAACTACCAATAAAAAACACTACCACCTCTATCATTACAATAACCAAAAGCACTACCATTACCATCACTACTTCCACCACCACCATCACTACCACCATCACCACTGCCACTACTATGGCTACTACTATGACAACTAACATGACTACTAAAACCACCGCCACAAGCACCACCACCACTACCATGGCTACCACCATAAGCAGTAACATCATTACTAAAACCACCTCCTCCTCTACCAATACAACCACCAGCAAAAGCACTGCCATTACTACCACCACAACCACCTTGTCAACATCAATGCCTAAACCAACATCAAAGTCACTACCAACACAACTAGCTTCAGCAGAATTAAAAAGAAAAAATAGCAACAAAATCAAATACAACAACATCAGCAACAGTTGCAACAACAATAAAAACAACAACAACAACAACAAAAGCAGCACCAATGCACAACAAGTTAACAACCTAACCAATACTATTGGAAGAAAAACTGCGTTTGGTAAATTACAAAGAGTAAAGTTGGTAAACTGCTAAATTTGAAAAGACTTGCTCTGACATTTGCCAGAACGAAATATATATTATGTTAATGACTTTTTCTTGCAATAAGTCAGTTTTCATTTTATGCTCAGATAGTTCATCAAGTTTGAACCTTTTGAAATTTTAGTCCTTATAGTGGGCACAAACCCAACAAATTAATATTCTCCAGAAACCAACCAATATTTTAAGTAACTTATACATGCCAGGAGTTGTCCAAACAGGAAAATTTTGCCATCAAAAGTTTACTGAAGTTTGTGCTGCTCATTTGTCCCTTTAACTTTACAAAAGAAAAAGTTGATGGCTTTTTCATATTTAGGTACTGTGATCCAAACACTTGGAATGTTGCTGAACTTTCAAAACACCAAAAAACAGCTATCAGCTTGGGGGTTTTTTTCTGCTTTTAGCTAGTCTTACAGTATCCCACATGTTTAAATCCAGTATCCAAATTCAAGCACATAAAACCATTAGGTATTTCTCTAATGAAACAGTCAACATAATATATTGGTAGGACACCATGCCATACCAAGGGGAGGGGTACTGGGGCACATGCCCCAGGTGCAAAACTTTATTGGATAAATTTCCAGGAATAAAAATTTAACTTTTTGGATCTCTTTGTAGATTCAACAATGTTTTGCAAACTTGAACAAAATGTTAAACCAATGTCTCAACTTCTCATTGTTTGTCAACAACTTTGCTCCTGTCAAGGCTCAGATGCACCTGCTTTAAATTTTCAACTACAATTTCAGTAATAAAAAACCAAGAGCACAAAAACACTTGTTCCTACACAGGTATCTCGCTTAGTAGTATACCAATAGTACTAGTGTACAATTATCCTAATATAAGGAGCTTGGGGTGTGTCAGATGGGGCCGAAGGGGTGCCTGCAACAGAATTTGTCCTGGGCAAATTACAACCTTGGTAGGGCTCTGGTAGGACAACTAAAATGGGGTAAAACTTATCAACATAAATGTCACGAAAATATAGTGGTGGTGTAAATCACACACAAAAAAATTACCACTATCTTCATTGGCCAAAATATTTCCCCAACAATTTAGTGCAGTGAATTCTAACCAACTGGCAAACAGATGGTTGGAGATGATGATTGTCTCAATTAGGTTAATCAAAATAGAATGGTCTGGTGAAGCGTCATCATAGATTAAACCAGCCTTGGAAAGAAGTGCAGTTTTAAAGTAAATATTGACCAAGTTTAAATAGACGCAGTATGATGTTGCGCAATTGGTTATACTGTTTGCGTTTTGTACATTTATTGCGCTACAAACCGATATTAAACATGCACGCGCACTGTGCGACACCATCTTCTGCGCGTAACACGAGCACGAAGGACTTTCCATATGTCGTCGAGTTTGAAACAGATGAATTTAATTCAAACAACCGAATGCGACGATACCGCTCAGCAGAGTTGAATTTGTTTGAGGTATTAAAACGGTTGTGGCCTGATTGATAAACCGTCTGAAATCTGAAATTCTGAATGCGTATCCGTTTCAGACGACGCCTAGAAGACGCGTCGAATTAAATACACAAATTACTAGTGTAGTTAAATCAATTTTTCGTT
>JASJOG010000516.1:0-133122 GCA_030142905.1 Heliopora coerulea
AACTTACGAGTAATAACACCAATCTTACATTAAATAAGCCAAAAACTGATTTCCTAAAGAGAAGTTTTTCCTATAGAGAGCTGTGTGTTGGAATAGGTTAGATAAAAATATAGTAAACAATGTTAATACAAAGACCTTGAAAACATTCAAAAATCTGTTAGCCAACCCAGTGAATAGTTCACTTATTTTATTTTGTAAATAGCTATATATAGTTTGAAAGTATAGGTATGTAACTTATTAGCTTAATATTTGTAAGTAGAAATTTACACGGCCCTTCGAAAAGCAGTACTATCTGAAAGGCTACCGTGTTTAAATAACATTAAATAATAATAATAATAATAATAATAATAATCATAATAAAATGTGCAATGTCTGTTGCGGCCTTAGCTGGCGGGATGCTGGGAGCCCGTAGCAGGCTGAGACCCCTTCCACTGTCCTTAGTTGGGTGGTGTGTGAGTTGTAATAATAATAATAATAATAATTCCCATAACCTGGTCTTGATTTACATATGAGCGGTCGCCTTCAACTGGTACAGAAACTTAAGCAATAAGCGAGAATGTTTTAGTTTCCCAGGGCCCTTGCACGTCAAAGATACACAAAAAGCCTACACGTAAAGTTGAACAATCACCCATAAGGTATAAAAAAGCAGCTATAATGGTTTTTGTAAGCAAGTAACGCAGATGAATTCTGCAGTATTTACTGTTGTACAATGAACCACTGTTTTTGAAATGTTTAAAAATGTTGGTTAAAATATGATCAAACTGTTATTTAAATATAACATTTGTTAATGGTAAGCCTTGCACAACTTGAGATGAGAGGTTCGTGGCTAGATTTTCTGCAAACTCAATGACATTGAATTTATGAGGTTGTTTTGAACTACAGTTCTTGCCATAGAAACAAAAAATCCTGAATATTACTACATCAGCTTAAACTTCTCCTCCAGAAATGAAGCTATGGCCTTCGAGTGTTCCGAAATTGTATGCAAAGAAAGCAAGAGGTACGAAAAAACTAGCAACACTGGGTTCAGCCACCTTAACAGGCGTAACCTAAAAACTGTCTGGGGTTTGTACCCGAATTGCCAATCTCGAACCCCTCAAATTACTGCATGTACGTAATCTGATATATCGTGGAAAGGAACTTTGGTGGTAAATAATTTATATTTAATTCAAGAGTTTTTCTTTGATACTCACTGTAATGCATGTGCACAAAACAATCATGATACCAGTGTTCCAAAATGTTAGGAGATGGCGTTGGTTGTGAAGCACAGTTTTCTCCTTACCAATTGTTACCACTATTTTTTTACCTGATGAATGGATAAAATTGCAGATATTCCTTATTAGTTTATGAAATAATGTCAAGTATCGTTGAATATTAAATTGTTTACCACTTAGTTGTGTACAGCTTTCATAAATGTCAAGCTCTGGCGTTACATCATCCAGGGTAAATGACAATGAGGCACTTAACTCCAGGGATGAATGATTGTAAGAGTAAACTGATTTACAGTGATTGAGTACATAACCTTAACACGAAACTAAGCCCTAATCTTCGACATTGTTAAATATTGTGATTGTGGTAGCTTGGTAATTATATTCTTAATACGCACGCTCTCAAGCTGTTCCCTCAGAAAAACTTTGAGTCCCTGAAGGGAATCGAACCCGTAACCCTTTGATCGCTGGTGAGACGCTCTAACCGTTGAGCTACAAAGACTCAGATGGTGAGCGAAGGTTAAATTTGTATACTGGTTCGTATAGATGGTAGACATATGTACTGCCAGTCTGCTAGTCTCGATATGTCGTCAATTATTTTTGTGTTAATCAATGATGCGATTGTGGTAGCTTGGTAATTATATTCTTAATATGCACGCTCTCAAGTACCATCTATACGAACCAGTACACAAATTTAACCTTCGCTCACCATCTGAGTCTTTGTAGCTCAGTGGTTAGGGCGTCTCACCGGCGATCAGAACGTTACGGGTTGCGTATTAAGAACATAGTTAAATGTGCTAAAATATAGTAACAGAAAAAAAATCAAGAAACAAGATCAAAATTGAAGTCCGGCTATTCGTACCAAGCCTGCGGTCATCCAAACCCGACACTGCAACACGACATTTACCTATTCTTATCCATGCTGGGCACCTCCTATTTTATTCTGAAAAACAAGTACCTGGCGGTTTTATTTAGCATAGAGAGGACGTCTTGGACGCGAAGGAGTTAAATACTAATTCATTAAACTCTTTCTCAAACCCGTAACCTTCTGATCGCTGGTAGATGCTCCATATATGAATCTAGGCAGATTGAGATGATTGTTGCCCTTCGCTTTTCTATCTGATTTCGTGTAGCTCAATAGTTAGACCATCTCACCGGTTAAAGTTCAGAAATCACAAGGGTATAGATTTGATTTAGGTCATACACTCATAAACGTTTTCTGAGTAATTAAACTTTGAACCATGACAAGGATAAAAATGAAGTTTTAGTAAGTGTACTAACGTTTCGTCGCATCACGCAACATCATCAGAGTGGAGATATAATTACAGTTTACAGTGAATGAATGGGTAGCTAGAGGTATTATATTACAGAAAGTTAAAGTTGGGAATACGCAATAACAGTGTAAGAATCACTGATTTGAAAAATAAGACTGGATAGAGCAACCCAGGGTTGGAGTGCGGGAGAAAATGAAGCCCGCAAAATTCAATCTGCGCCATATTGGAGTGACCACTTACTCGGTAACGTTGTTGTAAGGCTATTATGAAAATGAGGAAACTCGTACGTAGGGCAGTAGTAAACGAAGAAAAAACGTGAAAGGAAACGACAACACGTCCCAAAGTGCTAGTGAGGGATCTGACGATGAAGAATCCAGGTTAGAAAGAAAATTTTCACGGATATTTCACTGGTAAGTATGGGGTGTCATTACCGTCAAAACTATTATGTTTCGTTATTATCTACTGGTTCATTATTATAGTTTTCCGTTATTATTATTCCCAAGTTCATCATAATCATGCAATGTCTAGTTATTAATTTGCATTTCTTTGTTATTATTATACACTGTTTTGTTAGTATTATGCACTGTTGATTTGTTATTATGCGCTGTTTCTTTATTATAAAGCATTGGTTTGTATTGGTACACACTGTTTCGTTATTATTGTGCAATGTTTCATTATTTGTACAGATTTGTTATTATTAGGCACTGTTTCAGTATTATTTTGCAATGTTTCGATATTATCATGCACTGTGGCATTATTATGCAGTGTTGTACTATTATCATCACCTAGCAAAATTTCATGTGCGTGTGAGTAGCTGGTACGTTGAGCAGGGCAGAAAGACAAACGAACATGGTGACAGATTTCACTGCCAAGTTGAAAGACGTAATAACATCCAAATTAAGGAAGATTGTTTCTAGTGTTCATAGTGCTGATAACTTTGACGTAGCAGAAGAGCTTCAAGAAATTCAGAAGCTTGTCATTGTCTTAGACTCCTTGACAAGAATACCAGAAGAAATATTCAATTTGTTGAGCAGTGCATGGTCAACAGAGAAAATGCTGTTTTCACTGGATAACCAGGTAGACCAAAGTATGCAGTTAGCAAGGAACAGCTCGCAATGCTTGTAAAAGCCAGGTTTAGTATCCATTCAATTTCAGAGCTACTTCACGTGAGTTCATGGACTGTAAAACGACAAATGCAAGAATACGGTCTTTCAGTGCATTCCCTTTACACAGAAATAATGTTAATGGGACACCTTGGCTCAAGGAGTATATTCATCATCAGACATCATACGAGAGCTCATTCATGAGTTGATCGCTAGGGAGTGGCTACTTGATGGTGCACGGCAATTAAATGATGTATACACAATGGAACAAGGCCACTTGGACTCTGGCATTTTGATGGCAATCATAAACTTGTCAAATGGTGTTTTGTTGTTCACGGGTGTGAAGATGGCTTCACACCTGTGTATTTATCCTGCAATGCTAACAATGAAGCTGCCACAGTGTTCTAAAATTTCATAAAAGCAGTATAAAACTGGGGATTGCCCTCCAGAACCAGGTGTGATGTTGTTAAGGAACTGAAAATGTGGATGTTGTCAAGAATAAGTTAAACACTTGTGGTCCAGGTAAGGGGTCAGCTCTTGTGGGTAAGAGCATGCACAATCAACAAATTGAACACCTCTGGTGGGATGTATTTAAGGATATTTTAAACAATTGCCACAATCTGTTTTCATTAATGGAGGATCTGAATATCTTGGAGTATTAAGCAGAGAATGACTTATAGTGCTTACATTATGCATTCCTTCATCACATAAACCATTGTTTGGATGAATGGTCTGCTGCCTGGTTGAGACATCCCATGTCCATAGCAAACAACTATACACCCCTTCAGCTTTGGGTCCAAGGTTCATTGATGACATCTGAAGAAGGTACCAATCCTACTGAAGTAACTGACAAGTATGGTATTGACTGGGATGGACCTATCCCACTTGATGACAATTCAGTAGACATTCCTCTGAATGAGCCACTTTTCTCACAAACCAAAATGCAACATCAGTTTGAACAAGGTGGTTGGTTGCTTTTATTGAGTATATTTGAACTGAACTTGTACAATTCATTTTATAGATCAACAGCAAAACAGTTTCAACACAACTCTAAACACAACTGCATTGAAAAATTAAAATTACTTCATATAACTAAACCTTTAGACACCTTTAAATGGGAAGTGTTATCAAAGCAAAATTTGCCTCAAATACCATCAATATCTATTTTAATGGTACATTTCTTTAAAAATTGCTAAAGCAATGGCATTAAAACATTATATTGCAAATATGTGCAAAGTACAAAGATTTTTTACCAAATGTAATTCTTATCCTGTGAAACATTTTCCTGTTTCAAATGACTGTATAGAGCAGTTCATTTAAAGGTTCATCAAAGTTTAAAAATCCAAATATCAATGAAACAATAATAACTGAAACAGCCACCTGTGCATTGTGGTAAAACTGTTAATAAATTACTTTAGCATACTGGAGACCAGTTTAACAAATTACATGTCATAGTACAGCCCAGGAATCTTCAATTGGCTGCCTGCTGTCAAGATGTGGCCCATGAAACCTTGAATCTATCAAAATTTTGTGGCTTAGGAATGCCAAACAACCACGGCCTTTTCCATCCATAAAACTGGGCACTGTAAAAGAAAAAATCTCTGGCCTCCACAGTACGTAGACTATGCAGTAGATCTCGAAGTGCAGTACACACCACCAACACAATCACTCGTTGCTCAATAGTCGATTATTTATCACGGGAAAATCAGTAATTTTAAAGAAAATTGAACAGTTTTAAAGGCTGTCGTCTCTCCTTGGCATTTTCTCACTTAAAATTTGACAATTATACACCAAGAACCTACACATGTTCAGGGATGGATCTAGCAAATTTAGTAAGGGGTTTCCCAGCACCACAGGTGTGAGAATACTAGGGGGTCCGGGGGCATGCTCCCCCAGAAAATTTTGAAATTTTAGATGCTCGGAAATGTAATTTCCTGCATTTTCAGAAGACGTTTCATGAAAACATGCAGGTACCTTTATTCCTCAAATTGTACCATTTTAGCATCACTTTCGTCTTCCAATAGATATACTGTACAAACCTTGGAGGCCACAATTTTCCAAGGATAGTGTTTCACAAATCATTTTTGTAGCACGAAGGCTACAAAACTGATTTATGGAGTACCTCCCCAAAAGTTTCATCAGAAATAGTTGTACCATACAGCTAGGTTCAGGTGGATCTTGTACCCAATCTTAGCAAGAGGTGCATATCAGTACTTCAAAATCTTGAACTAATTCAAAATTGATCTCAATAGCTTGATACAACTGCAGAATGGCAGGTAGGAAGGCTGAATAGTTCAAAATTATCTTGATACCACAGCAGAATGGTAGGTAGGAAGGCTAAATGTTCAAAATTATCTTAATACAACAGCAGAATGATAGGTAGGAAGGCTAAATGTTCAAAATTATCTTCATACAACAGCAGAATGGTAGGTAGGAAGGCCAAATAGTTTGAAATCATTTGATAGCCATGGGAAGCGCACTAGCCATTCCACTCTCAGAAGTCGCCGGAAAGAGAAAGAGCTGGTCAGGTTTCCAGACATTCTGAATAAAGCGCAATTTTTCTGCCGGAGAGAACCGGCCAATGGTCACGTAAACGAGCCCAATGTCAAAAAGAGAACAATCTTATTTGCGACACACGGATTGTCCACGCGTAGCCACATTGTAGCACTAATCGATGATGGGTTTGCGATGGGTTCACCTTAATTAATTCAAGGTGCTTGACCAATAAAATACAGCTTCGATGGGTTCACTTTAATTGCCTGTGAGGTTTTAGCCAATAATATGAAGTTTCGATGGGTTTCCGTGGGCTTCACGCAAGAAGCACTGGTTTCCGAGTTTCCACGCGATGGCTCACGCCATACGCGAATCCTCTTCGCTCATTCGGTTCGATTTTGCGGTGAATTCCGCCAAATTTGGCGCCCGGTGGTGCCAGCGGGGAGAAGCGATAACAAACACAATAAAAGCAAATACATTGTGCATGCTCATTTTTTAGGAAAATTTGATGAGTTTCCGGAAACCCATGGACCGGTCTGGATCCACCCCTTCACGTTGAAAGTTCTCCTCCAAGTTCTTCGATGTAACCTACACAAAATATACGGCGGACCTTGAAAAGTGGTCACTCCAATATGGCCGCCACGGCTGACTTCCGGCTTCACTTTTTGAACAATAGCTGCTCTATCCAGTCCTATTTTTCAAATCAGTAGTAAGAATACTAAAATAACGAAAGAGGAACAGAGCTGGGCTTGGATATATTATGCTCGAAAATATGGCTATTATGCCCGGAGGCAGTGCTCGTTAAAACAACCTATTATGCTCGTAAAACAAACTGTTATGCTCGAACACAAATGCCATGAAAAGAACTCTTGGGTATCGAGGTGCCATGATCTGGAACTCTTTCTCTTAAAACAATTAATTACACATCTTATTTTAATAGTCAAGATCTCTAACTTTTACCTTTTTTATTCTTGTACATAGTGTTTTAGCTGTAGATATTCCATTTTAATTGTAAATATATTCTCTCAATTATTACGTATTTTACTACACGGCCCTATGAAAAGCAACCCCTTGTTGGATGATCAGCTTACCGTGTCTAGAGATGTTTAAAATAAATAAATAAATAAATAATGCTCGAGGAAAATTCAATTCCGATAGGTACAAAAAGTCGTACATCTCGGGTCAAAAATACTCAAACATGAAAAAATGAGCCACACATAAGTACATAACACATGTAATTGTATCTGGCAACTGGCAAGTGGTAACACATGTTCATGTAAATCATGTTTCGCCAACTTTGTTTTATTAGTGCCCGGGTCCCTGGCGGCCCAGCCCGAACTCCCTCTTCCCAAATTTTTCTCGTTCTCCAGACTAGCCCGAAGGCTTTAGCATTATTTTTAAAAATTAATGCTCGAAAACGGCCTATTATGCTGACAATGCTCGAAAGTGCATATTATGCTCCTGAACCCTATTATGCTCGAAATTATGCCGGCATAATATATCCAAGCCCAAACAGAGCTAAGATTGCCATTTAAAGATGGTTTAAGTTTTGAGATCAAGAGGTTTTTCTCTTATCAAAAGTTCAGTGGCCAGTTTTGGTAAGATGCGACAGAATTCTAGACGGTGAAAGATTAAGACGTTTTTTTGCCAGTAAGGGCAGAGATTCTCAAATGATCCGAGACTTGTGTAAATGGCGAGTCATTTGACCCACATACAATGCAGTACAGCATTGACACGTAAAAGAGTAGACAACATGAGACCTCTGACCTTTGGGAATTCTGTACTTAAAGAAGAAAAAGTGGAAAAGACGCTTGGTTAGACGAAAGACGAAACGAATGTTGACGTGATAGTAGCAGATGTTCTCTTCATATTAAACTGAGGATTACTCTGAAATCTGTCTGACTCGAAAATAACACTATACATCCGATGTCGAGGCGCAATTTACGCCAAAACGAGAAAGGGCGCACTCTAATTGTTGCATAGGATACGATATGGTAATGCATGCACTAGTACCTCTAAACAAGGGACAAACGCATATATCAGGTCTGGCCAAATGATCACCAAAGAACGCAGAAAGCTTGTATCTAATCTCGCCACTGTCTAGAGGCTCTTGAAGTTTAACTGTTCAAAAGTCCTATGAAACTGGAAATTTAAATAAGTTTGACCACAACTGTATCTGTATTTCAGTAATGGCCTCGGGGTAACATGTAGAGAAAATTTCATGATTAACCAATATATAGTACATATGTACACAAGTTTTTAAGAAGGTTTGATGTGTTAATCATCTGGAGCTGTATTAAACTATGTTGACTGACGTGACCAGACTAGTATATGAAGATTGCACATTCTAGGTCAATCAGCAAAATCGAACTGCCATTTCGCCTATACTGGCCCTCATCACTACAGTTGAGCTGTAAGAGCCGGGGTACGAAAAACAATATAAACACTGCAATCTTACATACATCTATGCATAAGTTAAATGCAATATATACATAAACTTAAGATATCACAAAAATATTTAACTAAAGGTTTTGTATTTTCCAAAGTACGCATGAATTCGCGTTCAAGCACGGATGTTTCGCCCTTGTAGGTAAAATCCATGTTTTGTCTCATGCAAATAAAACCCCAGGGTTAGGGGGCAACGAGTACCTCCTCCAACTTTAAGGGGAAACTTTAAATCGAACTCAACTCGAGGCTCTTTTTAGAAGAGACAGGCGAACAAGTTCTTCTGTTATAGTTGCCAGACGTTTGTCTGAATACGGGACCATTTGAAAGAAATGATACTCCCTTGCCACGGTCCGCGCTTTTGAGGCCGACTTGAAAGCATTACTCAGGTTTTCAACGCGATCTTTTCGACAGTTACACTTGCGCCGATAAAGCAAGTCACAATAAGCAAGTAGGAACTGGATTTCCCAATCGTGGGATAAGGGATGTTCCTCTGAACTTCGAACTGCTGCTAGTTCTTCGTCGGCTGCACTGATATCTTCACGGGTTACAAGTTCTGCATCGATCGCTTCACCTGCCGGCGAACATCCTAAATAAGCGAAAGCCTTGTAAATATGAAGCTTTCGCTGAATGTCAGACGAATCTTCTTCAGAATGCTCTAAAGCCTTTGCCTCCTTCTGGGCCAATTTCAAGTATTCTACAGCATCCTTTCTTAAGGAGTCGCCCGTTAAAAGGCTAAAGTCACTCTTGCTAGTACTAGACCGAATTATGCTCAACATGGCAACATGCATGTACAACCACACCTTAATCACATCTTTTTGAATTGATTTCATTTTCTTCAAACCTTGCTGAGCTGTTATATAACTTGTCTGGTAGTTTCCATTAAGGGACTGAAGACAACTTCTCAGATACATTACTCTTACTATTAACTGATCATGACCTTGGGCCCACTCTTCTCTGCAATGCAACTCCAACTCATCGAGTAAATCTTCAGCTTTTCGAAAATTGTGTTTTTTGTAGGCATCTGTGATTTCTTCATATTTGATTAAGAGATGAGTGTATCTTTCGGGATACTCTTCTTTCACCTTCTTATTTAGATCTGAGAACTTCTTCATATTTTGGTCGTTTATGAACTTTATGAGACTTGTTACTAGATCATGAAGATACTTTTCTTCTGAGGACTGACTCTGTAGTCGAGAGAAAGCGCGATGACCACACTGGCCAACTCATCTTCTTCACCTCGCCATCTACAAGATGGTAGCTCTCCGGCTCTTCAGCAAACACACCACCCGGGCACTGTCCTACAAAGACGACGATCACAAAGAGAGAAGGGATTTTATGACCTTGTCCATCGTTTACAGGCTCGAAATAGATCTCCCAATGTCTGCCTCTTTGGGGTTTCTCCGGCCAATTCATCTTGTTAATGGCGTTGGTAACTTTCGTCACTATTTGGTCTTGAACTACGGCTGTAATTTTCTCGCCCAGAACGTTACCATCATCACATATGCCATAGTATATGTGACCACCTAAGTGATTAGCAAAACCAGAAATGTAACAAACAAACTTGTTACTTTTTCCAACCATACGATCAGCAATTGTGACACGCTTGGATGAAGCTTCTTTCAAAATCTTTGCTTGAACAACTTTAGACTCACGTAAATTCACACCATGAATACCCCTGGTATTCAGGACGAAATCCTTGCAATGGGTTCCTTTCAGAACACGTCCCTGCGGAGGAGTTTTCTTTAATATGATTTCTTTAATATTTTCTACTGGCTCGTAGGAAGCCAAGGACATCACTTGACGTTCACTTGGCAGATACAAGTTGTAACTCATTGTGACGAGGTGAACGCTGCCCTTCACAGTTATTGCAAGTTCCTGACGTCGAAATTTCACTTGTAAATCAGTCACCATTGTACACTTTGCAAACTCTCTGACACGTTGTTCAATCATCGTGACACAATCTGCAACATGTCTATCTGGAGGGGATTTCTCGTATCGCAAAACAACGTTCCCACCATCGCTGTTCATCAACGCGCAAACAGCATTAATGATTTCCTTCATCATTTTTTCTCTATACTTATTCTCTGTTTTTCCACTGAACTTTGTAGGACATATCCGAAAATGTACTAGGAAAAGTAAAAAGTAACAAAATGGTTAGGAGATTCTTCGTGTTGGTCACAATACCGATTTAATCACATCTACCCCCTCCCTTTCCGCCATTTCAATACTCCCAGATTGTCTAGTGAACCATGGCTGACAACCACAGTCACAGTTTAGAATAAGTTTTACACAGAACCTAAATTCAGGACAGTGTATTAATGCATTACATTCACCGAAGCAGCGTTTAAATGCTACTTCTGGTATGTCATCATCTTGATCCGGAAGTTTCACACTTTTTTCAAAATCTAGGAAAAGTAAAAAAATGGTTAGGACATTCTTCGTGTTCGTGACAATACCGATTTAATTACATTTACCCCTTCCATTTCCGCCATTTCAATACTCCCAGATTGTCTAGTGAACCATGGCTGACAACCACATTCACAGTTTAAAATAAGTTTTACACAGAACTTAAATTCAGGACAGTGTATTAATTCCATACATTCACGCGAGGAACGTTTCAATGCTACTTCTGGTATGTCATCATCTTGATCCGGAAATTCCATAATTTTTTCTAAACCTAGGAAAAGTAAAAAGTAACAAAATGTTTAGCAGATTCTTCGTGTTGGTCACAATACAGATTTAATGACATTTGCAGATTTTAATAGTTGCTGTTTTCGATACACACAAAATGTTTCAATGCCAAACACTGTTCATGCTCTTCTCTCTCAGTCTTAGTCCCAACGTCTGGGAGATGAAACTACCTGAGAAAAACTCTTACCTGTCTGAATGTTAGAATTCTGATCCGGTGATTCATTAACACTTTCCTCATTTCTAATAAGACCTGTTAAATAGGGCAAATAGACAGAAATCAAAGGTGATTTTCAGTTACCGATATTGCTTATAAGTCTCCCCGGAACTTTTTAATTTAGATTTCTTTAAAATCAGGGCTCATTACAAGGGCCGGCGTAAAGGGGGCGCTGCACCTCAGTTTTTCGTCAGTTTGGATGAAATGTTTCCATGGCAACCAAAGTGAATATAAAAAAAAAAGACTCAGAGGCATAGTTTGATATTTAACATTTTACCCGGGAATGAGATATTGAGGAGGGACATTTTTAGCCAGTGAAGCAAAACTTTTCGAGGACAGTGGTTTATTTGGTCTAATATGACAATCCAGGCATTCAAATTGGGTAAAATATTATTTCAACTTGTAGCTGATAGTCCATACTTTTCAAAAAGTACAGGTTTTGCATATTTAGGGGCTAAAAACTGTTAATTATCGATGGTCAAAGTGTAGTCAATTTTAATGCCAAATAAAGGTGAAGTGCCTCCTTAATAAAGGGAGGGAACATATTTAATATTCCACACCAATGTTCCATCGATAGTTCAACATCCATTGGTAGAACCATGCTTCTCGAAGACTCAGGTTTTCAAAACGTATGAACGATATTTCTGTGATGTTAAGAGGATCATGGCAGCGGAATGACTACTCCTGGGACCAATATTTTTCAAATACATTATGCATTCAGAGTATTTCAATTACGCAAGAGAGATGTCTTGCCTAATTGAAATTTTATTATCCCTAATGTATAATGGAATGGTGTTAATGGTCGTCTGTTGGCGCTATAGAATGCCCTTCGATGCAAATGGTTGCGTATCTACCCTAGTGAATGTCGATTGAATAAAATGAATGTATTTTTGTGTTAATGAGTTTCAGGTTGGCGTTAATTATAGTATATTTTCTGGTAATGAACACCGAAAGGTGTAATATTGAAGTATTTTAACCTACGTTCGAATTTAAAAACTTACACGAATAACGTTAACCCAACAATCGTAACTACTTAAGGTGTCTCGATACAGTTTCCCGAAAAGAAAGGAAAATGTAAATTTTAAACCGGAGACATGCATATAACTTCTCGGAAGTAGAATAAAACGCTAGACAAACCAGCATATCGTTGGCACATCGTTAGATGTCGATGGTTCCGACCTCAAAACTTTTACTCTTCTTCTGGAAGGAAAATACTTACACATAAAAGTATTTTCACTAATTATTGACACTGGTGAACGTCAAAAGTTGTCCTCCATTATGGCCGTTTTGACGCACCACCGGAACATACTGTAGAATAGCCATGCATAAACGGACCAGAACTCTGGATTAAATCCACCTTTTGCTGTTCATTACTAGCAAATATACTATCATTAACGCCACGCTCAAACTCATTAATGCGAAAATACATTAATTTTATTCAATCGATATCCACTATAGTAGATACGCAACCATTTGCATCGAAGAGAATTCTGCTGTATGTGTAGGGTACAGGGAAGCTGCGTATATGTCGCCAAATTGACGACAGAATTGTGTTCTGTATAGCTTTCAATTACTCGATAAACTCTCGAGTTACGGAAGAAATCATTTACCATCGGCTCCATCTTGACACTGAGCTATGAATTATATGTTTCTCCATAACTTCCGTCATCAACAACGACTGACAGACTAAACTGAGCTAACGATGTAA
Source organism: Heliopora coerulea (assembly GCA_030142905.1). Taxonomy (NCBI): domain Eukaryota; kingdom Metazoa; phylum Cnidaria; class Anthozoa; order Scleralcyonacea; family Helioporidae; genus Heliopora; species Heliopora coerulea. The sequence goes on from JASJOG010000516.1 coordinate 13,137, forward strand.
AGGCAAAAATACGACCAGACCGCTGACAAGAATATTCTTTACTATAAACTTAGCTCAAAGCCAAAAAAAGCCTTTGAAAACGTTTTTGTTGGGATTAAAAGAATCAAACCAACATTTGGTCATTTTAGCACGGAGTTATACTTTAATTTGAAGAAGTATCCACATAAAAGATCACACTGATACCTTCAAATCAGGTCAAGTACTTACAACTAGTATACTTTTTTTCTGGAACGCAGTCTACGTCATGTGCTTCAGTTGAAAGTTCTTCAAACTTGTCCAACTCATCGTTCGTCATATTTTCGCTTGAATCAAGATCTCCAGCATAGCCACTTCCCGAAGAGGCTTCATTAACCTCAGACCCTGAATCGTCGTCAGATTTGTCTATAATATCATAAAAAAACCCTCTTGATACCCCAGAAACGTTAGCCCGCTTGCAGGCTGCAAGCCGGCTACAGAAACGTCAACTGGAAGAAATCCTTCAATCTAAAAAAGCATACCGTTCTTTGTTTCTGACATCTCGTCACGGACAGCATCAATCAGCTTTTCCAGTATTATTTCTGGTACAACACAGTCTTTATTTTGCTCCGAGGAACTAAAACAAATGAAACATTTACGTCCACAAAAATATCCCAGTTTCCCTTTGTATTGTTTATTTTTAAATTGTTTTTCAATTTATCCCATAATTCTTACCTCGTAAGTTGCACGATTTTCTCCGCTAGATTTTCATGACCATGTTCTCTCGCAGTTATTGCAAAGTCCTGATAACAGTCATCAGATGCCTGTAATACTTCCTTGATGACACCAAGCTTTAACAAAGAATCAAAAAAGTACTCAGCACCTCTTTTCGCTGCTATGTCACACATGTATCTCAGCAAAGGTGTCTCAACAGGATAATCTCCATTGTTGATTGAACCTGGACAGGCAGAGTGAGAATCTATAAAACAACAAAGAATGAGGTATTTCCTTCCGTAACGTAGCATTAATTTCAGACCATCATAATTCATTTAAATCACTAGTAATTCTCAATAATGTTAAATACAATGAAACAGTCTGGCTGTCGTCAAAACGTCTAGTTTTTCTTCGACTTTAGCAACGTAATATTCCAAAATTAATTCGCAAATAAACGCACAAGGTTGGGTTCTAAAAGCAGTCAATAACCTCGGTGGGTCGATGACTTTTAGAAACACAGTTGGTAAGCTAATGTTAATATCAACATGAATGTTCATACTTCTCATACTTAAACACTTAAAAGATTTCAGAGCCGCTAAAGTAAATCAAACCCGTAACTTCTGATCACTAGTATGATGCTCTGACCATTGAGCAACGCAGATTGAGATGATGGTAACCTTCGCTCTGTTTTCTGATCTTGTATAGTTCAATGGTTACACCATCGCACCGGTTACGGGTTACAGCATCTCGAGGTTACGGGTTTGACTTCGGTGACAGACTCAGAAGTGTTTTCTGAGAAATCAAACACCCACCAATCACAACTGATTATTCATTTGATAATGCTTAATTAGCAGTATCACGATTAAGACCGCGAAAAAATCCGTTCAGTTGCATTTGAACAAATTTTTACAACCATCCAGAACTATGAAGATTCGGTTAAGTATGAAATTACCTGATACTTTTTACGTCAAAAACAGTTCTAAAACTGGATTAATTTAGATATACTGGTTTGGACATGACCTTTACAAACACAAGAACTTTATTAATTCTGTATATTTATAAACGCCACAATTTGCCATCTTTTTGTCCAAATAATGCGAAACGGAATATCATGCAGGGTCGTGGAAAGTGTTATTAAGGCCACGGCTTCACATTCAACTTTTTGCCTCTTCAAAATAGTTCCAATCGATGATCCTGGCGGAATTCTTAGTCGTGTTAAAAATGTGATGGCCAGACAAGTTCAAAGGCATAACAAAAACATCGAAGTAGCCAAGATGTTGCAGGTTTATTGATGAAATGTCAGTTTAAAAAATTCTTTATACTTCTATGTCTTCGTTATGTCTATTTAAATTTGTCTGGGCTATAATAATTTTGACACGAGTAATTTTTTAATTCTGCCTATGCGATGCAACTTTTTGAACGTATGTGGAGTCATTCCCATCAAATGCAGGCTTCCCAAGGTTTTAAGATCTCACATGGTTTATTCATTCATTGTAAATGCTGTAACGTATTGTATGTACGGCAAACAGCCAGACAAAAATGTTTTCGTCACTCTAATGATGTTGCTGCTTGCAACGAAACGTCAGTCCTTCCTCTAATAAACTATTTTTAAAATGAAATCATGGTATTACTAAGCGCTTTTTTTCTGTACACTTATCGTTATTTTAGGCTTGAGGCCATACCTCGGGATTTTTTTGAAAACTGTTTGTTTTTCGGCGATTTCCGTGTAATGGAATTATTTTTTTCACGTGAATAGGAATGCTTCCCAGAAAGCGCTTCGTCTGCCACAAGATCAGCAATTCTATCCCTATATTCGAATTGAAAGTCTCCAAGTTTGTTTTCGCTTCTATCAAAAACAAGTACAGTTATATAGTGTGTTCCACGTCTTGTTGCACCTGAAAAACGTACAAAGAAGTAAACAAGATTCAACCCCTGTATGAAATTTTTTCACCTTACATCTCAAAAAGGAACGATTTCTAACAGAAAACGGACTGTAAAAATATAACACAAGATGACACAGTGCATCATAGCCCACTGCACCACAAACCATACTATACAAACGGTATGAAACTCAGATTATGGCAAGTTAAATTGACGTAAAAGAAGAAAATAACTCCGAACAATAACATCTTGCAACCCAAGATATGAGCCAATGAACAAGACAAGAAAACGATACACGTCATATTTCGACTCTATCTCAAAGTCATCGTCAGACCGGAATCGTTTTCTTGTCTTGTTCATTGGTTTAATACCTTGGGTTTGCAAAATGTTATGTTTCGGAATTGTTTTCATCTTATACTTTTTAAAATTGCCAGCTGGGGAAGGTTTTCGGCCAAATTGACGTAAGTGCAGTCGAAATACTTACTACTTATTGACCGAGCGTGAGGTCTTTTCTAGTGAAATATCGGACCGATGTTTTGAAGTACGGACCGAGACGAACCCAGCGAGTTGAGGTCCGTGCAAAAACAAAGGTCCGATGTTTCACGAGGACAGACCGAACAAGCGAGGTCAATTAGTAGTTTATCAGATGAATTTACCGAAACGTGATTGACTGGTGCAAAGGTAGAGCACGTCAAATAAAGACATGCAATTCTGTAGTCATTTCATATAGAATTTCTTCACCAACTTCACTCTGCATGGTCACTTTTTCTTTTTCTGATTGTTCGTTATACACTTTTACTTCATATATTGTCAGAAATTTTAATTTTTGTTCAACACAAGCAAAGCTTGTTTAAACCCCTTCCCACCCTGAGCGGGCAATGCCGGAAATATCCGAGCGCCCTTGAACCAATCAAATTGCTGGATTTCCGTATCCGGATCGCTCGCTGCCACAGCCATGAAATAATATGCCGTTTTTTCCACTTATTAATAGTGAGTCGCTGTTGGTGAACTCGCATACAAGCACTCTAACTGTTAATTACTTACACGAGTTCACGAACAAAGAACGGGAAACTAAATAGTGCATGAGACTAAAGCCGAGTGCGGTATTTAATTTCTAGCTCCTTGTTGGTGAACGGGTGGATGTAAATCCTAAACATGTATAGAGCGCTTTCAAGCATCCTAATATTCAATTTCAATACACTGCATGAAGTTAACCGTTGCAGAAAAGTTTTAATTTCGAAGTACAAGACATCATGACTACTGTAATGATGTGACATGTGACCACGTCATGAAAACGAGGCCTGTAGAGAAGTGTGAATATTGAGGATATAATAAAAGAAAAGCAAAATACAGGTCTGCAGACAGTGAACATTACAACTACATACGAAGCTTTCCAGTTAACAACTTTACAGATATTTAAGCTTTCATGCAAATTTAAAAACACTTTTGCAGTAACATTATTACAAACACAAAATACTATGATAGCTAGTTGTGCTTTGATATCGATTTTTAGTGATATTAACCCTTACTCTACCGAGGATTTTCCCTTGACGGGAAAAATCGTCTAGCGTTAGCCAGAGTAAAATACCATTGTAACGTCCTCGGTAAGGAAAGGGATAAATCACGGATACTACAGTACGGCTCAGCATTGCCATGACACAACGGGTCCCACGCGTAACACGACTGTTACAACCAAACAGGTCAGTCAGCATGAGAGAATTAATTACCAAAATACATAAAAGCATAGTACAGTACTGCAGCTAGAACACAGTCAAGCTTCACATTCACTTTTTGGTTGTCCCAATGGAGAACTTGTCGCGGTGAAGAAAAAAGGGTCCATACCGTTTTTTTTGCATGCACATGAGTTAAGTTGTCCAATCAACGCGTGTGCAGTCAAAACCATTGAACTCTAAAAAGACTGGAACGATATCTCGTTATACCATACCACAGAGTAAATAATCTACCAGAGGTCCAACTCACTGTCGGCAGCTCTGATATTTGTGTCCTCGCGCATGTTGCCTCGCGCATCTCATTAATTCAAACGCCGCCATGTTCCTGGCAAGCGTCTTCAGGCAAACACAGGGATGTTTTCTGCTGAACCGAAACCTAAATATTTTGACCACCAGAGTATTTTGTAGTCTTAGTTTTTTTAAATTAAGGTTGCAGAGGCAAAGGAGTTGGCTAGAAAAAATATTTGGTAAGTATTTTCTATCGGAATTGATATCTACTCAAGTTTCACCTTTTTTTTCCCAATCATGCCACGATTAGAAGGATTTCAGCGTAGTCAAGTCCATTCAATGGACTTCAAGTTCCTCCTGGGAGTTTTTAGTAAATTGTGGAGTAAATTATTGTGTTTTTAGCTCACCAAGCAAGTATGCATTGGCAGATAGAAACTACCGATTTCAATACATCATCTGAAAACAATCGCATGATTATGTCCGATGAAGAGAGAGAGTGAAAAACAAAAAGTAACTCGACAACTTTCTGGAAATAAAAGCCAAGGAGTGAAACAACAGCAACAACGTCTAACCTTACAGTGGCGGATCCAGCGGGGTGTCCAGGAGGTCCGAACCCCCCTTAATTTTTAAAGTGCCCCTCTAAAAAGTCATCCCAAAATTTTTAGATCACATTTTCTGTTGTGAAAATAGTGCCTGTATGTAGATTTGATGTTGTGAAGCTGAATTCCTGACAAAAGTGACAAAATGTGGAACCAGCAGTTCTAGAAAACAAAAAAAATCGCATGTAATTCTAACCCCGAATATTTTTGCCCGCTGACGCTGCGTTCCGGATATTCTCGTATCGTACGGCAATCAGCACAAGATGGCGCTGGTCGTTAGTAACCTAGTCATTCTGAATACAGCCTATGACTTCATCAATTATCTATGTACATAAAATTTAACAAGTCCAATGGCTTCTTGTCATTAGGATTAACCTGATATATTGCTACTTGTCAACATTTTTGTAATTCACTGAAAATACGTCCTTACATAGTCTGCCCACATTATTGTGCCCTCAGGAATTGCCTGGACACCCCCCCTTCCAAAGTCCTAGATCTGCCCCTGCCTGATGGAGCTGACTTCATTGATCATTCCCAGCAACTTCGCCTCCACACCTCTGCGTTAAAAGAACTCATGGACCAAATAATAATATAATTAATGATAAAATGATATATAAGAATTGTATTCTGACGGTGATTTACACGAAATCGAGAATTTACTGAAGAAACTGGCGTTGTTATTTGTCTAAATAGATAATTCACACTATATTTGGTATGACTCTTATCCTGTTTTTGCTGACGACATCGGTCAACAGAGGCTGCCGAGTCTCATCCTTCGGTAAACGAAAAAAGCCTTTTTTTGTTGTTTGAACAACCAGGCACAAATCCTTAGACCACGCCATACTTCCTTTGTCGTAGGGTTGATAAGATTAAGTAATTTTTTGTAGTTTTACAATGTTATAAATTAAACTTTGCCCGTGATTATATTTAAGCGGAAAAAGTCACGGAAAGGTAAAACTGCCGGGGGAACTTGCCAGCAACATGGCGGCCAGCGCACGCGCATAAAAAATCAGGGACAAATTTTCACGCGAGTTGGACCTCCTGTTGATTATTTACTCTGTGACCAGGCATCATGATTAAATGAAGCAGAAATGGAGGCAGCCATATAGGTCAAAAGCACTTGTATGAAAAAGTCGTATTGAACCTTTACTTTTCATTGACCGTCAATTCTGACAAATATGCAGTTCTACGGACATTGTCCTCTATATACTGAGCATGATTTCTTCCGGGTTTTTTCAGTCCAAACGTCTATTACCAAAGAGGTTAGTAATTAACATACTGAAACCCAGTCTTAATGCTAATATTGGCTCAATGCCTTTTAACTTGTTTTCGGATCTTGTCATAGTCGTGTCTTCTTTTATTTGTTAAAACTTTTTTTACTTGTCGCTTTATCGCTTCACGCCTTATACCTGTCTACCAACTGGACCTGTAATTTTTGTATTTAGTTCCGTCTCCCGATTGGTTGGTAGACATAATTAGTATTCTGCTGGTAATGATTACCAATTTATTAACACATTATATGCAGTTCCTGAAGCTCTTTCATTTATACACTATCAACTGTTAGAATGTTTAAACTTACCAGGAATATGGTCTTCTCCGTCAACCAAGTGTGGTGTATCTGAATGTACAGTGGCTTTACACGTTCCATATGTTCCGAATTTAACTTGATATGTTCCACAAGGCAGCGATTGAGATACTGAGATAACGCAAAATTCTTGTCCACCCTTCCAACATGAATTAAGACATTGTGATTACATAAAATGGTATACTTTGTGGGGTTCGGAGTGTAGAATGATGTCTGCCAGTTTCTTGGAATAAGAAGGGTAGTCACAAAATCATCGATAGTTAAGCACAGGGCCCTCTCGTCCCTTCAGTCGTAATTAAAAACGCGGACTTTAATTTCTGTTGCTTTTATTTTTGTTGTTGTATTTTTCCTTTTTTTGCGTGACGGTTGTAAGTACTTTATGACAAAAGTTATACGGAAAGAGAACTAGTAATAGTGACAAAGTTACATTAAAATTTCTCCAACTTGTTAGGAAGCAAAGAAGCGTCATTCTTAAGAACTGAAGATGGAAAGTAAGAGGGAATCAGAAGTAAACAGCAGTGGGTCGACAAATGTAATTCTCGACTAAAACTAATCTGCTGTCGGCTGAAGCCCACTGGACCTATTTCGTGGCAAGTCACTCGACGTAACACAAGTTTCAATTCACTTACTGCATACTCCGCAGGGTCTATTTTGTCACGGCTTTGAAACTGTTGGTAATTACGATCAATGTAGCTGCAAATGTGAAAACTGAACCTGAATAGTTAGTCGCTTAGTATAAAAGTTTTGGTGAATTTGCAACCACATCTATTGTAATTTCCCAACCATTATTTATCATTAAACACACAATACCCACATGAACGCGGACGTTAAATTAATTTTGACTGTTTCGTGCTACACTTGATCTTGCACGGTGAAATGAGCAGCAGGAGAAAAGAACACAAACCCCGTTTTAACACAATCATGTACCATTTTTACTTACCTCGATATAAGAATAATTAGGACGGCACCTTAAACTCACACGTGGGCGCTCAGGATCTGTATTTCACAACAAGAATTACACAAAAATGAGCACATCATAAACTTTCTGGCCTCTAAAATTGTACTGAACTGAGAATCAAACTCTTATCAACAATGTTTCTGCTGATCTTATTAGTTCACTTGTTCAGGGTTTGAAACAGATATTTGCCTGGTCACTACCAATTACGAGTTTAGAGAACACGACGTGAATGTCCACGATGACGAGGCCTCACAAATGAATATTCCTTTTAAAGCAAAGAGGGCAATTTGTTTTCAGTCCCCATTTTATTCTCCTCTTCGTCCTTGATCTACGCATCACGATCAATCTGGTTCACTTGAATCATGCAAACATGCTACCACCCAAACACACGCAAAATTTACGTGTAAAGTACGAGATAACCTCCCCCCGCAACCGCCCCGCAACCTCCCCAACTTTTTTTACTTTTTTGGTCAAGCTCTCAAACTTGAACTTATATTTGAACTTATGCTCATTCTTATGCTTTATCTTATTTCCTGTCCTTATGTTTACGCTTGTGTCACTTCTTAGGGGTTACTACTTGGAGAATTTCCGCCAGAGCTGAAATGTAATCCCGGGCTCACATATAAGTCCTTCAAAAAAATTATCTTACGACTACATGACGAAAATCTTACCCGGACTGAGCTTCTGCTAAATATATGGAGTATTCAGTCTTTTACGGTTAAGAGGCTAAAACGCCTTTTACTATTCATTACCAGAAAATATACTATCATTAACGCCAACCTCAAAACCATTACCACAAAAATACATTAATTTTATTCAATCGACATTCACTAGCGTGTATACGCAACCATTTGCATCAGAGAGCATTCTATAGCGCTAACAGGCAACCATTAACACCATTCTATTGTACACTAGGGATTATAAAATTTCAATTACGCAAGAGAAATATCTTGCCTAATAGAAATTTTATCATCCCTAATGTATAGTAGAATGGTGTTAATGGTCGTCTGTTAGCAATATGGAATGCCCTTCGATGCAAATGGTTGCGTATATACACTAGTGAATGTCGATTGAATAAAATTAATGTATTTTTGCGTAATGGGTTTGAGGTTGGTGTTAATGATAGTATACTTTCTGGTAATGAACAGCAAAAGGTGTAATATTGAAGAATTTTAGCCTGCTTTCGAATTTAAAAACTGAGCCCGTACTAAAATCCGTGTTCGGCTGACAAGGTTGAGATTTCAACTTGGAATCAACTTCTCCCTGTTACTGTCCCCCATACAGGAATAGGTGCTTCGCCTTTTGTTTGGTTGCTGTACTTTTGCTCTCTTCATTCATTTGAAACATGCTTGACTGACAGTATTTCTACGTGGACAGTTCGAATGTGGAGATCTTTCGTCTGTTTTAAACGAATAACGTTAACTCACCAATCATATCTGCTTAAGGTGGCTCGATACAGTTTCCCGAAAAGAAAGGAAAATGTAAATTTTAAACCGGAGACATGCATATAACTATCTCGGAAGTAGAATAAAACGCTAGCCAACAAGCATATCGTTGTTGGCACGTCGTTAGGTATCGATGGTTCCGACCTTAAAACTTTTACTCCTTCTGGAGGGAAAATACTTATACATAAAAGTATTTTCACTAATTATTGACACTGGTGAACGTCAAAAGTTGTCCTCCATTATGGCCGTTTTGACGTAACACCGGAACATACTGTACTGTAGAATAGCCACGTATAATCGCACCAAAACTCTGAAATAAATAATAAGGATAACCAAGGATTACAAAACAAGGTGTCGCTGTTTCAAGCCAGGTCATGTTACCTGCAGGGTCCGTTTACTCCAGCCTCAAGAGTCAGCCCTATCAAGAGCTTCAATAAATTAAACTTTAATTCATTCTCAAAGTGTCTCCACGAATATCAACACAAAGAATGTGCACAATAACGAAGACTGTTTGAAGAGGACGAGATGTAGAAACGTTTTAAGTTCGACGGAGAGCAATTTCAAAGAGTGTTAAGAGTATGGGCGGTGAACATCCTTGCTGACAATTCTGGCAATAAAGGGCGACAGAGGTGCTTGGCGGGAATCGTAAACGAAGAAGAAATAATAAAGCCTAGCAAAAAACACGCGTGTTTTTGCTCGGCTTTATTCTGGCAATAAGTTCTTTCTTCTGCCAATAAGTGTTCTAAAGTCGCTTGAAGTACTCTAAAAATCTAAATTTTTTTAAATAGGTGATTTTTCAGAAATCGACCCTAGCACCCCGGCCATCCCAGCATTTTCGTACGCTGGAACACAGACCATCTTGGCGTTCCGCCGCCCAATTAAAGATTCAAAACTGGAATAAGCCTCGCTCATGAGTCGTTTACATGCTTATTAGGCATAGGTCACTAAAACTACGCTTGAGGCCGTTCGCGGTCTTGGGGGCCGCTAGCGGTCTGAGAGGCCGTGTTTGACCATCATTGATGCTAGCCACGCACCCAGATCCATATTGAAGTAATGATACAATTTTGGAACAATTTTTAAAGGTAACGATCTATAAAGGTACTCTTCAAGAGTGCTTCATACTGTTGTAGCATTTCATGCAATCAATTGTTTGCCTCGCGGTGAAAATAAAACCAAGTTATTGCACGTGCTTATCATCGGTCGTCTTTGTTGTCGATATTCGAATTGTTATCACATTATTGCTACTAAAACACACACCTCGAGTGTATTGACACTGTACTGTACCTTTTGGTTCGTCTGAAACGTTTGCGCCTACTCCACTATCATCGGCGACATAATCATCGGAATTCATAAAGGCACCCTATAAACCAATTATAATTTGTAAGGGGACACGAAAATAAATATGTTTGGTATCTTAGAGATACACAGTAACCCAAAAATATGTCGAATATGAAATGTCATAAAAATGTATAAAATAATAATCTCCTTCATAGAAATGAATTAATACCAGTACTGTGATTAGTGGTTTTCCTCTCATCTCCTTATGCGGTCTTAACCTTCATCTTTCCCGATATGCAGCAGCAACATTTTCACAGTTGATCACACACCAGAACTCCTAGCTTTTTTGTAGAAAATTAATTCGCACGCGCGAAGCTTGATACCTTTAGCTAACCTCTAATAATAACCGCCTCCTCACATAACTTTCAAATTTCTTGAAAATATATTCTTTCTTAATATCCTGTATTCGCCCCTATATGCTCAGACCGTACGTCAACTCAAGGCAAAGATCTGGAAAAATCCAGACATAACTTTACGATACTTTACTACATCAAATTTTATTGCCCATAGCTTGATCTGCAAAATGATGACAACTTGAATAGATTACTTTTTTCCTATGCATTGACTTCAGGTGGTTCCCTAGGGCAAATTTTAAAAAGGGAATTGGCTACCAAATATGGTTCGCCACTTATGCATATAATTGTTTGAGATCAGTCACAGCAGTTCTCATCCAAATTTTTACCTTATTTATCACTGTCTATGCATTATTCTATTTCTTATATAATGCACAGTATTTCTCTAAGATTTCCTACTGTACTCCCTCGGCCTAGAACCTGTTCTATTATTGAACAATCCATTTCTTATGATGATGACCATACACTAGTATTACTTTGGCACATGTTACAATCTTCTTCTGGTTTGCGATTAATAGTTTTAAGAATTCATACCTCTCCATCACTAGTGTCATCCTTAAGCAATTCAGAAAAATCTAGAAACAAGTAAAATAAAGTAAAAGTAGTGTAAGTTTGGTCAAATTTGTAAAAGATATCAGCAGGCGCACAAGAGAACAAGAGATTAGGAGCTCAATCTCCTGTATATACAAGGTGATTCAAAAAGAATACGCCAAAATCATCACGCATTTATTCAGTTCTAAAGCATTGTAATGGACTGAATCAGTGGGTCATTTGATAGAGGAGTTATCCAAGTTTGATTGGGTGTCAATTTCACCGCTGTGGTTACGTAATCCTTCTGGCGCCGTTCAATTGTACGAAGACCACGTGTTTATTTACCTTCAAAATGGCGACTCCTCAGCAGAAGGCGTTTTGTGTACTTGAGTTTGCGAAAATCATCACGCGATATTTCAAAAATGAAAAACAATAGAAAACTCAAGTTTTTATTTTTTTTTATTTCATTTTATACAATGGCATCTGTTTTCGCAAACTCAAGCACACAAAACGCCTTCTGCTGAGGAGTCGTCATTTTGAGGGTAAATAAACACGTGGTCTTCGTACAATTGAACGGCGCCAGAAGGATTACGTAACCACAGCGGTGAAATTGACACCCAATCAAACTTGGATAACTCCTCTATCAAATGACCACTGATTCAGTCCATTACAATGCTTTAGAACTGAATAAATGCGTGATGATTTTGGCGTATTCTTTTTGAATCACCCTGTATAATTACAGCAGTGACATATCCACCATATAGAAGAATTCAGATACTGACATACTTGCTATAGTTCTAGTAATACAACTAACTTAGGATATTGATTTATGAAACTGAATTCTAATTCAGCATGTGTTACATTTAAGAAGCTGCAGCAGTATTTCTCACCATTTTTAAACTAGAATACATGGGAAAAAATAAATATTCATGCCTTGCTACAGTAAATGTATTTCAGCAACTATGTCAGTTAATGAGAAGCTGTGGTGTTTGTTTTCAGTAAAATACAATATTAAAGGCAGCTTTCCAGGGTTAACTTTTTAAAATTTGCAAGTATGACAAATCAAATAATCAAATCAAGTATGACATATCAAATAACTTTCACTGTCAGTCCAGGATCAATTGAGCACTTAATTTAGGTGCTTGATTCATTAACACCCCGCTACTGATATTTTTTATCTGATCATACAGTAAGGCATTCATAAACAAAGTGTGTCTACATTTTTTGAGACACCCTGCTGACATCAACACTAAATTTTGTGTCATGTTCAGGTTTAATATTTTATTTTATAGTTTGGGTACTAAGTATAGGTAAAGCATAGTGTTAGTACATGTATGTGTTTCAAAGGAATACTGTGTGAACTGCAGGGTTAAATTTTACTTTAACAATGTAATGTGTAATGTACAACTTGCATATGATTTTTGTCAGAAAAATAAAAACTGTTGATCTTATGTTAACACAATGGTTGAGCAAAAACATTTTTACTGACAGTCAAATCTCTTCAAATGCTTCACATTGGAAAAAAAAAGAAGAGTGTAAATAATTTTTGCCCAACTATATGTATTGTAATTTAACTTAAGAATCATACACATTATGTTAAAGGTCCCAAACAGTTACTGCACCTTTTACAACATCATTATCAAACACAATGTTCATGTTAAGATCATCTGGCAGAACAGGATGTCCATAGCTCTCACCCTATTAAAAAAACAAAAATACAGAATTATCTACATGTGCTGTAATGTAATTATGTCACCATTAATAGCTATCTGTTATGATGCAATATGTCAAGTTATATATCACATAGATTTGCAATTTGTTTTCTATTGTTCTTAGTTTTCTAATTGTTTTCTTGCATTGTCCTCTCATTTGTTCTTTTATCCTAGGTGTCCTATATGCAGCTGACACATCACTCCTTAAAGAAGTACAACCAAACTTGTATATTACAAAATTGGTGACTAATTTCATTAATTCATCATTTAACCTTTTAACATTTTCCTATCCTTCATACATCTCCCCCTCAGGTAAAACTACTGTATCTGGCATTCCCAGAGTTAAACTAAAGATAAAAGTCCTATGTGAACATACTATTACATAATTAGCACTAGATAAGATGGGTTGGACTCTTTCCAGAGGGTAATGCAACAAATTAAAAAGCAACTAATTAAATTTCCAGCATTTTTGTTCTCAGTTTAGGCATTTTTGCACACTTACTTCTGCAAAACACTCTGAGGACAAATTTGTTCAGATGGGGAACTAGGTGGTGTACATGACAGTCTATATATTGCAGACTATCATATTTGCAACCTTTTTAATAGATACAATGTGAAAGCAATTTTTAGCTTTTTGGGTCTAAAGACAATGGGCTTAATAAAAGAGTCTGAACTCAGTGAATTAAATTCTAACAGAATATGTAAACAAACTAAATCTTCACTAAAGGTTTACCAGGCAGAAATCTTAGACGTAAAGGGCAATTCCATGTTTAAATGCACTTGATACTGATTTTTCAAATGTATCTTCATCCAAAATAAAGTGAAAAAATTGAAAGTTCAAACTTTGAACTATCAAGAAATACCCTATTTTGCTTTATGTTTTTTACAATATTTTTGCTTTTTTTCATCTTCTTCAGGACATTCTTGTGAAGGAGAGTGTATACCAAAAAGTTATCAATTTTTACATGATCATTTTCATGTAAACTATTTTGTGTACAAACTCCTTTAAATGTCTTAAAATAGAAATTCAACCAATAACATCAAACACGTTTTGTTTAAATTGGTGCCTTCTTTAAATAGAAATTGCCAATTTAAAATCAAAATGTTAAGTGTGAGGTGTAATGTCCATTACAAAAGTTGCAATATTTTCAATCAGTTTGATGTTTTTTAAACTGCTTCAATCATTATCAATATATAGTGGCTTCCGCTTAGGTCACACATATATATATCGAATTTGCAACTTAGCTCGCCATCTGAGTCTCGGTAGCTCAATGGTTAGAGCGTCTAACTGGTCATCAGAAGGTTGCGGGTTCGATCCCCGTCTGGGGCTCAGATATCATTTTCTGAGTATCGAGCTTGAAGATCGTTCATCTACAGTACTTCAATATTTTCAATGTTGCATCAGTAGTTTAAAAGCTTTACTCTTGAATATTCAGATTCTCTTTTTGTTTTGAATTTAAATTTTAAATATTTCTTTTCTTGATTTCTTGTTATTTTTACACATTTTTCACGTAACAGATATTACGTAATGGAAATCACATAACAGACATTACGTAACGGACATTAGACACCAGACATTTGTAAGCCTGTACATATCAAACCTTTCAAAGAATTTGAAATGGTTGGGCTGCTTTCATACTCAGCCCATAGTATTCTAGTGATTTAAATAGTTGATTACTGTATTGAGAGAATATGGGAAAACCTAAATCTCCTAGAGCTTGCATGAGAGAGTATAGAGACCAAATTGAGAATAGCAAAGAGAAAAAAAGAGGAATTCCTTGAAAAAGATAGAAAGAGAACACAAGCTGCAAGATTAAATGAAGAGGAATGTGGTGTCAGTTCTGAAGTCAAGGCCCCAGAAATAAGCTGAATAGGGAAAGGGTTTCAAAGTTCAGGCCCAAAAAGAAGATAGACTTTGAGAAGAAAGAAGACATACCAGCTTACTCCTCAAAGAGATCACTGGGAAAAGTAGTATCTAAAGCTGCAAGATCCTTGCCCTAGGAAGAAGAAAGTGGTTGTGAAACAACTTGCAGAAAGGGTAGGGCTGATCAAATCAAGTCTTAAGCCTAAAACTGTGACAAGTGAGGAAACAATAAAAAAAGTTGAGTTCTATTGTTGTGACAACATATCAAGGCAAGCCCCTGGAAAGAATGACTATGCAACAGTTTGGAAGAAGGATGGCAAAATCAAGCTTTAGAAAAGGCATCTTTACTACACAATAAAGGAAACACACTCACTTTTCATGCTAGAAAGTCCTGATGCAAAGATATGCAAATCAAAATTTGCAGAGCTCAAACCAGTTAATGTTCTCCACAGGTAAGAAACCTCCAAAGATGCTTGTCTTTGTAAATACCATGAGAATATTACTTTGTTATGTGATGCACTGCACAAAGTTATTCCTACTTTCCCAATTTACTCAAGCAGTTTTTTGTCCAACTTGGTCTGTTCATCTGATTCTGAGAAATGTATGACAGGGAATTGTGATGCATGCTTACAAAAGATTGGATCCTGGCTAAGCAGTTTCCAAGGACCAGAACTCAACACAGAGATATTCTGGTATGAATGGGCAAGAGAAGAGGAGCATAATGATCCAAGTCATTTTAGAAGAAATTCTGCAACTGAGGATGGAAAGCCAATTGCACCAAGGAAGATGATGATGAAATGTTGCAGAACAGGAACAATGGTTGTAGCAATTGAAAGCTTGACAGAGAAGTTGCATGAACTCCTATTACATGTTCTTATTAAAAGAGAACAAAGCAACTGCTTTCATACGAGACTTTTGAGCATTCCAAGTGGTAGTGCAGTCATTCAGGTTGATTTTAGTGAGAATTATACATTACAAAAGCAAGGAGAAATTCAGTCTGCATACTGGAATCACAATCAGCTTACAATATTCACCATTTGTGTATGGATGCACAATGAACAGAAAAGCATGGTTTTTGTCAGCGATGATCTAGACCATGACAAGACCAGTGTTTTGGTATTCATTCATAAAGTGCTGTCTGAGTTAACCACCAAGTATGCCATAAGAAAAGTTGACATTTTCTCAGATGGCCCTTCTTAACAGTTCAAGAATCAGCATGTTTTCAATTGTCTTCCCTTCCTGCTTCAACAGCACCATCTTGAATGTCTCAACTGGCACTTTTTTGCAACATCTCATGGCAAAGGAGCTGTTGATGGTGTAGGATGGATGGAAACCCTGAGTAGAAAAGAGGCAGTAAACTCACTGAATGACTTTTACAGAATCTCTATGAAGAAAGAACAGAAGGTTAAAGTCATTCCAATGTCAGCTGAAGACATCAAATTGTGGGTAACAAATGGCACTGGACAAGATTTTCAGTGTCTCCACTCCTGTTCATTCCATCAAGAAGATGCATTTTGTTACAGTTTTGCTGAATGGTTCAATCAAATGCAAAGAATTCACCAACAAGCAAGACCAAGAAGAAACTGATGCTACTCACCAAATGCCAGAAATCAATGAATCTACTGATGAGTCAGATTCAGATGAATGGTATGACAAGTAGTGTCAGAAACATGGGCCACCAGCAAAAGTCAATGTAGGTGATTTTGTCACATGCCAGTATGAAGGGGAATTGTTTCCAGGGCAGGTGACAAAAGTGTATTCTCAAGGTGCCAGGGTTAAATCTTTTGAGAATTGTGCTGGAGGATGGAGGTAGTCAAAACTAATAGATGAGATTGATTATTTGCCCCCAGGATATTAAAAAAGAAGATTCAGTTTCCAGAGCCTATTAATAACCATAGAACCTTGAGAGTTAAAGAATTCTGAGTTAAGACAGAGTTAAAGAATATAATTACTAACTCACTAAGGGGCAGGGCTCATTCCCTTGATGTAAAAATTGAGTAAAATTGTCTGGCATTAAATTCTGAAGAATGCCCTTGCCTCTTAATGGGTTACTATGGGTTTTACAGTAACTCTTTAAAGTGCAGTGTCACATACATCAGAAATCTACAATAAAAGAACAAATGAGAGAACAAAGAAGAACAATAAGAGAAAAAATGGACAAAAGAAAAAAAAATTGTGTAGTAAAGGGTTAAGTGCCTGATGTATCCCTCTTCTGAATGAGACTCCCAGCCTTACTCAGAATAAAATTCTGAAGAGTCACCTTAGAGATGTAAAAAGGTAAAAATTAATAAGCTAAGCTACATGTAGCTTATCACATTTTTAGTCCAATGCTCAATTCTTACCTGTTCAGTTATAGCCTTCCAAGCAGCTTCATCGTTAATCACAAAAGTCCGTGCAGTCATGCCATTTTCTTTAATGACTGTTCTTGCTGTTGCTCTTTTTTTATGAATTAATGCTTTCTTTAAGGCTTCCTTTGCCTTATTCAAGTCAATGTCATGCTTCTCATCTGAGTGGTTCTTTACATTCCGACGCCATTTGTCATGTATTACTGCTGCCTCAGGCCAATTCAAAAATTCAAGCTCTTTACTTTCATAACGTAATGTCACGATGTCTGAACGTTCATGAAGCATCTTACGAACAAAACCTGAATAAATCCTCTTATCTTTTTTTCGACATGCTAAAAATTAAAAACCAAAGTGATTTATAGATGTACATGATTGTACAGTTTATGAAATTATGCACCTCAGAATTAATACAAAAACATGTTTCCCAGCAATACCAAATTTACTATAAATATTGACTAATCTACTGTAAATATATGAAAGATTACTAAACAATAAAAAGAAATATTTTATTTCAATGCACATAATTATCATAGCCTTGGAGGTGTACAATTATTATTGACAGAATGCATATTTCTTTGGTATAAGTAAGTAACTCACAATGGCAGATCCAATTAATGACAATGGAAAATGACATTTCAACGTTCTAATAAGTTATACAACTTAATCTTTGCTGAAAATTTGCTGGATTCACTTTAGTATTTGGCAGTGCACATTAGCGACTCGCAGTGGGGCTTGAAATTATGAGAGCATTACTCACAGTTTTATTCCAGCTAATGAGCACGGTAAAACTGCAATTTTGCACCTACTGGACAAGGTTCAGACAAATCACTATTTGACAAGGGATGCAATAAAACAGCAGTCGAGTGCATCAACTATTTGACTGCATCCAGCCTTTTTATGCATATTTCCCGAGGCATCTATGGCAATGCATTAAAATTGTCAAGATCAAATAACATTTGCATTCAATGACCCTTGCTGACTAACACAATATATCGAAGCTTTTGTCATACATAATTCAGTTTCATCCGCTACTGAGAATCAGTTGTGGATTATGCAAATGTAGTCCAGTGCTCAACTAAGCTCCTCACGACAGCCTTTGAGCTGAGGTTCAGTTGGCAGGGCACAGTCCTAGCGAATTCAAATCGAGTTCAAAGCGAGTTCAAATCGCAGTCGGCCGGCAATAAAAATTGCAGCAAATTCACAGTCCAAATTGCAGCAAAAACCGCAAATGTAACGTACCTTCACTCTCTTCCGTGCAGCTCCACATGCTTGTCAATCCTTTGGTAAGAATATGTAGCTAAATCACATAAAAATTATCCATAAAGGACCATTTTCACTTACAGGACCACTACTTTAGACATCCTTATCTCTGAGCCTACACAGCTAATTAAACGTTAAGGGTATGAATTACGGAAAAGCTCTACAATTAAGTGGACCAATCGGATCACTTTATTCATTGTGCCTGCTGTGATTTGCAAGATTAACATCCTGTTTTTAATTCTGGAATCAGAAGTAAATTTCCAGAAGTGATCAACCTATCCCACAACACACTGGGGATGGTCATGGGACAAGGTCATAAACATTGTATCTTATCGACCTTAACCAAGTTACAAAGATTTGTAAAATGTTATTTTCTTCGCTTTGTCTTAGTGCTGAATTTAGAGATTTTATTGAGATTAATTTCAGTTTTATCGTTGGGTAATTTTTGGCTGAAGAAATTCGGGTGCATTTCACCAATTTCCCGGGGTAATGATAGCCGTGAAAGACAAGAAAGACGCAGTGAAAATGCAGAGCTCTGGGAAAGACGTCAGATTATCAAACATTGAAAAGCACTTCCCCATAAATGGGCACTTTTTTTTTATTGAATTCTTCGTAAATTTAAAGTTTTTGTCCAGCATGGGCTGATAAAGACATCAGCTTGTGAGCTTTATTTCTTAAATTTTAAAGTTTGCTTTAATTCGCATTATTTATTCCTTTGCAATTGATGTTATTTAGCAGAATAAAATCATTGGCCAGCATTTTTATTCCCTTGCGTTTTTTCTTTATTTTACTATGCAAGTAGAGAAAGTATACTAGTGCTCGAGCTAAACTAATTATGGAAGATCATTTGATTCATTTCACCAACAAGCGCAAAACTTTACGCAGTTACATTAATGCTATGACCAGTAACCGCACAACTAAATGCTACGAACACGGAAGATGTGAGAGAGAGGACCAATCGACCAACGTTACTACAAACAATGGTTCCGGGACAGTGCAACCTTTGTGCTTTGTTAGATAAACACCCTGCAGACTTTCGATTCTGCTATTAGAAGTAAACTTCATTGGTTCGCGAAATGTCACGAGAGCCTAGAATGCTACAGGCATTTCCTGTTGCTGGCATGCTTAAGTGCGCTTATAACCAGAGAGTTTATTTATAGAGAATTTACATAATTATGTTTGCGGTGTACTATGATAGCGGAGGGAGTAATTTTAATTCGTGAACTAAACTAAAACGATCATATTGCACACCAGCGCACAACCACACCGCCCTACACACACACCTAAATGCTTTGAACGCCTAAACCCGCTGTGGTTCGTTAGTTGCACATTCCCAATTCTGCTATTAGAAATAAATATCATTGGTTTACCAATGATTGGAGGGGCTTAAAAAAGGATGGTATATCCTGTTGTTACACATGTGAGTTTATAAAGTAAAGCAAAGTAATTTACATAATTGTATTTACTGACTACTATTCTAGCAGGGAAGATATACCATAGCTTGAACTAAACTACAGCTCATTTTCCGGTGTCGCGCGCAAATTATTTAGATAAAGAGGTTCAAATAGTTATTCCATATTTCTAACCCATATTTCTAACCACATTTCTAACCACATTTCTAACCGGACTGCACTTTTGAACTTTCATTTTGGGCTGGACTTTTGAAATTTCAGTCAACCTGGCTAGCTACGCCGAATATCTCCCATGTACACAGTCCCTGGATGTGACAGTAATATCAGTTTGATTACTATATAAAGCACTCAGCTGGCCAATCTTATCTACTCGATATTAAGTTATATACAATTCATTGTATCCAATATTTTTTTCCTAGAACCCAAATAACGCAATTGACTTGAACAATTAGACGGGATATCGTTTGTACTAAAATTTGTTCCAGTTGTTTGACGAAGTTTTCTTACTGACCCAATGAATACGATTAACCGTATACATTACGTAATCCGTAGTTTTGTTCCACTTCCGAAAGTTTCATTATGGGAAAAGTTTCAATGAGAGTGAGAACTTTGATGTTGGATAATAACTTATTAAACAGTTTTGTGAACTGCGAAGCTGGATACTTTACTCGTCATATTTTGACTCGCCCTTCGGTATCTTGCCTAAATACAGCGTGATATGTAAGAATTCATAAGCGTACGGGACCGATTTCATCTGAGGGAGGGGTGGGGGGCGCATAGGCCTGTTGCCCGAAAATTCTATGCGTCGCCGAATTTCAAAATGAACCAACCACTAAGCCATGTCTTCGACACAATGACATCGAAATGGGTACAAACAAAACAATATCAACTGACAATACGTTAAGTCTATAAGTGTTGAGCTTTTCCTCTCAGATCCCGGGTTATGAGAAGATAAAGACTTCTGCCCGAAAAATGAAAATGTCGCCCGAAAAAATTGGCGATGCACGAATCTGAGAGGGTCTGCTGTCCCCCCAGCATCCCCGGCTCGTAAGCCTATTCGTAAGATGTCCAAACTTACTGTACACTAAATTTTTCAATAAGATATGTCTATATCTACCAGAAGTTGCTGACTGCCCTGTGCTTATTCCACTCATTTCCAGTTTCTTTCTGAAATCAACACCGTGATATCGGTCAAACATTATTCGTTCTGGACGCATCCCTAATTAGTACTGATATTTTGTCAACTCACGATTAATGTGACACTAGGGACCTTAAGACCTAAGAGGTCAACTTGAACAAAGACGTCCTTTAAAATTTCGGCATTTAAAGAATCACGGCAGTCTCGGGTAGAATTCAATCTTAAGTAACAGCCTATCTCACTCCGCGAGCCGACGTCGTCCTTAAGACGTGAAAATGTTCTGGTTGACGTTGTATGCACAACGAAGACGGTGTTGAAAATGTCCGGAGAATAGAAAATTATCCATTCTCTTTCTTTTGCACAAAGAATTCTTCCGTTTAAAGGACGTCGTCGTAGAAGTTGAAGTCGGAGATTTTAAGGTCCCTATTGAGTTGGTTTGAACGTGTTAGGATGAACACGTTATGGAAATTGGAACAACTCGCCAGGGTCGCCATACAAACCAAATGATGTGTTTCATGTGCGACGATCACTTTCGGTAAACCGGTTCGTGAAATCAAGAGTAGGTATGAAAATCCGAAAATCTCGACTTCTTTGTGTAATGTAGTGAAAAACTATTTATTCTGTTTGTCGGTTAATGTCGCTACTTGTTACGAAACCCACCACTTGAAACAGTCACTTACAGCCATTGCCAAGTGTGCCCTCATGTTTCTGCGAAAATCATCAAAAGCACTTTAAATTTTTGCGAAATGACTTATAGGCAGTCTTCAACTGCAGAGTAATTCGTAAAACCTGTAGAACGCATTTATTAATCCTCCTGGAGTTCTTACCGACATGGACAGAATAGTAGGGACCTTAAAACCTGCGACGTCAACTTCAACGATTCGTCCTTCGAAACAAAAAGAATTCTTCATGCAAAACAAAGAGAATGAATAAATTTTATTCTCCAGGGCATTTTCCACTCCGTCGTCGTTATGCATAAAACGTCCACTTGGCCATTTTCATGTCTTGTGGACGACGCCAGCTCGCGGAGTGAAAAAAACCCTGTTTCCTAAAGTTTAATTAAACCAGAGACTACACTCGTTTTAGGAGAACTGGAATGTTTTAGGAGTCATAAAACAAGTCACAAGTATCAAGCATGGTGGTCAATAAACCGTCGTCCTAGACCTTAAGGTCCCTAATATTGAAAGGAGAATCGGCGATAGGTGGATTTTTCAATTGATCATCCAGCTTGATCTATTCGTGCTATTGTTGCTCAGTTCAGTCGGGTCCATCTCACAAGGAAGAAGAAAAGTAACAAACTGATAAGGAGATTAAGAAGAAACACAGTGAGGAAAGGTGAAGGAGGGAAGGAAAGATGAACAACAAAGGTTCACAAAATCAATGCAAAAATAGTTTATATGTGTTTTCTTTCGTCTTGAATTATTGAAAAATTGTCCTGTAATTACGGGAAACACTGAGTATACTGATAAAATAAAACTGTTTTGTATTTTATCCGGTAATATCAAATTGACAATGCCAGATAGGTTTTGGGGAACGCCCAAGCTTGTAGCTGACACCCAAGTCCGGCCATTTGCACAACTGATATTGACAGTGTAGAATCTGAAATTTTAGGTACGCGTGGGAATGAATTCTAGGGTTGCTGTGAGCAAAAATGTTGTTTAAACCAGGCTACAAAGAATGCTTTGCTAAGTCCAAAATTTACAATCCAAAACATATGGCGATAGAAAAGAGTCTATACTAAAACGTTCGCCAATTAAAAAAGGTAAGAAGTCAGAAGTTTGATAACTGTCGTGACTAATCTTAAAGAATTCGAGATCAGTTACCGCAGTTATCGATTTTTTAATTTTTTACCTTATTTGTCGCTGTTTACGTAGTATTCTGTTCTTATATCATTGACTGGATTTAACGCAAATTAAAAATTCTTTTATGAGGATTTAAATTAGCCTGTCAAGCCTCGTTCTTGTGTTCATAATTCAAAACAAATTTCAGGGTCCATACATTCATGTTTATTTACTGACTAACCTGATTGAAATTGTGCTAGACATTTCTCGCAAAAAAATTAAAAACTTCGTGTAGATCAGGAGAATTCTGTTAAAACTTGTGAAATCGTAAAACGTTTGATCTGTTACATTTACAACTATGTAAAGTGTGAAGACCATTAATTATTTTTCCAGCTATTTAATAGCTTTAGGATAAATTACATCTATTGTTAAAATAGTTAATTCTTCCAAATAATTGAAAAATTCAATCGACACCAAAACAGTGCTATTGTCTAAAACGTTTTTGACATGAGTTACACACAGCTGTTGAACACTGAGGTCAAGATTTACATGCAATACAAAAAATTATCTACAAAAAGCCATCAATGTTATAGAAAACAAATACACTACAAAAACAGTAACAAGCTCTTGCAATTAGTAACCTGTGTCGTTCAAGCATTTTCTTGTAGAAACGAGTCAAATTATCGAAGTTAACAACTGCAAAAACTGTTCAGGATTACATAAATAGTGTTCAGGATTGCATAAATAGCAGCAAATTATTTACATGAGAAACCGTGAATTTGTCTCGAACGGCAGGGTAGTCCTTGGTAGAGGCACAGAATATCCAATAAACGAGAAATCCAACTCCGTGATTTTTTTTTTTCGTCCTCGATTCATTCTTTGCTACCGCAATCCTAGCAAGCGTCTCAGCCAAACGAGATTTTCCTACCGCAGACTTGGCTTCTTATATAGCTGTTTGAATCCTTGTACAAACCCCCAAGGTAACAATGTGCTATTGCTTTTCCTAAAAAAGACAACTGTGTATAAGCTACAAGTTGAACAACCATCGAAGACGCTGGCAAGGAAGATGACGGTGGCCAAAAATATTGAGATTCAAACGGACGTACTGACAATGAGTTGGACTTCTTGTTGATTATTCAGTGGTAGAGGGTACTACAAGGCAATGACAAGACAACGTTTTTCATAGTTTTAGCTTTCTTGCTTAGGACAACTCTGACATCGAACTCACAATTGTGGGCGATGTCTTGTACCAATGACGTTAGATATCGGTTTGGGGACACCATAAACATAGAAATTTACTCTTGAAAAAAGGCTTGTTTGTCTCAGACTACCTGATAAATGCACTTCGCATGGATTAAAAAGCCAACAAAAGGATTACCTTCTCATTGGAAGGTTGAATTTTGATAGTTGCATGAATCCGAAAATCCAATAACCCT
Organism: Heliopora coerulea; assembly: GCA_030142905.1. Lineage (NCBI taxonomy): Eukaryota > Metazoa > Cnidaria > Anthozoa > Scleralcyonacea > Helioporidae > Heliopora > Heliopora coerulea. Next base: position 37,402 of record JASJOG010000516.1, read on the forward strand.
ATAATTGTGTGAGTGGTTCATTGATAATGACTATTTATCATACCCACCATTCCTATTGTGGATTTACTCCGCTGCTTCCAGCAATTCAACTAGATCGTCTCTTTCCATTGTCTTGAGCATTTGAATTAATCTATTTACATCATTTTTGAATTTTGTTCCCCAGCTCAGTAAAAGGGCATCTGCAGGATCCTTTTGAAGTTCGAAAGTTTTTAGTTCTTCATTGGTGTATCCCATAAGGCCAGCCAAGGTTTTCCAGTCTTTACGTAGAATGGATATGTTCAGCTTTTTACAAAGATCCCCATATATTCCTCCATTCAGATTTCCGATTCGTAGGTTTGCCTTTCTTGAAGTGGACTGGCCATTCAAAAGAATATGACCTAAATATAAGCCAAAAGACCAGTAAAGTATAACAATAAATTATCAAGGGCATACTTTCTACAATTAAGAAGAATAAGAAGAGATCTAAAGGTGACTCGTTAATCCTGTGTCACAGCTATTAAACTACTAGTGATGCAATCCGTTTTGCAAGGTCCACACGGATAACAGTGTACACAGAAAACATCTCTACATCGGAGACATTCTTATACAACAGATATCTTTACACATTTCTAGAAGATATCCACACACCAGACAGCATCACCGCAGAACTTCATAACTCAGACATCTAGCCGATGTATCCGCACAGCTGACTTCTCTATAATCAAGACATCCCTACACACCAGGCAAATCTACAAAGCGGACATCTCAACACAGCATACATCATTTCACCATAGCAAGGGCTCTGGAGGTAACGGGTGTCCGGACACCCGCAATTTCTGGACTGCGGGTGTACAAAATAGGCAGGACACCCAGCATATTTTAGCCAAATAAATAACTGATGTTGTGACTTCGAAGCACATTCTGGTTCATTATTATTGATAAGTATTTTACATATGAAAAGGGAACGCATTTTGGGAATGTAGAGGCCCTCTGTAAATTGCTGTTGGTGTGTTCACCCACGTCAAGCGAAGCTTAACACAACTTCAGTAAGCTATGCAACTTTGAAAAGCTTCTAAAGCAACTGCACCATAGATATTTATGTAAAGTCGACTCTTCCACCGCGATCGCCTTTCTCTACGCAGCAGACATCTCCGAGCAGCATTCATCTCTAGACGTGTGGTAATTCTATTCTAGAGATACCTTTATACAGCTAACACCTGCATGTGTAAAGCTGACATCTCTACACAGCAGACACCTCTATACGCAGCAAAGCCACCTACATGCAGTGGTATAATAATAAAGATACACTAAGATGACCGTCATGGGCTTCGTCATTTAAATCTCTGGGATTGTGTTAGAAAGTTCAGTAAAGATTGAAATGAAAATAGATGTAAAAGTTGAGTGCTGAGCGGGCAGTGTCGAACGACGAATAAAAAAGCCAAAAGGGCAAGGATCCTACCAAAATTTAAGAGAAGAGATATTGACATCTCAAGCGAAGGCCCTTTGTTGAAGTAAAACGTTTCACTCCGATGAAGGTTCTTTGTTTGAATCGTCAATATTTTTCTCTCACGTTTCGCCAGGTTCTTCACCTTTTCGGAATGAAAACAGATCTGATACATACAAGTATATACATAGATACATAAAGTAAAGTAAAGTGCCTTTATTTATACTGGATAACCCTATCAGCTATCTGAGCTGCTCTCCCTAGAGGTCCAGTAAGGGCCTACCTTCATGGATCCAGTGTTATGACAGGAGGAAACCGGAATACCCGGAGAAAACCTGCGATACTTGGTAAAGTCAAACTCTTCTCACATGTGACCAAGGTAACTTTAATCAGATTACTGCACGTGGCCGGAATCGAACCCTAGTCACAGTGGTGAAAGACACGTGCACTACCACTGTGCCACCATCACCCCTGGTGCCACCATAACACCCATGCATATAGGCATTGACCTGAGAGTCTGGGCAAACAGACACATATATAGATTAACAGACAGACAGACAGATAATGGACCAATATTCATGAAAAAACATGCATTATCAATATAAACACCATACCATTACAAGTAATGCCGGTCGAAGATGGCCCCTCTTCATTCTCGTTAGTTGAACCAAGTACAACGGATTGACTCTCTACGTTGTGAACACTTGCTATAGTTGGGAAGTTCACGAGAAGTAAATTAAAGTAAAGCACTTTATTTATACTGGATAACCCTATCAGCTACCTAAGCTGTTCTCCCAAGAGATCCAATAAAGGGCCACCCCTTATGGGTCCAGTGTTACTACAAGAGGAAACCAGAGTACTTGGAGAAAACCTGCTGTGCAACACTCTTGTCACATGTGACAAAGGTAACTTTAATCAGATAACTGCACAGAGCTGGAATTGAACCCTAGTCACACTGGTGAGAGACACGTGCATTACTACTTTGCCACCAGCACCCGAATAACTTGAAACGGGATAAGAACCACATTTAACAAATTCATCGTCACCAAATGCTGTTTATTTTAAAACTAGTCATCATTAAAAAACGGAAAGCGTGCTACAGTTAATCGTTCCAAACTTGTTAGATAATAAAAAATTTAATCACAACTTGATCATGTAAATCGAAGAATTACTGATTTAATTGCTGTTATTCAATGTACATTGTGTTTTCCACTGGTTTCGGACCTAGAGTGGGAAGCAAAAGGGTAGCAAGTACCGGCCAATGCTTCATTTTCGTTTTGGTGCAACAAACACACTGTTTTCCTCGCTACCAGTAAAAGTTTTGGGTATCATAGCTCAAGGAAAGATGCCATAATATGTATAATTATATGGCTGATCTCGTTTTCCGGTCTGTATGCGAAATTACACATTCTGATTGGTTGCCGGAAGCTCCGATATTTGGACTGTCCCCACATGCTTTTTACTCAGGACTGATAAATTTTGGCGGGAGAATCTTCGAGCTGGTTTTAGTGAAATTTAAGGAGAATTAAGTACCTACCATGAGAAATTCTGAATAATAAAATGTACAGGAGCATTATTACTGCTTTCGTTCAAAGCTAGTTGTATAAAAGTACGACAAACGAATGATTAACTGGTCGAAACAATTAAGAAGCAAGAGGAACAAGTTAAGAGGTAAGGCAAACAGCAACATCCTACAACGAAAACGTCGGTTAAAATGGGAAAGAAAACCAATCAGACACCATACAATCAGAGTCGTGGCATAGAGTGAGTTTCATGATTACCTTCTCCGTTATTTAACAGGATCTTGGGTTGTGAAGATGGTGTCCCTTCTGGAGTACTGAGTGATGGCATGGCCTCTGAGACGTCAAAAAAAAGATAAACGTGTGATGTTACAAGAAGCGATTTCAACAACGATTATGGCAAAGGTTTTTACACGGCAAAGAAAATTGTCTAGGTTAATGTTTTGTGCTGCTTCCTTTACATTATGAATTTCCTTAAAAAATGAAAGTCGTTCCGTGTAACATCGTTTTCTGAGACAGTGAGTAATCAGGCAATGAGATTATATTAGCATTTACATTAGATCACTGGTAAGTTTCTTCTAATGCAGGTTGACAATCTAAGCGAATGTTAGCCCAGAAGGCCCCAGACGCAATTGTCCTTTTTACCGATGTCGATGAGCCTTCGGCTGATAAAGAACACCACGTGAATTCTAAAATATGTTCCTCAGAGTTTTACAGTTTCACTGCGACAACTTTAACTCATATTAATCACGTAATACAAAGTTATCATATAAAGTTGCGGGTTCTCTTCCCGTCTGACACCAAGAAACTTTTTTTCTCCGGAGTTTTATACTTAAACGAACTTCAACCATCGCGTGTATTATTCGATGTTAACATAGTCTTTTCTTTTTTCAAAATTCTACGTAGCCGTGCTTTGCATTTCCAATAGTTTCCCTCAAAAATTCATTTCTGGCTGGGCTACTAATCTGGATAGGTCGGATTTTTCCTGTTTTTCCTTAGTAATTTGACGAGCTGGTTCAGAAAAATTAATACCTCTTCCTAAACTCTTTCTCAGGCAGGATGTCTCTCCTTGACGAATAAAACCGTCAGACTTTAGCCAGAGTAAAATTATACAAGAATGATCCTATTGGCACTAACAAAAACTTCATTTACCATTTCATCATTTGATAATAGTATTTCATGCCTCTCATCTCATCTCATCGCTTTCATTTCAACGCGCTAGCCTCTCACAACTTTTTTCAAAAGGGAAGGAGGGGCGTGATACCTAACAAGTACAAATTAGTTAATACTTAATTAATACTACTGCACATTTATATACAAGCTAATCCAATTAAGTTAACAACGAATTGACATTGTTCTACGTGGTTCCAGAGAAAGGCAGGTCCGCAATACTACGTTTAAATTGATAAAGTGAATTGAAAAACAAATGTACCTCGAAAATTATCACTTAAGCCTGGTTCTCACTAGTGTTCCACGGCAAGGAATGTACATGGTTTTAAGAGCTTTAAGCATTAAGTGTTATATTAAATCTGAAACACAAGTGAGAACAACAAAAATTTAAGACTTAAGGGCGTATTTATGTTTTAAGATTTAACAGTTAGAAAATTAAATTTTAATTTCTTAAAGGGGAACTCCAGCCAAAATACAAGTTGAGCTCATATGAAAGAGCATACCTAGTTTAGTTGGGTCCCGAAGTATGTTTGTGTAGTTTTGCTTAGTTAAGAAGAAAATGGCCTGCAAAGATGTGAAAATTAGCAAATGTCGACGCCATGTTTACTCTTTCTCGTGCAGACGCGGATTTCAGTGTCTATGCTCATTTTGACGTCACTGAGTGCTACTCGCCAAATAGGTAGATCGAATTGAGGCGGTAGAAGAACTGGAACTTGAAGAATCGTCATCAGATGAGTAATCATGAGGAATATTCATCATGATACCCGACAATAATAGCGCAACTATTGCTAACGGCTTGAGAAGAAAAACTCAGTGACGTCAAAATGGGCATAGCCGCTGAAATCCGCGTCTGCACGAGGAAGAGTAAACATGGCGTCGACATTTGCTAATTTTCACATCTTTGCGGGCCATTTTCTCCTTAACTAAGCAAAACTACCAAACACACTTCAGGACCTAACTAAACTAGGTATGTTCTTTCATATGAGCTCAACTTGTGTTTTGGCTGGAGTTCCCCTTTAAGGATAAATATAAGCAGTATTGCATGTTATGTGACTTTCATGTGAAATTAAAATTTCATAAAACCTGGTTCTTACTTGTAGCAAATTTAATACTTAAGGATTTAAGCTTTAAGAATGAGAAATGTAAGTATTAAATCAGCGACATTCTCACTGCCTTCTTGAGTACCATGGATAGAAACTATAATGTATTTTGCGCACGCGCAAATCGCTAGGTACAAATGTAAAAACAAATATGGGTATAAGATGGAGATTGGTGGAATGGAAGTGTTGGCAACGATACTTTTGCTTCGAAATCGAAGTCGTTCAAATAAACGTAAACACAGATTTGAGAAAAAATCCTTAAATTCGTGACTTTGCACTTAAGCTTTAAGCCTTAACTCACCTGCGAAATTGTTTGATGAATCGTTAACTTGATGTGAAGTTAGGGGATTCATCTCCACTGAAAAATCAAAGGATTTCATATGAAGTGTATTCAGTTCAGTTTATGTATTAGAAGGAAACAAATGACACTATAACCCTTTCCGGTGCGTCTTCCCTTTCATGACGACGTCAACACTAAGAACGTGGAAAGACTTTGTTGAGTTGACTAGAGCAGGAATAAAACTCGTATCTTCGAGACAGCTCTTCAACAAGCTTAATTCCGTATAGGTCAACTGAATTTTTCGAGTTGACTTTCACAGTGAAGATCAATACTTTCCCAGCGGCATAAGACTTCTATTATTTTACTCTGACCAACGCCAGACGATTCTACTCGTCGAGAGGAGAGCTTCCGCTGAGAAAGAGTTAATCACGAAATATTGTTGACTACAATCACTGAAGAACTTTTAAGAATGAGAAAAACTACTCCAAGGGTTCGTATACCCAGGCAAATGCCACACGGTTTTACTCGTCAAGGAGAGCTCCCACTGGGAAAAAGTTAATCAGGAAATATTATCAACTACAATGGCTGAAGAACTTTCAAGAATGAGAAAAAACTACCCCAAGAGTTCATATACTCTGGCAAATGCCACACAATTTTACTCGTCAAGGGAGGGACACACCTCGTACCGGAGAGGGTGCCCAACCTTTTTATTTTACTATGGCTTGCGCCAAACGTTACTGATCAAATGACCACTGATCAAAATTGTTGGCTAGAGCTATCATCAACGACTAATGGAAGTCATTTTATATTCTCCGGAACGGTCCGTTTTACGCAACGAAGCGATGTTAGGTTAATCCCTTGACACTCGAAAACCAAAAAACGTGTTTGACATTTCAGAAATTTTTCTATGAATTAAGAACTTGTCTACTTTCTGCTGATACTTTCAAGCGGATACTGCGTACATGGCTCCATAATTAATGATAACCAATCAAGTAAAGAGAGGAAAATACTGTGCAAGCACATCGATGTTCTGAAAGATATTTTTAAAAAAGACTCTTAAATCGATAAATTCCAGTGCCGATGACATCCTTTTGGGACACTTCACGCAACTCAAATGCAGTGAGGCCATGCAGTCCAACTATGTATAGCTCAGCGGTCTTCCAGAGGAATTCCAACATTTGCGAGCAAATTATAGGCCGGAATTGTGCTCTTCAGGGTCAATCACATACGCCTGGGTGTAGAATCTACGTGAAAATCGTGACATATACATTGGCGCTCATACTTACAAGAATCTCCGTTGTCAGAAGACGTCTTTCTCGATCCTCGATTAACTTCATTATTTGAGCTTTCCAATTCAGTATCAATAGACTCTACGTCATCGGCTTCACCTGTAAATTATACACTGTAGCGTCAAAATTGATGTATTTCAAATTTTTTTTTACACGAAAATCATTGATATATGGGCTGAGAGGGACAAAAAACCGCTCTCACTCAAAGTACAATCGCTTTCAATCAGCGCCAGAGTACAGACCATTTATTTCATTCATTCAAATTGTTTCTTTCATAATAGTTTTATATATGAGAAAGAATTTCAATTTTTGCTTATATTTTTATAACTTTTAATACAAAGTTGAGCGATAAAAACGTCTTGATAAAAAAATAAAAACATGTAGATGACGTTTCGACGATAAGTCACGTCATTTTCAATTCAACTAAAAATGTTTGAACAAGTACTGATGTACTTTACCTTATTTCAATGGGTAATATTTATTATACCATACTGTACTTTATGCTTAACTGATTTATTTGTATTAGTTTTCAATTCTTTTGAATTTGTAATTTTATCCTGTATAAATATGCCTTGTTAAAACATTTATAGTTGACTTAAAAATGACGTGAGTTATCGTTGACACGTCGTCTACATGTTTTTATTTTTTTTATCAAGATTTATTTATCGCTCAACTTTGCATTAAAAGTTATAAAAAAGTCACTGCTAATAAAAATATATTTTATTACGACTTGAAAATGGCGGACTGATAAAGTCGAAAAGTGAGCTTTAAATAACCTTTGGTTATTTTAATAAAATAGGCGAACCTTACACTTCCCACCTGGCTCTGAGATTACGTTCACACAAGTATCAAAGATTCCGGATTCGTTAATACACCGGTTTCCAGCGCTAACAAGAATTTCGGATTCGTACTTGTTTATCTTCTCGAACGAATCCATAAATGTTGAAAAATAATAAGAAAACTCGCTCACCGTTTAAACATGGGCAACGTTCGCGCTTTGTCTGCGTTGCAGGCCACAATGTTGCCAGATCTCACCTGCATTAATTTTATCCTCTGCATGCTTCTTTCCCGGATCCATTGACCAGAACTGTTTGTACACAAAAACGAAGAAGATTTCACCTGATTCTTTACCAAATTCATATTTATCCGGGTTCGTAGGCAGTTCGAAGACTTTTTTTTAACCAGGTTCGTAAACTTCAGTGTACCCCACTATCTCAAATCCGAAGAAAAAGTTTCCGAATCGGCCATGCACGAATCCGGAGAAATTTGGTTTTGTGTAAACGTGGCCTGTAGATGGCCGCAGCTAAGCCGTTGAAACCTCAATCTCCAGTAACAGTCTTTCTCAAGACTGCAAGAATCTGAATGATTAACCCTCCAAGCTCTCCTAAAACTCCTTGTTTCAAACTATTTACATTATTGAAATGTAACGCCTGCTACTTACTGTGCCTATGGCATTGAACGAGCACGATAGTTACTAAAACGACCACCACAACACTAATCACACTTAGGGCGATTAGCTTGGCCTTCCCAGTTGACGACTGTACTTCCTCCTTGTCTTTTTCCCGAATCCTCTTTGTTAACTGGTCGTCGTTCATGGACTGGCTTTGATTTTTTTCCTTGGAAACATTTGCGAAGAAATTGTCCTTCACTTCAATAAGCTTTTTATGATTTTTTACCAGGGTTCGATTTGGCAACTTCGTCTGATTGTTTGAAAGGGTTTGACCTGTCAATTTAGTTCCATTTTTAAATTGCGGCGTGCATTGCTTCTTTGGTGGCATGCCATCTTTAACACACTTTTCCACTCTTTTAACATTTCTTCCATTACCACAAAAAAAGCATGGCTGACAAGGATTTATACTGTTATTTGTCCAGAAATACCCTTTTACACAGGTGCCTTTACATTCTGTGGTATCTTCTTCGGGCGTACACTTTCCATCAAATTTTTCATTGGGGTAGCAACTCAAATTGCGGCACGGCTGACACGATTTTAGATCAAATCCAGATGAATAATTTGTCCCTGGAGTGCAAGGGACGCATTCAATATTAGCATCTCCTGAAATCTCAGTGTCACAAGGCACAGACAGCCCATAGCCAGGTGGGCATCTACTGCATGGCCGGCAGAAATTGCGCGTTCTATTTGGGAAGATCACTTTGTGGAATCCACTCGAACAGGGACAAGCGTCTGATAGCTTTATGACTGCTGCAATGATAGCTACCTATATCATCAGAAACAAATTACACGTATCCATTATATAAGTACACATAATTAAACGTTGTGACCGTAAAAGTGAAAATGGTAAAGCCAAGACTAAAAGATACGATGCGTGCGACTGATTTAGATTTGAGTTCTATGCTTGTACACTATGCAAAGATTTGAGATGGTGTGTTTGGGAGACAGAAATAAGAGAGTCTCGGTATTATTGAGATAGCTTTTTCGTGCAAATGTAAAAAAAGTTTTTAAATGGGTATAACAACATAACGCGTCCACTTTCGTTGACTCAAGATTAATTTCGAGAAGTATGCCGTTGACCTTGATAAACATGTTGAGAACTTACCAACAGTTTCCCGTTGGCATATAAAGAACTTTTTAGTATGATCGTCTAGATTAGAGTATGCCTTGAGTGAGCCTGTTTGTAGGGTTTGTAGAGAATGATTTCGCGATGGCCTCAGCTGCGGTCATCTTCAGAGTCGAATGACTCTACGTGGCGTTATCAGAGCGTCTTTTCACCAGTGTCTGTTTAACTATTCTGAAATGCCACGCATCCGGACCTTGTAATAATTCTTGCTCCTTCCGGTTTTGTGAGTTTTAGAACTTTTCACCGGACCCTTTACCCCAGCTATCCCACACAGAACTACAGTAGTCAAAGTTGAACTGTATGATCGAGAACCTAATATTGTGAGTGTATTTACTGCAGCTTGGTCACCAATTCGTTTCAGTATTCCCAGACATTTTGAAAGTTTTTGGCAGTTGGAAGCCATATGTTGTCGTCAATTTAGATTTTTGTCTTATGATGATACTGAAAAAAGTTCCTATCTTTATTCGTTTTACTTAAAAAATACCAATATAAATATTTTCATCAGATTTCAGTTCATCAGTTTTAGATTTGTAGCCAATTATCGAGAATTCACTTTTTAACCCTTAAATGGGTGACTGTTTTTGAGATGTTTCAGGTCAATCCACTCAGTGCGCGATTATGCGTGATATCTGCATAGAATCCTGAGAAATACGTTCCACGTGAAAAGCAGCGCACTATCCTGCAGAGTATATAGCAAAAAGTGACGCAGCTCAAATATTGGAGCCCACGTGTGAGTAGACCGAACGATTTTTTTACGCCCATTCCAAGATGGCGGATACTTACCTGTCGTATCTGAATAATGAAGTAATTATTAACTAACGAGAACATGTGAAAAAGGGAGTTAACATGACTGTTGTGTTTTTTTGTAATCATGGTAGAGTTATACAAACAAGAGATTAGAATAAAGAGTTATAAATCGATACCAGAGTAAGATATTACATAGCCGTAATACTGCCTTATAATTCAACATGTCCTCTCACCTAAGATCATTGAACTGCCTAAGATCCAGGTTAGGATAACAGCTACTTTTGGGATTAGGATTAGGATTAGGACTGGGATTGGGATTTAACTTATTGGTGGCAGACCCTCATAAAATCGATCATATGACTCAAATAACTTTCATATGGACTAAGTAACCTTTCCCCAAAATTTATTTAATAAAACACTTTGAAAATAGCCATTTTTCTTGCTGCCACTATAGAGTTAATCCTAACTCTAATCCTAACCCTAATCCTAATTCTAACCCTAACCGTGATCCTAACCCTGATCCCAATCAGAATCTTAGGTGAGAGGACATGTTGAATAATATTAAGACCCCAGCGTGGATAGTTCTCAGGCTCTCACGGTAAGTATCCGCCATCTTGAAATGGCAGTTAAAAAATCTTGCGTGAACCAGTGTAGGGGGAACTCTTCAGAGATCCTGACTAGCTTGTTTAATTAGTTTCTTAACAATATGTTATATCAGATTAGGATTGCCTGGCGTTAGCCAGAGTAATATTGTTGAGCTGCCAAATGGTAACAGTGCACCTTCATAATATCAAAATTACTGGATGTTTTGATGTCTTCAGAATCTTTGTTTGAGATTGAAATGAGATAAATTACAACTGTAAATCGTTGATATAAATAACGAGAAAAAAAATAGATCGAGGGGTGAACCTTGAGATATCCTGAATGTCGTACTTCGCTCCTTGGACAGCCATGTCACAAATGATTAGTGTCGGAATGTTTTAATTGAACGCTGAGGTTTAAACCCCAATGATTAACAGATAACGTGGGTACGATCTCACTACTTATCAACCTATGTTTTGATGCCAAATTTTCCTTTAAATGAATTTAATTAAAACTATATGGGAGAAATTCTGTACTTACCATTAAAAACATCGTGGAGAGTTCGAAACGTCTATTCAATGTCATTTTCATTTTTTGAATTGGAACACCATGCAATCTTTACGAAGCCGTATTTTGTCTTCCTAAACAAACAACGTAAACACGAACATTTAACGAAAAGCCAAGACTATTTTAACTGTGTCAGAGCCTTTACTATCAACGTCGCCAAGTGATGCCTATCAACATCCAAGTCTGCAGCGACGTGTATTTTCTTATTATATTCGCCAATAATTTCGTAAAAGCGCTCCAGGGGTACTTGTTCCTTGTTTACATTTATTAAGGGAGAGTTTATTCATAGGCGGCGTTAATAAGAACATCGGAGGTATCTCGAGAACACAGTGAGATATAGAAAGGTAGTACGCAACATTCTTCGTCACCTTAATTTGTTCATTTAAATTAGGTAAACGAGATTTTCGTTTCCTGGGGACTTTCAGCAAGTTAACTTAGCAAATCTGTTTTGCTTACATAAGCATCACACTTGGAGATTCTGTCAGGGGAATTCCCTAGTTTGAACTGTTGAATGAGTCATTAAAACGCAATTTGTTTGGCTCACCTAATGTTTTGACATTAGATATCCGTTCCCCAGCTAAATGACGCAGCAAAATTGGTTTCGTGTCTTAGTGCCCCGAAATCGTTTCCATTTCAGAGTTGTAAATTTATCACGAATTAAGAGTTGGTAGTGGTCTTTAGGTAAAAAATTCATTCATCCAATACAAATCTTAATGTTCAAACACAACAAATGTTCTGCTCCAGCAATCAGTTCATACATGGTTTCGGCTTACGTCAATGCAATAGTATACCGGCTTGATCTTAACAGATCAAGAAGGAAAGTGATTTTAATAGAAATTCTGTTACAGAACCAGAATGACGCGGCATCAAGAACTGTCCTGAGGAGTCGCTATAGTAATTCGTATCTTGATTTGGGCATGAAAAATATTGTGAGGTGTATTTAGCGATTAATTGATATCCTGATGTTATAATTGAGAAAAAATATGAAAATATTACTGACATCACAAAACCCAGACCTGGTCTTGATATGATATGGGCTTACTTGTGTCACGAAAATCTTTTAACTGTTGCGACAGCCAGACTGAGCTAATTCAGTTATAACGTAACATCGTTTCAGACGTTTTGTACACCAGGGGCCATGTCTCATCTTTATCAAACAAGACGGTCTACTAAATCGAACGTGGCTGATGTATAATCACTCCGAAAGACCCCTTTTATTCTACTCGATTGTCGCGTTTAATACTTCGTCCTGCCGTATATTGTCTTAAGGCTACAATCCTTACTTTAAGAAGTTTCTCTTGATTATGTAGTAATAAGTCTTTAATACTCAATGAGATATATCTTCATTAATCAAGAATGAACAGCCACAAACGACAGCCGTACCTTGTGTGAATTCACGTTGCTGAGTTCGTTCGTAGCCAAAACTTATAATCACTATTTGAGCTAGCCTACACTGTCCTCTACGGATGTCTAAGCCTATTACTCTATAACTTTCTCAAACTGATTAATAATTCATGAGTATAATAATTCAATCAGACGCACTGAATGGCACCACGTGAGCGAACTTGAAATACCATGGAAGTACTGGGCAGAGGACTAGGACTGTTCTTTCCAGTCCTTGGACTGGAAATAATAGTTCAAGTCCGTGGACACGAAATATAATTTCACACAATCGATTTATTCATTGACACAATCATTACTAATTCACTAATACATCGTGCCAATACACTAGTTAATTCTCAGAAGTCATTCAAAGGCCTCCAATTCGGACTAGAACGGGTTTTCAAGTATTCGGAATTTGTTCCAACCCTCGGTTTCGCCTCGGACTAGAACGAACTCCTCGTACTAGAACAAATTCTTCGTACTTGAAAACCCGGTCAAGTCCTCATTGTCGGCCTTTAATTATTACACAAAATAGCTTCCTCAACAGTTAACATACCGCTCATGGATATTTATGAAAACAAGCTGTCAGTTCCCGTGTCAAGTCGCCAGTATATGGGCAACGTATAAATACTGAAGTCCTCAAGTACTCGTCTCTTTTCAAATGTAAACGCAAACGGCAGCCACACGTCGAATGATTCAGCAATTTGACCAGGTCATTTTTTACATTGTCAACTTTGTATTTGTCCCCACTTGCTTACGACATCCGTTGCAAGAAGTCCTGTTCATTGAAAATATAAAAATCGGAAAATGGATGAACGAATAACCGGGGATACAATTGTAAAACGCACGACAAAAGCTTACGTATATCTTATTGCGTAGAAAGCACTTAAACCACATGAGGTAATATGAGAAATACTGTAAATAAAATTTCTTCTTTATGTTCCTTGAAAGCTATTCTGATACTTGATTACCTGTAATTTACTCTGTAAATGGTTTACTTGTAGTTTCAGTCCGATATATCATTTTCCAGGATATTCTGGCCTATGATAGCAAGAGCAATATTCTGTTTCAACAGCTTAGTATATCAATAAATGACTTTGTCACACGCGGGCATGGGGATTCCCCTTTGTAGGGTGCTATAACGATGACGACGCAAAAACCAAATATGCTTTTACAGCAAATATTCGTAACATGCTCTGACCTGTCTATTGAGCAGCCAGGATTTAACATTTCAACCACATATATGTATATATTTCTAAACTTCCTTAAGAATTCTTGAGGAAAATACAAAAGAAAATCATATCCGCGTCGTGTCTTTATATGTGATAAAGACACATGTGACTATACATGCGAAGAAGTTCATTTTTTTTCGGAATAGAAAACAAATTTTCAAACTTTCTTCGCAAGTTAGCTTATTTGGAGGTTCATTTTAGAAGACATCTAAAAACCTCGACGTACGTGCTTTATAGGAATCTAAAACACTCGGCTATCGCCTCGTTATTTAAATCCCCATAAAGCACTCCTGCTCGGTTTTTATATGTATTTGAGCTGCTTTCACATGCTAGAGTTTCACATGCAACCAAACAGAAACATTAGATTGCTTACTTCCATGGGGTTTTCCCGAGTTGGGGAGAAGTTTACAGGAGGATGATGGGTTTAGTTTACCAGGAATGAGTGGTTGTAACTTAGCGAGTAATTAGGGGTAGTTTTCTTGTAGAATTAGGCGTAGTTGTGACCAGTTCTGCGATAATATCACTAATCTCAGATCTATACGTCAAACATTGCCATTTATGAACGTAGTGGTCGTATAGGGATGAAATTATGCACACCGATTACCTTCCCCACACCCTCACTTGGCAACGGCCTTGTCAAAACTGTTTTGAAAAAGAAAGCTAAACTTTCAATTACCGTGTCGTATTAAGTAACACACATCTAGTAGGTTTTATTACCTTACTGGCTTTCTCCACCACTGCTATAAAAGCATCGTCTGCTCTATCGGTTGTATGTAATTGGATACTCTCACCAACACTTAATTTAGTTCGGTCATATTAATGAACTTGTGTACGTTTATTCAAATTTTCCCTTAACCTGCCAGAAGTATTCCTTGATTTAACTTAAACTATGGCCACAATTTTGGTTTATCAACTTCCCACGCTTCCTTCAAGGCATGTGACCGTGCTTTTCTTACATCCAAACATATTTTACATTCCTTTAAACCCAAAGAATTTGCAACTAAGCAGTTTTAACGTCCCATCTTTTCATCTAAATGACATATTTCTTTTGAATAAAACATCGATAATGCGCCGCAAACTTAATCAAAGTTTCAGGGAAATCGGCGAAATCAGGCAAATTAATGATTGGTGCTGCAAAGAGCGAATGCCAAGTTTCCTAGTTTCCTCCAAATTTTTTGCCGATAAAGATACACACTTGAATGTACGCCCAAGCCAAAAATATTAAATTTAATTATCGTGGGAACATTTAGTTAGGTTTTCAGTTTGTTTCAAGTGTCATCTACTGGTAAGAAAATACATTGGAACCAGGTCAAAGAATCGTTAACCACAATATATATCTGTACATGTGTTCCAAAAACAGTTTACAGCTATCACACAACTATGAGAACGAAAGTTCTTGTTTTTGTACATTTTGTAAATCAAAACCACCGGCGGCTTTTTCTTGACTCGATTTGCTTTAGCTTTAAGGCACATACATGAAAAAAAATTCAATAGCAAGTAAACAAATGACCCATCAACTTTCGGGAATCCCCAAAAGGAGTGCCTCCCTTGACTCAAGCCTCTATTTCTGTAAGAACACAACCAACGCCTGTCGAGCGCAGCCTTGAAGAACATCTGCGTCGAAGAAAGACTTTATTTGAAGTTAAAAATTTATTCCTTTAAAACGCAAAGTCAGGTTAGGTCATAATCAACGTGCCTTGTATAAATTTTACCCTGATCATTGATTATCTGGGAAGATTGTAGAAATTACAATAAGCGCTGAGTAGGCACAAAAATAGTCTCGTCATTCTGATGCAATTTCTCCTTTGTAACTTTTACTCCTGGCATTGCAGGAAATTGAAGATGTTCAGGTTTTTGAAGATCAACGTTCTGGTAAGTGCAATTAAAGTCCTTAAATGTGTACATCACTAAAACCTGAAAGAAAATACAAGATGTGACATGAGGAAGCTGATTTCCGACTGAGAACATTTAGCTACGGCTAACTACGTCAATTTAAGCTTCGCATGCGTCAGATGTTTATGACATAGAAACACCTACGAAGATTTTTTTGAGTCAGAATTAGCAACAGCTGTCTTTGAAAAAAGTTTGCTTACGCAGGTTATACATGGACAAAATTGTCCGCAATTTAGGGGAAAATCCCAGGTTAATCGAATTCAAAGAGTCGGGAGTCTTTTGAAATCTTCTTCTATATTTCTCGTCATCTACACCCACCGTACTTTCTACGATCTCTTGTGTACTAATATTTGTCAACTAGAATAAATTTGTCAAAAGGGAGAAAATTTAACGCATAAGCTGAGGCACAATAGTAGAATTTGGCGCAAGCTCAAAATTTTACCTTGAGTTCACTGCGGGAAATGCGCCGGGGCCAATATCGAAGCGTATCGAGTTTCCGAACTTCGTACGAACTGGTTTTGCAATACAAGTTTGAATGACTTTCACAACTTGTGGTTCTATCGAGTGGCTTATTTTAGTTTTCATATCTGCCTTTACGAACTTAAAAATTATAAGGAAAACGCCGCGGAAGATCATATCCAAGAAATGTGTTGACCTCGGATCAAACATTTGCATAAATCATGCCGTCTTTAATCTCAATTTTCTCCCAAACTATAAATTTCTTTGAAAAACAAATACCTAAACAAATACAACAGGTACATGTGACAATGGGCATTTTTTGTACTACAGACCTTTAATTCGACGGCACGACTCAGGATAAAGTTTTTAGTTTGTCTGATTTAGCTCGCCTCTTATAAGGATGTGCTGCAGACTAATCAAACGCCTGAACGAACTAAGCCATTTACATCTACTTCGTTTCAACGTTTTATTCAATCCACGGATGACAAAGCTAGTTCACCCCGTTTTTGCTTTCAAAGTATTAAATTGCTGACGAATTAGATGTTTGCACAGATTTAAAGTACGTCGTAGAAAGAGGGTTAATGATTGATTTTGTATTAAAGAGCCTCGAATGACGTCTCCAAAACATGGCTTAAGTTTGTTTTTCAAGTTCCATTCTCGGTGTTTGTTTTCAGATCCAACATTTTCTCCCGTTTTTGACATTGTCGTAAAACAAGTTACCAATCAGAAGTCTTACGCTGGTTAATTACCACAAATTTGGTCGTCAGAATGTTTTTAGTAAAAAAGTCACAAAATAAAAGCCGTGTAGAGCAAATGCTATTTCAGTATTTTCTTTGCACAAACTTCACGACTTTGTCAACTTTGGCGTTTGGACAATTTTTCTGATAGTTGCGTAAGACTTTTTATTTATGATTTATTTCTCCTCAAAAATAAATGGTCATTGAATGGTAGCGCTTGCTAGAACGTCGGGCGGAGGCTGAAAAAACGGATGCACTCGGAACGTGGAAGAACACCTCTCCCTAGTTACTTCGCTCAGTAATGCTTCATTGATTCAAAGAGAACAATTAGGTGTTTTGACTCGAATCCGCTTTCCTTTCGCATTTGAATTACATTGAGCAAACGAACACTTTGGGCTCGCTTACATGTACAATTTTGTACGTGGCGATTGTCATCCTGGTGTATGCAATGAACCCATGACAGTCTATGCATCATGATATCCGCTTATGATTCGCTCCAGTTTGTCCTCGATGCTTTTGTCAGTTTAACACATACTCCGAAATCTCAATCGCTAGGTGCAATATTGCAAGTGTAAACGACACTTGACCCTTGGAATCAGCTACTATCTACCTCTGGGCGTCGATTGGTTGAGAGCAGGTAACGGTACAGGTTAATTGGTGTAAGCCCAGTTAAACAGGTCGAATATTATATCATATCTTATATTATACATTACTATATTTGGTAAAGGTTATATACCTCCGCCCTGGTTCAGTTTCTTTTGTACTCAGGAAGTTGATAAATAACTTGTCAACTTCATAAAGTTATTCATGAGGTTGATATTTAGTTGTCAACCTCTAAACCTAATAAGCCATTCAACCTGGCACTTTCTTTGCAAACATTAAAAATGACTTAAAACGCAAACGCATAATATTATGACCCATCAGCACACCAAACAAACCGCCAACATTTATTCCACAAGTAAGCACTATCGCGAACAATATTTCCTTTTGAAACTTTCAATATTCTCGACAACCATATGCAAAAAATTTATCGTTGTCATCCAAGACAATGGAAATGTCTGGAAAGTAAGTAAATTGAGATTAGCCAAGCTTTGCTAAATCAGTTTTAGAAAACCTCACCAATGGTGATTTAAGGTGGTTATATACCTTAGACCTTGGTGTTTAAGCATGCTTGCAGCTCGAAATTTCGAACAACGGAAATTAAGCTTTTCGATAATACGGGCTGCAAGCAGACTAGTCTGATATTGGCAGCCGAGAGATCTGTTCATCGCAGAGCCCTAGATGAATAGCGCGGGCTCAAATTTGCTGTTGAAGTTTATCACCGGTTTAAATGTGCTTTTCAAATGCAATATCTACTTGGTCGAACAGAGGTACCTAGGGGTAGCTGACAAGTCATGTAATACGATATAGTGTAGTTCCTCTTTGGGTTATTCCCCTCTCATCTTCAAGGAAGCTTACTGGGATCTTTGTTGCGGGTATGGCAAATTGGTTAACCTGCGCAATACACAATTGAGGTGTCGAAATGCAGTGAGTAGACGAACAATATTGGCCTTCCACAGAGTTCATTTATTCAGTATTCTATTTGACATTAATGTTACCAATAACACTAGCAACTTTAATTCTAAGATGTTCCTGGTGGAATGGATAGATGGTGCTGCCGTAACCTGTGGTCTGGACCAGTACACCTTGAAAGATGGCAGTGGCACTGTCCAGTGCATGAACTGTTCAACATGTCGACCAGGATGGGGAAGTACCCCACAATGCGGTGCGTTCCTGAGGGAGCACGTGGAAATAAAATGCGAAAAGTGCGCCGCTGGTAAATCGTATTCGGTATCGCAGGGTTTTTCGTCGTGCGAGTCATGCACCATCTGCGTGGAGAACGAAATAGTGATAAAGAACTGTACCCCGACTTCAAACACGATATGTGGCAAGTGCAAACCAGGGTAAGTTACAGGAAGAATTATAGAGAATTATGTAAAATTTCTTAAACTTTTTCTGGCTGGATGTCTCCCTCTGACGAGTAAAATTGACTGACATTGCCCGGAGTAAAATCATCGGGCTGGTTGTTATTCACTTTAGTTTGTTTTACTTATTTTACTGGTTAACTGGTAAAATAAATAATCCTCGCTCAACCGTCTGAGTGCAAGCAGCTCAGGATTGAATCTTTGGATTTCGCAAAGGAAAAAGCATGTTAGAAACATTATTTCAAATGATCATTTGAAAATTAACATCAAAACAGCATCCGACTTATGTCGGTTGCCGAATATTTTGGAAAAATTCTCAAGTATAAATGAGATCGACGTTGAGACTTGTGATTTAATGAAGTGACGTCGTCTGAACAAGCAGCTGCTTGCACGACAATCGCCTTCATAGTGTCATACATCAAGCTTTGAGATATTCCTTTAGTAAACTAGAGTCCTTTAAGGGGGCTGCATTGTACTGGTTCGTTTAATAATGAACCTTCTTTCTACCATCTGAGTCCATGTGGCTCAATGGTTATAGCATTTCACCAACGTTAGAAAGTTACCAGTTCGATTCCAGTCATGGGCTCACAAACGTTTGTGAGTTCACAGGTAGAGAGAGGCATGTGCAATTAGGATTAATCGATATTTGGGATGTGGTGTCATTAACTGGGGGCGAATGACGTATCGTTTGATGTTTGTGAATCATTTTTAAATTTATTTCGTCAGACTTGAGTATCAAACGAATGAAGTTGTTCTTCAGTAGCATCCTGTAGTTAGATTGGAAAAATCGAACGAGGCCAGTCAGTACTGTAAATATAACTCTTTATTAAAATGTGAAAAATTTAGAAAGGTAATCGTCTTAGCTTTCGTAGTACACCGACATTGTCAGAGACAAAGAAGGATAAAAGATAAGTTTAATGTAAGTGTTGGATATGCTAATATGCTTTAATATATTAGCATATTCATATATATTTTAATATATATATGTTAAAATATGAGAGAAGTGAGAGACAAAACTCGGATTACTTCATAGAACTTTTTAATCACGACAAATTTGTTTCGTATGGCAAGCTAAGTTTGCCACACTCGACAGGTGATAATCGCGTTTGTAGTGACATGCCAGAGAACTTGGTTACTTAAATGAAATATAGCGTCATAGACTAAATAGGTGTCAGTTTACAGTAGTGTTTACAGTAGAGTTATTGGTTGTTTAATAGGAACATCTTTCTGTGTCTGCATGTGGTTATAAGTTCATTGCTTTTGTTGAGTGAGTTCAATTCCGGGTGGTAAATAATTAAAAATTTTTCATGAAGGCAAAGATTGCAACGTTTTGTTTTGTTAGAATGAGCCTTACATTTCCCGAGGATTTTCCATTTGATTGAGTATGGGACATTTGATTCTTTTAAAGACCAGATGTATTTGCTAAGTTCTGTTGCGTGTTTCTTGTTCGTATCTTTGAATGAACTGCGGTGGTTATTGAACCTGGTTTTGAATCTGCCTGCAGTGAGTCCAGGCAGAGTTTGAAGGCCTTAGTAGTTCATATATATGTTCATAGAAGGCCTTCAGTTCATATATATGTTCATATACATGTTAAAATATGTAAAACTGACATGAATTTAACAACAAACACTATTCAAAAACCTTTCAGATTGTGACAACCGTAATCATGTATGTAGTTTATGGTATATGTAGTTCTCTTTTTTAGTACTACACATAATGTTCATCCAATTAATACCAGATTTTTATAGCTGAAAGGATCTAACAGTTTAAATAAAGATGATAATGACGATGATGGATTTATAAATAGTCTAATACAGTAAGTCCGGATAGTTCACGTCCAATATTTAGCATATCCAACACCTATGTTAAGCTGTTATCTTTTATCCTTCTTTATCTCTGACGATGTCTTTGTACGACGAAAGCTAAAACGATTATCTTTGTAACTTTTTAACTTATTAATAAAGTTATATTTACAGTAGTGACTGACCTCATTCGATTTCTCCGATCGAAGACTTGAGTATGTACAAGTTCAAAACAATTCCGAAAAAGGTGTGCAATATAATGCACACCTTTTCACCTTTCTCGGGATTGTTTTCGTTCAATATATGTCGATGCTTGTACACGTAAATTTTGATTTTCAATTTCTTTAGCCACTATCGCAGTTTTGTGCATTCTTGCGAGAAATGTTCGCCCTGCTGTGAGGACACACAAGACGAAGACGTGGAACAACAGTGCCTCAACCAAGGCTTCCGAAAACACAGTGCATGCCGTTACACGGATCGAAAATGTAAAAAAGTGGCGTCAAATCCAACGAGTGGACTCACAACTAACCACTTCGAGAAAGACAAGCAAACCTCATCATCGATAACATGGTATATTGTTGGTGGATGTTTAGGACTCTTCCTGTTAAGCGCTGCTGTAATTTCAGTTTTTTTCATTTGCCGAAAAAAGAAGAAGGACCCTTCCTTGATTAAGATTTCACAACGTGAGTGATACAGCGGCATTGATGTGTTTGCTTTAATGGGTAGGTTAGTCAGAACCGATATGTGTCAGAAAAAATGACGCCATTTCATTATCCAAATCTAACACTAAAACTTGAAGTCTTAGTGAGTCGCAAAGAGTTGCGATGGAGATATATTTGGAATTGCCATTTGGCCTTTTTGAACAATGAATGAAGAGAAATTTTTGTGGTTTTTTGGTTTACTCAGTTAAGGCTGATTTATTTGGCCGCGTTTTTTTTTTCTTTGGTTTTGATTTTCTTCTAACAAACACTATATGTACGCCAAAATCACTGTTTTCAAACCAAAATCTTTGGCGACCCAAATTTATGATTTTGTTGCGACCTAGTGACCTAAGCTTTTTGTACGCCAGAAAATAAAGATTTTAATTATTAAATGTGGTCTTTTGTACGTGTCAGTATAGAAATATTGAACGCCTTCAAATTTTTTATAATGAAGCAAATGGGGTTGGATATTTAGAGCACGTCCAAGCAACAAGAAAAAAGAAAAAACCAAACATCGGTACTATTGCTCTTAATAATGATAATAATAATAATAACAACAATAATAATAATTAATGGTAAAATTTCCTTTTCCTACAAGTTCCCTGAAATGTGCAATGTCTGTTGCAGCCTTACCTGACGGGATGCTGGGAGCCCGTAGCAGGCTGAGACCCCTTTCACTGTCCTTAGTTGGGTGGTGTACGAGTTGCAATAATAATAATAATAATAATAATTGGCTAACTTAGTGAGGTGGCTCCGTGTTTTTATCGTATTTTTACAGAAGAAAGTGGTGTTGGTGATGGTCAAGAGAGGCAGCAGGGACTAAGCTTATATGCGGAGCAAAACCAGGCCGTGGACGAAGCGTAACCTCGACTTTGATTATTTATATATCTAGCAATTGCTCAAACTAAACCGCATTTAACACGAACGTTTGCACTGTATCTTTAGTATTAGAGTTTCGGTCGATTAGAAGTGTAATAAGTGATGAGAACCAATTAAACAAAACTGTTGAACATCTTTGTCAACTGTTTTGTTTCTACAAACACTCATGCCTGTTGCTTGTTGCTGAAATCGAGATGAAGGTCTCTTTCTATATGGATGTGAGGTATCATTTTGATATTTGTGGTTGTGTGAATGGCTGAAGGAAGGAACGAGGGAGAGGATGTTTGGAAGGTCGCTTGGAAGGAAGAATGGAACATAGTGTGGAAGGAAGATCGAAAGAAAAGTAGGACAGAAGTACGGAAAGAAAATTTAAGAAACGATGTTGTGGACTACCGCTTGCTATCCGGGGCTTCTTTTATAACCTAGTGATCCTTCAGTGGGAATCTATCAGAAAAACTGAAAAGAAAACAAAACCCCCGATAGTTTTAAGGTTTGTACGACGATTGCATGACAACTAAGATAAAGTGAAGTAAAAAAAGAAAAGTATGAGTGAACTGAAAGTAAAGTAATGTTATGTTGAGTATAAGGACTACAGTATGTTTATTTGGTCAGCGGTTTTTATATTCGCTTTAGCGCTAAAAATTCCATTGCGAAATGAGATTAAGTGCTCTGAGGGGTTCCAGTATTAAACAAGTATCAACAAAGCCTTAGTGCAAGACGCTGTGAAGAGACCGTCGAATCGGTTACAGCATCGTACCGACACTTTGGACAATTGTATTGCAGGACAGTTAACCAGATTCCTTTCATCGCGTTTTAAGTTGGATATCCATATACTTGTGATCGACAAATGTTGGAAGTGTTGAAGCAAATATTTTCGAAAACAAAGAGAATGTTGAAGGGGTGACGAAGCAAAGTTTAGGCAAAGTTAAACTTGTCCCAACATGCTTGCAAAATCTGCTAACACATTTCAACACCGATGTAAAATCCATTTAAATTATCCCAACATTTCATTCAACAAATATTGGGCGAATGTTGAAACCGCTTAAGAGTCTTAACTCTTTCCCGGTGGGTAAGGTTTCTACTATTTTACCCCTGCTAACGCCAGACGATTTTAGACGCCAAGGATGACAGCCCCCGCTGTGAAAGAGATGAAGCATTTTTTCGTGTTTCAGCAACTGAAGACTCTCTTGCTTTCCCAATTCTAAACAACCTTGTTGGGTCGTCCGTGTTGTTCATCTATGACAACGTTGTGGCAGCATTGTTCACCCAACAGTCCCGTGAAAACTTGAAACATTTTTGCGAGTTTACATTGGCATGCCGAATGAGCAGCATCACTTCCATCTGGTTATTTGGACAAGTTAGTTGGGGTATTATTCTCTCATTTCTCTGTTCCCTTTTCCAACCACTATATTTGTATTTTTTAATTTATTTGATCTCTTCAATTCTAATACCACCGTCGATATTCAATAAAATTAAATGGACAACAGTTTGTAGAGTGTGTATGTGTCGATTTAGGGAGAAATTTTTATTTTTTATTTAATATTCATTTATTCATTCATTCGTTTATTTAGTTTAATGTCTTTCTGCCGACCTTAAAAATAATAAATATGCAGTAATAAAAATTGATATGTTTTGTTGAACAATTTTCGGGCCAATTCACCTGTGGTTAAGCAAGATTTCCTTATTTTACAAGCCCGAAATTGGCACATCTTGAGAAAATCCTATACTGTTCTGTCGCAAAAAACGTCAAAACGAAGTGACGTCAGTGCCATAGCTACCACCGAAAACGGGCGGTTGCGAATTCCCCTGAAAACTAGAAGTTAGGTTCAGTTCCGCAGCTTCCTCGCCTGGTTAACTCTTGTGGTTCGGAAGCAACTTTATACGTCGCCAAACCTTTATCAAAAAGACACGAAATGCATTCGCTGTGATGCAAGTTGTTCTAGCGTGTGTTTAAACTAATGCAAGGAGCACAATCTTTAAGCAAAAAATCAAGCAAAACTAAATCTCTGATGACAAATGCAAACAAAACGGATCGGATTCCCAGTGAAAATTAACCGTGGTAAAATATGATAGAAATGGGATAGAGATCACGTTCTTCTGAAAAAAATTAAAATAACTTGACTATCTTTTCTGGTAGTATGATAGTCATACCCATTACCAAAGTGAGATTTAGAATTAGTGGTTTGCACATTCCCCGTCATCATCGTCGTTGCTACCACCACCATCATCATCACTATCACCATCTTTATCATCATTATTATCGCCATTATCATCGCTACTACAATCGGCATCATGTATAGTCATCACAATCGTGAATATCGTAATCAATAGAACAATAGTCATAATCACGATCGTCAGAAACAGTAGCAACGTCGTCATGACTGTGACCGGTCAACATTGATCATCATTATCATTATCATCATCTTCATGATCATCATCTTCGTCATCATCATCATCTTCGTCATCATCATTATCATCTTCATCTTCATGATCATCATCATGATGATCATCTTCGTCATCATCATCATCATCATCATCATCTTTATCATCATCTTTATCATCATCATCATCTTTATCATCATCATCATCTTCGTCATCATCGTCATCAATAGCACCAGCATGGTCACCGATATAATCACGAAGTCATCGGATCATCGTGATTAGGAATAAACTTGATGCTCACTCACCCTATTCATTTCCTCACTTGCTATCAAATTTACATTTGCAATAATAATAAAATATAAGATTAAGTAAAGTGGGTAACCTTGGGCAAAAGAAGGGGTGCATGAGTATCCTGACGTGATCTTAGGTGGTCTGGTGGAAGATGTAAAAGCTTTCTCGGAGGGAGTACGTGCTGTGTATGTCAACACTAGATTTCCACCAGAACAACTTTTTCCGTATATTTGTTGATGCAGCTGTGGATTACTTCGATGATTTTGTGCAGCCTCCGATCTATGGCTTCTAAGTGCTTTTCAGTGAGAACGGGTGTAAGTGGGTCTACGGACAGCGATTCCTTCAGCTTCTCGCTCAAAGGCTCGTTTTCGCGTCTGTCAAATTCTTTCAGCGTCTCCCAAGTTGAACGCAATATCCTATACAAGTACCAAGACAACAAAAGTGAGATAAACAAACCGGGATGCTGCCTAGGCGGTATAAAACAACACAAAAAGTTAAAAGGTCGGTAGACTGCCCAATTTATGATAAAGAATTCTAACGTTTCGAGATATGGCCCTTTGTCAGAGAGTGAAACGAGTTCTCAAAACTCGTATAAAGAACATTTTCAAAATCTTTTTCTTAAGCGAATTGTACGAACGAAATAGCAAGTAATCGGTTAGGCACAGGTTTTGCGTTTGTGGCCCAAAATGAACCAAGATGGTACACAAAGAAATCGGTCATAATCCTGAACAGTTTTCTTACCATGTTACTAAGAAAATCCACAATGGCGACGATTTCTTTCGACCAGTCACATGAACGCGTTTACTGGGTTAGGCCTGGTCCTTACTGGGCCAGGGTACTCAGCTAGTTGTAAGCTTACCTGCAACATTGGTACAGAGGAGCCAGTATCGACATCTCATCCTTATCGGGGTTACCAAAACTGAAAGTGAAATTGTAAAGGAAAGGAATTACCAAGTTGGTTCGCTAATTAATGTTGTTCATCACCGATAGCAATATCGGCATTGTTCAGTGGACAATGTTGTACCACTTTTTAGCTGAAATTTTTATGTTTGGACAGTAGGTAAAGCGTTCAAAGATCCAGCTTCATCTGGGATCGGTGACAGCCATGGCCATACATTGCGATTGGGCAGCAGAGGCAACCACCCCCCAAAAATTCCTAAATATGTCTTTTAATACCGATATTCACCAAATTATTTAGTACATAATGCGAATTATAACATGAATACAAGGCGTTGGAACCCACATTTGGGTTAACCTTTTGATTTATTCTCGTGTAATTTCATATGAACAGCAGCGAGATTGTATCTTTCCGTGAAACACGACTGACGCTCTCACTGACAGTCATTTCTGTGCACATGTCATACTGCCTCCTAATCATAAAATCCTGTATACAGCCATGACGATAACTCACACATCTCTACGAGACGTTCGGCCATTGGGGTGTTCGCGACACTTGGGTAGCGCATGTCTCTTAACTCTGTGACAAGGGTTGGAGACGGCTTCGTGCAGTTGCCTGATTAAAGTTAACCTTGGTCACATATGAGGGCTGTCCACTGCGACTGTATCATGCCGCGTACGTTTCCTCCAAGTACTCCGATTTCTTCTTGCGGCAACATTGGACCATTGAAAGGGTGGCCATAACCGGACCTCTGGGGAGAACAGTTTATAGCTGATACAGTTATGCAGCATGAATAAACATGCTTGCTTGCTTACTTTCTGCTTATATGCTTGTTTACATACTTACTAACCTACAGACCTTCTGACTTACTGACCTACCGACCTACTGACATACTGACCTACTAACTTACTGGCCTACCGACGTACTGACCTACTGACTTACTGACCTACTGACTTACTGACCTATTGATCTATTGATCTACTGAATTACTGACCTGCTGACTTACTAATCTACTGACCTAATGACTCACTGACCCACTGACCTACTGACTTACTGGCCTACTGGCATAATGACCTGCTAACTTACTGACCTACTGATCTACTAACTGACTTACTGATCTCCGGATCTACTTACTTATTTACCTTTTGCCATTGTCTAAATGCAGAACGAGACCGTCATTTCCAGCCTTTTGAAACGTTTCATAATGATGTCTGTCGGCGTTACCTTAGTATAACATCCATAAATAAAAATAAAGTTACTAAGGGTGGGTAGGAAAGATTTGTCTCATCTACAGATCCTAGACCCTTTTCCGAAAAAAAGGAGGAAGAAGCGCAATTTAAATTGGAATTAAAAAGAAATGTATAAGGTGAATAGTTCAGCGTAATTTTTTCAAAACATCACCTCAGCTGATCTTCTGCCAAGCTTTCGTACGGCTGACTGGGGAATTCGTCAGTTCACATTACATAATAAGTTGCTTCTTACAACAGTTATGATTGGTCCGTAGCCAGTTTACACAAGAGTATTTAAAGATGGAGTTTTCCGGCCCTTTTTTATTCCTGCTTACCATTTTATAAAAGAAATACGAAATGCTTTTCCATGTTCATAAACCGCGATACTAAAACTTGGGATGCTGTGAGACTATAAATACTAGAAAACACTCGCTGTTGGCTCGTGATTTTGTCGTGCTTTTCTTATGCGTCACAACTTTCAGCGTGTTTAAGTATAACAGTATTTAATCATAGGAAAAACCACTTTATATTTCTTTAATACGTTGGCCTTACTCTGCAAATGATTTGATACCAGGAATTCTGTGATACTTTACATGTCCTAATGCAGTAAAACTGTTCATTAAATGAGCATTCATGACATATTCACAGAATAAACGAGATTATTGAAGGTTGTACTTTTCAAACTTAAAGGCCACTAGCGGCTAAGCAATTTTTTTGCGACAAAAAACCATCATGCCTGTCTTCGTCTTGGCTAGTATAAATTACAATTTGGATTACGCGGTGGCCAGGGCCCAGGGTCCAGGGGAAGAGCCCCTGGTCGGGGGTTAGGGTCGTGAAATTTCGGAAAATAGGACTTCTAGATGGGCTCTAGAACGCATCTGAGTAACATACCTCCGTATTTGCAAAACAATGAATATCTTAATTCCTCTCAAACATGTGTTCTTTTTTCCCCGAATCTTTGTGCTCTGTGTCTCTGTCGAGCTGGATTTTTCAGTTTGGTCACGAAAAATTTTGTTTTGGTTCAGCACACCTAGGAAGCTTTTCTACAGGCATGAAAACCATCGTGTAGAAGTTTTAACTGGCTATACGACTTCTTCACTGGGTACAAAAGTCGTATCATCGTTGTGGCTGGCTTACGGTTTTCCCGCCACAACGCCATCTTCGGGGCAAAGTGAGTTTGGAATGAGCTTTTGTGTTTAGCCGTTTTGTTAACGGAATGAGCTCTCAATAAGGAAGATATCAAGTACAATGAGAAAAAAAACTATGATGAACCTTCTGGGAAAAACTGAAAGGTATGAGACACGTTTATTTTGCAAGTAATCTACTATTTTGATAAAGAAAGGTCGATGCTAATCAAAGCAATTCGTAAGCTCACCTCGCCGTAAAGATTTCGAAATTTGAAGCGGTCGACATGGCTATGTCAATCAACCTTCATCTGCTTAAACACGCTAGGCCTAGCCAATGAGCACTCTACAACAATTACTACGACTATCTAAAAACTCCAAAATTGAAATCATTACAAAAGGTAACAACGAAGGAGATTACCAAAGAATGAAGGACACCATTTTGTTTTCAAAACCGGATAACAGAAATACTTTCTCTTTATATTACTACACAAGGTATTACAGACCCCAGCACCATCGTAGTTTCAGCATGTTTTAGGAATACAGTTTTCGTTTAAAATGATCCAGTCCACGCAGCAATATCTTTTGGAAACTAACCCACCCAATCGACTTATATAATGATTTTGGGAGACAGTGAAGAGGTATCTTCCTTCTCTTCCTCCCTTTGCTACGTCTCAGTGGCGTGGCATGGCGGGCGGAATGCTGTGGGGGCATGTCGCGTCGTCAAAATCTTAAAGACTGATGAAGTTATTGCCAGAAATGCTGAACTAAGCATTACAGAATGTCTCAATGTCAACTTTCGTGAAGCCAAAATTCTAAGCAGCCTTTGTACTCCCAGTAGCCACAGGTCTGGCCACGCCACCATTTATCTCCAAATCCCGTGACTTTTCTCAGCGCAGTTACACGAAAACTTTTCTAGCTTTGGAGACACAGGTACTTGGTAATAATGTAATATTTTGATTGGATTCAAGAAATTGAGTCAGAGGTATATGGACACACTTTGACAACTAATTTTTGGGACATCTGATGCCCGGGTTTTCAAAGCACCAAAACGTTTCGCGTGGCCGTGGTAAGAAATATGACGGAATCTGAAGCCACCGCTACGCCGCTGACAAAAAATCATAGATGACGGAGATGCCACAAAACGTAAAATGACTCAGTTATCTCGTTTGCGTGTTTCTTTTATCTTTGAAACGCTTCTACGCCATCGGTTTTCTAACAGGGAAGAGAAGAATCTTTTAGCAAGATCTGTTTAGTTTTCTTACCAATGAAGAAGTCGAAGATTGAGGTATCGATAACGGAGGCGAGTCTTGGCCCTGAATCGTAAGGAACCATTTTCTTCACGGCGGTACAGTAAGTAGGATCGGTCTCCCATCTATGAAGAAACGCAAAACAAAATGATTGAAATTAATATTAGTTACCAACAGGTTCGTGAGTGTTGCAAAGTGTTAGTTCAGATGACATGATTTTCAGCGAGATATAAGAAAATGGATTTAGAAGATTGGAAGAGGATTTATATTTTCCAAAATTATTCATCTACTCCAGCCTCGTGGAAGTATGCTTGCAAGGACAGAACAATGTGATTCGTGAACTAATCGACAGTGGCTTAGATAAGGGGTCTGTGTATGGGGGGGGGGAGTGACACCCTCTGCAATGTTTGCGGAAAAATAAAAATTTCAGGCTAAAAATTGGTAGCAATTCGGGGCAAAATTTGGTAAGGTAAAGTAGATCAAAATCCCTTTCGGTTACTAGTTTATATTTAATTTACGTATTGGGGTTGAAGCGAGGCTACATCATACATGGCCTGAACGCGCGTCAAATTAAATTCGGGCAATTTTTGAAACCATACAACGTTCGGGCAAATTAAGCTGGACACACACACCCAGTCAAAATGGGTTAACTTCTCTCCTGCTAATCGATACGTTTACTCAGCAATGTACTAATTATATCATTCCATGCACGAAGAAACCATTACGTTCTGACTGGACGAATGTAAAGTAAAAGTAATGAAATTAAAATCGGCAAAATTGTTAGTTATATCTCTCGAATAATCAGGATCGAAGCGCTGTTGGTTGAGAAGACAGACATTTGAGCGTTTTTCGCAAACATTTAATTGCACTCCTCTTGCCACCCCAGTAACTGGGGGCAGGAAAAAAAATTGTAACATTAAAAAAAAATCCGGGGTTCCCAATATATTTTGTAATGCTATTTCGTGTGATTTGCGATCATTTTAAAATCTTTGGCTGAAAAAGATAAGTTTAAAAAGAAACTCGTCACCAAAGTTACTATAATTCATCTCTAAGTTATTTTGTTCCGCTCACTGGTTTTTATTTTAATCTACCCAACTCTACAACTTGCTTTCGTAAGTATGAATTCTAAGCTTTATACAACACTAAGAAATTACGTTGGGCTTCATGATTCAACAGGGGGATGTTGGTGGCACAGTGGTCGTGTACGTGTCTCTCACCACTGTGACTAGGGTTCGATTCCGGCTCCGTGCAGTTATTTGATTAAAGTTACTTTGGTCACATGTGAGAAGAGTGTTGTCCAGTTTGACTCTACCAAGCATCACAGGTTTTCTCCGGGTACTCCGGTTTCCTCCTGTACGAACACTGGACCCATGAGGGGTGGCCCTGATTGGACCTCTAACGAGAACAGCCTAGGTAGCTGATAGGGTTATCCAGCATAAATAAAGATACCTCACGAGGAACAATACGAAAATTCTACTCTATTTCCGAGCAACGTACAGTACACCAAACGTCTGCCCGGTGTACGTTTGGCCTACCAACGGCCCAAATTGAGGGTATGTCCGCTCACTACAAAGGCTAATATCAGTTGTAGCGAGATTCAACAGTAATTGAAAATACCGATCGACGCGGTAGCTCAACTTACATGTAAAAATAAAATGCAGTACAGGAACCCATTTATTACTGTCACAAGAAAAGACGAGAGATTTTCTACCTTGCTTTACGTTTGCTGTACGTCCTTTGCCACGGGTGTCGCCAGGTTTTTAGATCCCATCCCTTAGGTAGCCATATCGTAACTGAGCCTTCCATGATGTCTCCCTCGGCACATGCCGGCTCGCGACGGTTACAATAATAACATACGCCGTAAAAACAGGTGTTATTTCCTGTCGTTAACAATGAAAAATCACAAATTTTACTTCTAAAGTCTGCGCAAGAGCTTATTGGGGTATTTTTTCATAAAGTGAGCGTTTAGAAAGAAGTCTTGATCCAAGAACGGGGCGTATTCTTCTCCACTTCTTTATACTCTGAGGGTGATTCTGAAATAGAATCGGATCACTGCACATCTTCACGAGCCAGCCTTAAGTTTACAATGAATCTCTCTTGCATGTGGAGATTCCACGAGCATACTGTTCCCACTTCGTCGCAATATCTCAACTGGTTAAGCAGAGGTGCGGTAACCCGACACACTCAAGTTCGAATTCCTCACCAACCCAGTCAATTTTTCGAGTTCACCTTTAAAGTGTAGGCTAATCATGAAATTTCCTTTTGTGTTACCGTTTGGATAATTCCGAGAAATCTGAGAATGAAATAGTTTTTTAAAAAATAATGACAATAAATAAAACCAAAATATTGCAAGGGAATAATTCCGAGAAATCTGAGAATGAAATAGTTTTTTAAAAAATAATGACAATAAATGAAACCAAAATATTGCAAGGGAATAATTCAGAGAAACCTGAGAATGAAATAGCTTTTTAAAAAATAATGACAAATAAAACCAAAATATTGCAAGGGAAGGACGTTCTCAACTTTTTCCTCAGGCTGAACCTGGTCTCTAACCCGTTCTGCGCCAGCAAGATACTCTGCTTACACAAAGTAAGAACGTAATAATAATTTCAATGCCTGAGGATGACTTCAACGGGACAAAATTGAAAGAAGCATATTATACACAACTTTTATAAACATATTCTATAGTCTAAATTACCTTCAGAAAAAAATGTTTTCTTTAATGCCTTATCAGTCACAGGTAAAACCTCTGACTTAAGGTTGACCAGTCGACCAGTGACAAGAGGAGCTCGGTAAAAGCCAAGCAGCCTAAGTGAAGGTGGAAATACTTACATTAAAAACTGATACCTCAATTGCAAATATCATCTACATCATTCAACTACCATAATGAAATATAAAGATAGTTTTCCTTCTACGTATAAACATGCAGGGTATGTCACTTGAATCGTAAGAAACATTTACCAAGAAAGGCATGTGTGAGAGGTTAATCTTCTTTAGCTCTTCAAAACTTTACAACACTCCAAGTGTTTATGTCACAATTTATAAATGTTGAAATAGTATATTCACAGCTCATTTGGTGAGAAGATAGATTGTCACTGCTGCCTACATCCATATTTTACTCCAAATATTACCTTATGATCAACTGTCACCTTCATGGGTTTGTATGGATTGCAAACCAGAAAGCAACAAACACAAGTTGGAATTTTTCCAGACTGTCAATTTAATCCGGACTACAAGAATTTTAAGATAAATATGTTTAAAAGCAGGAGTTTTAAACATAATATGTTTCTTTCCAGACTATTTCCAGTGCTTTAAACACATCATGTCCAAAAAAAACTCAACATGGACAGAATAATGTGTTTGACATGATGAATGCACATACATGTATGTGAGATTCCATGGAGACTGAGCATGCAGGTATGTAATCATGGAAGCATGTGATTTGGTTATGTATGTGAATTTACTTTGTTGCTCATTTATTAGTTTGATCTGTCAAACTTGTATATTTTCTGGTATAAACATTTATATAGAAGTGTAAAATCATTGCATTTTCTTGTCACTCTCAAGACACAGTAATTTCACTTTCATAAGTACAGTACAAGTCTCTCTTAAACTGAATTCATAGTAGTAGCTAAACAAACTTAGACATTTTACTGCCTCATTAGTAGCAGCTATCATAAATGTTGAGCAGATAAAACAGCTGTCTTTATTTCTTATATATCTGATTCATTCCTTAGTAAGGGAGCATTGGATGTTTTGCTTGCATTATATGGGAAGGATAATATACAGGTGATAACATCTACATGTAGTACTTGGGAAGCCTTAGATATATACTTTAAGGCTCCATGAAAATAAAACCTCAACCATTTTACCTGTCAAGATGAAAAGCAGCTATTTCTCCATTATGTCGATCAAATCCATCATATGGGCCACCTTGTATGATAAAGTTTCTCTCATATCTGAATAATGTACAATATAATTAATAATACAAATCAGTATAACACTACCAGTGTTTGTCACTCTGTCACAAATATCATGTTGCATGACTAGTGAGACACTCTAAACATTAGGCTATTGAGAATCAGATGGCAAGCTAGCGTGCAAGTTTGACATACATGTAAGTGCTGTCTACAGTGTATGCTATGGTGTTATTACATTCCTTTCGTGGCAATCACTACAGTATGCAAACAGATCTTTTTTAATATTATTGTGAAATCAACTTGATGACTTCAGTTTGTACTTCAAGATTGAAAATAATTCATTTAGTTGTCAAATAATGATTTAAATTGATATTACGTTGAAATTACATAGCATGCCCTGATAACATGACATCAAGGTAGCTCAGTAGCTGTAATTCAATTTAGCTTGATAATACTTTACATGAAGTAAGCCAAAGTTATGTGGCTGGCTTATAAAGCAGTGGCTTTTCCTGTTTAACTCTTTTTTGTTCATATCTGACTTTTTGATTTTACTCTAGCAATAGCCAGATGATTAAACTCACCAAGGGAAGATGTCTCAGTCTAGAAAGGGTCCAATGACTATGATTTCATGTACTGACCTTCCTCTCACCTGCTAGGCCAATGGTAAAAAGTTATTATCACATTATTTACATGAGGCATGCTGGTTCTAATATTCAGCAAGCTGGCTTGGCAGACAAGCTAACTTGTTTCCACATAATCACAACATAATAATAAAATCTGGTAGAGCTTTCATTGTTTCTTTATGAACCCCATCTATTTAGCAGGCCTGGCTACCAGTCTACAGGTGGCAAACCTCATGTAATTCACAGTTTTGTCAAGTTTCACTTCATTTTTTGATCCATGTCATGAGTTTTCAAAATGTTGCCTTCTCCAGAAATTTTAATTGTTATCCACCAGTACTATTTGGTACACTGACCTTACAGTAACATGCGAGCAGTGGCAAATTTTAATAGACCAACCTTTTCGGTTTAAAAACAGTCCTCTGATTTCCCTCCAAGAACATAGAAGCTTTGAGCTGACTTCCTCTGAAGCCAACCCCAACTTTAACAATAGAAGAAGTCCTCAAAGACTTTAATATAGCATTAACTTGCACCCCTCCCACAGTTCCATTTGGACTGATTCTTGTCTCTGTGACCATTCCATTCCACAAATCCCAAGGATTTCCAACAACAGGTTCTTCTGCCAGAGGCTTTTGGGAGACGATTACTCGGTTTTCGCTTGAAAAAACTCTCGCTTGCACGATCTGCAGTTTACTACTGTCCATTTGGCTTGTACTTCGCCTTACTGCCGCTGATATCTTCGGGTTTTCGTGTCGATGATCTAAATTGTTAAAATCAAACTCACGATCAAGCACGAGTGTTCGTAATAAGCTCTCTCCATAAACTTCCACCACTGGATGTCGGAGCGATGAGGACTTGTACTTAATCCACAAATAAGGAATGCCTATCGTTACTACGCATAAGATAGCTGCTATGCGCTGCTTGAATTTCATCATTACGAAGATTACCAGACTTTTTCATTTGAACAACTAAATACTACATACACATGAAACAATATTACAGAACAACAATCTATTGAAACATGGAGAGAAACTCTGCTGACAAAATGTAACGCAGGCGTCGTCTTAAGGTGGCCTGATATCTAATACAGCTTGCACAGCACATAACCGAACACCTTTATTAATTTTTTGATAGCATTATTATTGGGGGGAGGCTAAGGCCCCCCCCCCTTAGTCCCCCTCTTCCACCGGCCCTGTGAGTAATTCTCATAAATTGTAAGCCACCTCCTTGCAAATATGAGGTTTTACCAGAGGTACAAGCACAGCCATTTCAAAAACTTGGAAGACTCTTAGTTTGCGCTCCCCTGTTTGCAAATCCTGGGTCTGCCACTGTTCGTTACCCATCAGGAGGCCCTAGAGTTGCATTTTTCTCGACTGATCCCGATTTGGTGTTAAAAAGTTTGATATTCTGATGTTCGATAAATTCCTTCATCATATATAAATTTAATTTCATCTGATCGAGCGTAAATGCCAAATATATTCTTCGAATACACCCATTACTTCGTCAGCATTGTCACCATTATAAATACAGAACTCGTGGTCAAGCCCTCAGCAACGGTCTTATTTATACTTCAGCTGGCAAATCATTGCACTACATTCCGCAGGATCACGGGTTTGATTTCGAGCTAGGGGCTCGAAATCTGCATTTTTCGCAAGTGGTTCCAGCTAGGTCTTAAAAGATATAATATTCCGACACGTCCTTTATCATATGTTAACTCAATAAAACCAGCTGGAACACTTCCCCTATTTTATCAAAAAGTTTCTTATGCTTGTCTGCTAAGTGAAGTAAAAGTGCCCTTTTATCGAGATTTTGGCTCCACTGCCCTGGGTCACCTTCGGCGCCTCTGAATAAACCACCTTGAACGTGACCGAAGATGAGTATGACCGGTTTGACGTCCAAGCGTTATCGGTGATATGAAAATCAAAATCTCCTCCAAATGTTGTGCCATAGGCGGAGTTTGTGAAGATCGAATAATTAATTTCATTGTTTGATCAATATTTAAAAACCAAGCAGGAGTACTTTATGTACGACTTACAAAACGAGCAGAAGTGCTTTATCGGATGTAAAGTACGACGCGACAAATGAACTCCTCTTCTTTTCACATAAAGTCACATGTGTCTTAATCACATATAAAGACACGACACGCTTATGATCCTCCTTTGTGCTTTCCTCATGAATTCCTAATGAATTTTATAAGTTTTTTTTATCAGTTTAAGGTAGATGAAACGTTGGTCGTTAGGAATTATTGTAAGATATTCACTCGTTAGCATGCGATAAATTGTTGATCACACACTGTTTTCAAAAGAGAGCAGTGTGATAAGTGGTTATCACACTCTTTTAAAAGCTTATCACACTCTTGAAAAATAAGGAGTAGAATACAGGCTTAACACTTCTGTTGAAACAACGAATTGTGGTTGTGTCATAAGATAAGCACTATTAACTGTTTTCCTAACAGTCATTCCAATCGGTGGCCAGTCAGAGAGAAGTTGGTCAGTTAAGACCATCTTTGTTTATTTTTTTTTGTTTTTTTTAATTCGCGAAGTTATCAAAGATAATTAATCATTAAATCTTTTTGCTGTTTACAAGGAAAAGGCCGTTTTCTACCATTTTCGGGAGCAATAGTTGAAAATGCCCAGGCAGTAAACTTGAACATGATTTTCACTCACCTAACATAAAGCATTAATGTCTTAGATCTCTTTCACAAAACGAATTGTTGTGTCAAGTTTCTGTCACTAGTGCGTCACGTGATTTTGTCCGTTGCACGACTGGGAGCGATTATACAGAAAAAAGAAGGGAGACAATGATAAGTACACCTTTTGCCCTTGAATAACCCTTTCCAGCCAGGATTCCTTCTTTTGACGATTAAAATCGTCTGGTGTTAGCAAGATTAAAATTATGAAAGACTGATCCTGCTCGCAAAGAGTTAATCCTTTCACTGTGGGAGGTCTTTCCTTTATGAGTAAAATCGTCTGGCGTTTGCCTGAATAAAATAATTGCTGTTTTATCCCATTGGGAAAGTGTTAACGCCAAGCTTACGTTCAACAACAACAAGAAATTAATTACTTCGCTCAAATGAACGTCAATAATGTCAATGAAGAATGAATGACATTCCCAAAATACTCATTAGGCAGCAGCAAAATTCAATAAAGAAAATCCACAATTGAACCCGGTAAAATTAAACGTTCACTTACATAAGTTAACGAACTGTAAAAGTTGAAGATGGAGCTAAATGTTCGAATAATGTTGCCTAGTCACGGTCAGTATATACTTGCGAGTTTGTGCCAGGAGATTGACACCTTGGAGTATGTGTTAAACTGACGAGAACATCGAGGACAAGCTGGAGCGAATCATAAGCGGATATCTTGCTGTATAGGTTGTCATGGGTTTACTGCATACACCAGGATGACAATCACAACGTACAAAATAATTTGTGTAAATAGGCCTTAGTAAAGTTAATGATTTGAACTAAGGAGTATTATAGTAGAAGTTGGCTGTTGATCGTCTAGGTTGTCGTTGTCTTCAGAAAGACTGCTGTTGGTGGCTGACGTATCGACGGCCTTAATGGGGACCTTTTTTAAGTTATTTGAGAACTGCTCGTCAGGTTTGCCTGTTTATTCAGGTTTGGTTATTTGCATCATCGTAGGCGTACATATCACTGGTATGTGTGGGTGTTATGAACTTATGATGATGATGATGATGTGTAATGTTGATTAGTGCTTACGTGGGTGACTCTTTTCACAGAGGTGCAACCAGAGGGGGATTGGGGGCGTCGCAACCCCTGCCCTTTTTATGGAAAGGCTTATATCAGCCCTGTTAGCGACAGTCTTTTTTTTTCATCCCAGTTTCTCTAAGTCCCGTGGATGAACCGGACTCGAAATGACCAAAATCATCTTGACGGTACCTTGATATTGCCCTCCGACTCCTGCCTTCGAAATTCCTGGTTGCATCATTGTTGTTAATTCTTAAGTCATTAGCTTTTTGAGTCACAGTAGGCGTCCATGTGATTGTTATGTATGGGTGTTGAGCGTGGTTTAGCGGTTATTTGTGTGTGAGTGGGCGAGTTATGTTGGTAAGTCTATGTGGTTATTATATACAGCGTTGATGTACCTGTTGGTATACCTCAGATAAAGTGCCGGTAGTCATTGTGATCTGGGAAGTGACTTTAGTTGTAAGCTGATATACCAGTCTCTAACGTAATTCACTATTTTCACTTGATACTGATGGCTATAAATCTTCGCATAAAAGACACCGACTCACTGATTTAACAAACATGGCATCCACTTTTCTGAAGAGATAATAATGAGCGATGAGTTGAGGACTGGTTTGCGGCCACAAAAGCTCCAGCAACAATTTACAAGCCGCTGCACCCACGTCTTTGTGTAGGAGGAACTCTATTAACAGTATTCCAATCTGTTATTCAAAAGGACAGTTACCGGTAGTTAATAAAAGAGGACCTTCGGTTTAAGAGCCATTTCATGGGGAATATACCATGCCCCTTCTTTTTTCTTTATGACCACAGTGCCAAAGATAGTTTTTTGGCTTTTTATAAATTTTCCTCTCAAGAAAATAAATCCCCAGTAAAATACTCTAACATTAGTGACGTAATCAGAACATTTGTGGGGGTGGGGTGGGTTGCGTAACAGAGACTTCAAAATTTTCCATGCATATATAGATTTGACGTGTTGCGTTTTGAATTCTTATTTAAAGATGTCTTCGTTTACACCTGCAGTTGGAAATGCCTAATTTGATATCAATTGAAAATTAAATTACTCAATCCAGTTGCTGTAGCCACTTGTCAGCCCAGTGATAACGCCATTGTTAATAGCTTTCCCGCACTTTTCTAAGCTGCAAATCTGTAGCCCACGCGTGATGACGCTTGCCGTCAGCAGTGCTGCATTGCTCCAAGTAGCTGGAGTGTTGGTAAGTCGTGATCTACCCGACTTAATTGTCACACAAGATTGTTCGTTCTAAAGCATGGGATTCAGCCACAGGAGTCTTAAGGACATAATGCAATATTAGCGAGCAAATAATGTCGGGGAAATCAGCTTTTCGAGTTAATTACATTCTCCAGGATAAAGAATTAGATACGGCAATTGTATCATGTTGATGGGGCATGACTGACAAAATAAAAAAACAAATTTTTTGATGGTGAGAACAGTTCTCAGTTCATCATGCAGAGAGTCCCAGATTTTTGTTCCATAGTACCTTGTCGATGTCCCTTTTCGTACTTCACACATCAGGCATTTAAAAGCTTTCGAAGTATTCTTGTAAGTGTGCACGCTACAATCCCAACTAGTTTCTTCAGTGGCTCCCTCCTTAGTTTCCAGTTGCTTTAGAGATCCTGAATTGCGAAGGTTTTCATCCATTTGTGTACAAACACAACCGGGTATTCTATAGCAAACACCACGTTGTGACGATCTTTTCAGTTTTATTAACTTGTATTTTACGTTAAAATAGCAATAATTTTTTCTTTTAGTTAATTTTTAAGTTCGTAAACTCGACACATAAGCTGTTTATGCTAGGTGCCTAACAAGCCCTAATTGCTCTGAGTATAAATAAAGTATGAGTATGAGTAAAATAGGCTGACGTTTGTTTACGCTTGTTGCCAACCAGCCCACAACAAGACATTATTGAACTGGCTGGTTACCTGTGTTCCACAGTATGCACATAAAGTAATACAAATATTGCCTGCCAAGCGAATTATCTTATGTAGTGAACTCGGCGGCAACAGCATAAACAAAAGATAGTAGTTGTTTTTTTAAATTCAGTCGTAATTCTGAATTTCTGCGCCAAAAATGATTCAAAGTGGCTGTTAGTCATGATCGTGTACCATCCACTGTACAAACACTGAAGTGTACAAGAGTTGATAACAACGATTGTTTATGATTGGTAACCAGGATATATCAAGTAATTAATTTCCTTTACGTCCACATAATTTATCCCTTCATAATTTAAATTAAAAAACATTCTCTTGAACTTTGATGACAAAAGCAAGGATATGATGTGCAAGTTCCAAGTACAGAAAAGAATAATTTACCGGTCGCTGCCTTTGAATAAAGTGATTTTTAATCGTTTCATAGGAGGAGTAAATCACCCTGAGATGCGTTAGCAAAGCTTCCCGAGGTGAAAATGAGGAGATCATTAAGCGCACTGATGACAAAATCTTACGCAAAAGTTCTTTTTTTATGACGAGCTTATAAACCGTAGGTGAATCCATGTATAAAAATTAAAAGCATCGTTAATTTACTGACTAAGCACTTTCAAAGAATGCTTAAGAAAAGCGATTGAAAACGGCTTTTACCGGTAAAGGCCAAAGGTTTAATCATACTTATTAGCATATACCTCGCAAGTGGATACTGTTTTTCACGCAATTTGATAAATTCCTCTATCTCGGAATATCCTGCAATATTCACCTCCGAGTAAAACAAGATGGCGTCCCGTTTTGTTTAAGTTTCGGAAGAAGACCTTTTTTTAAATCAACGAAGTCACCGTTCTATACAATATCAAAAAAGAAACGAAATTTCTCACTAACGTATTCAAAGATATGTATTTCTTCCAACTTTTTGGCGATAAATGCACTCGGGATGAGTTCAAAATGTTTTCTTTACAAATGATGAGTGGGCGACAAGCTGACTGAGTTCGGCAAAATTGTTTTGAAATTTTGAAAACTAAATATGTGAAAACAATTATGCAAGGTATATGCTAAAACAATTGTTCACCTCGGTGTCGGTGAAT
Source organism: Heliopora coerulea (assembly GCA_030142905.1). Taxonomy (NCBI): domain Eukaryota; kingdom Metazoa; phylum Cnidaria; class Anthozoa; order Scleralcyonacea; family Helioporidae; genus Heliopora; species Heliopora coerulea. The sequence continues at coordinate 78,155 of JASJOG010000516.1, forward strand.
AGTGTAGATATTTACCTCCACTTTGGTGAATAATTATTAAATATTTGATTATTGATGAATAGACGAATGAACAACATTCTACTTCAGAAATGGATTCTAAACTGATCAGGACCGTGATTAGCTGCCCATAGGAATGACTGTTAGGAAAACAATTAATGGTGTCTTTTCTTCCCCAGGAGTTGCGTACAGTTTGCAAAAATGTTGCTTGAGCGGCCTGACCTCAACCCACTCCTTTTTATCTTCACCAGAAAGCTTAATGTTTTGTTTATCAAACCTGTGAGCCGGTGTTTTTGACAAAAATAATGGCCATTAGCAACATGTGTAGGTAATTGCGAACTCCAATGGGAATTTTAGCACAACAGAATAGAAATGCAAAACACCTTAATTGAATGTATGATCTTATAAAAGCCTTGTTGTGGCTTCTACAATCCAGTACAAGCAAAGGCCTCTCCAAGATACAAGAAGGAACGGAGCAGCTTTCTGTCAAGGTAAATGTAAACCATACTTGTGTTTCGTTCTTTCTTAGGTTGCTTGGCCATAAAGCACTCTCGTATGCTCATTCTGCTTTACTAATTCCATACGGAGAGGTTTAGATGCCAAATTGGGCGAGGTCAATTTTGCCGGTTCCTAATTTTGCAAATTTCCCTAAGTTCATGCATGGCCCATGATGAAATTTTGTCTCTAAAGTATATAAAAACAGCTTTAATCAACTCTTCCTCTGTTCTAAACTTTACAAGTATCGCAATTCAACTCGAATTCACTGTAGGTGTGCGACCAGGATTCTTGGAGGAGAGGAAAGTCAAATTCTTTCTGGTTTTTTTACTACTCATATGGGTATCGCAACGCAATCACGTGGGGAATGTTCTGAATTTGAGAGCCACGAAAGTGCCCCAAAAATGCATTTCCAGGCCGAAAAATGTTTATAAAAGGCACAATAAATGTGCAATATTTTGTTGGGAAAAAGAAGTTGTCCCATGAATGGGAGAGATAATTGCGCTGCGCCTCCCCCGCTTCTCTGTTTAATCTGTTCAGAAACTTTTGTTTTTCTTGTTCAAATTCGGCGAGTCTGGCCAGTCCCAGGTCACCTTTTACTCTCACCGTTTCGTAAAGAACTCAGAGCCCACTTTTTGCTATTTGTAAGCAAACATTCCTCACCATCTGTCTTACAGGGGTTATATTCAGTAATATCGAGAATATGTAACTAAGTATCATTGTTTCTCTTTATTTGAATTTTTCAGCTGAAAATCCGGAATCAAAAACTTCAAAAACTATCCAAGATGAAAGCTTTCATCCTTGAAGTCGTGTTGGCAAGCATTGTTCTGTGCCAAGGTAAATACGAAAAATACCAATGTTTGTGTTTAGGGTTCAACGTTTTGTTAACTTAGGTAAATACCAACTTTAACGTTTAAGTTAGATTAGCCCTGGCTGGAAAATAGTTTTGTACCTAGCGTAGATAAATCTTACCCGGGTTAGGGTCAACATTCGGCGAACCCAAGTAAGGTTTGGTAGAGTAAACTTGGGCTTGGGTGGAGCTTTTTTTTTTTCTTAACATCGTCCATGCATATTTGCATAAAATTGCTTGATTGTTCTTGCTATGTTTGAGACGAACAATGCAGACCCGTTCATTTGCATGATTGCACAACGTTGGTGTAAAATTTTCAAAATAATCCCCTCTCTTTAATTACTGTTAACCTGTTCGGTTGAAATGTTGTCCATATAGGCTTAATTTAATCTTAGCAGAATGCATGAATATCATCTATCTTCCACAATGAACCGAATTGCCATTTCTAATCCACCGCCAGTAATGTTCCACTGGGGGGGAGGGGGGTGGCGGCCATTCAAAGCACGATTAGCACCAATCAAGGATTACCAGTTAATCGGTTGTTTTGGTTTCGTTGATTTCTGTGGAAAAAAAACAAGTTCAAAAAGTTATCCACAAATTTTCCGCTCATCCTGGATTAAGTTCATTGCCTTTTGAATGACTGGGCCCTGGAGACTAGTTTACGAAATAAAAGCGCCACATTACTCGAGATAAATTTCTCATGAATTTTAATCGACCAATAAAAGGCCTGAATTAGTTAAATGCGGTTATTTACGCTGTTTAAAATAGCAGAACTGCTTTCTGTTTCCTCCCCCGGAACAATGAGGTCTAATAGCAAGTATTTAAGGAGAACTTGTTTTCAGGCTAGAGATTAACTTCCTTAATAGTTGGTTCTCCTTATTGCGTCAGCTGAATACAACTACTACAGGGTGTCCCAAAAAAAACCCGAAAACTATTGAAATCACATATTGTTAAAATTTGAATGCCCTACGAAAGAGCTGAACATAATGACGCGTAAAATATTGACAAGTTGCATGTATTAAAATTTAGGTAAGAAAATCGCCTTGTAAAGTGCGCGATTTTTTGCCCGTGGGAATTTAAAGCAAATTATAAAATTACTTACACCAATCATTTATGCACTCGTTGCTACCAACAGAGTGCTAAGGCATTCAAATTGTAACATTTAAATTGTTATTGGTGATTTCAATAGTTTTCGGTTTTTTTGGGACACCCTGTAGAACACTTCGCGGTTTTTTCATTTTCATGCAAAAATTGAATTCCCAAAGCGAATGGAAAGACAATTGCTCTGATGAACATTACAAACAAAACTTTGAAAGGCATTCTGGTAGTTGTATTCAGCAGATGTATCAGGGGAACTGGCTTTGTTGGCCTTTTCTTCTAAGTCCTCTAAAGATAAAACACAAAACTAAACAATTAAATCAGCCCAACACCATTAAGTCAAAGGAGAAAACTTGAAAAGCTGGCTCAAGTGAAGGACTTCAATGAAGAAACGATGGCTGTTGGTCAACTTGCCAAATTTATTTGGCAAGAAAGACTTGTGAATAACAAGGGGGCGCAATTGGTCGACAGGGAAATTGGTATCGAGAACACCAGTTTCTTGTGGAAAAAATGTAACAGGAACATACCAACATAGTATGGAAAAGGAAGTACTAAATATTAAGTTAGTTTTGGAACCATTCAGACCTGATTTTATGATGGGTAATTCTTAACAAGAACGCTTACATGTTCGTATCGAGTTCTAACATCTAATCACTTGCTGTAATCGACCACGTACACAGTCAATCTCTTACCCAGGCTCTTTTTCACAGTCTTTGGAGCGGAAAAGACACTTCGCATACGATGTTACTTTGAAGTTATCCTTTCCCCTTTTAACCTTAGAAAACGTCCATTTTCTTTTAAATTAGTGCAAGTCTTGCAAGCCAAGGATACCTGCAAAAATGGTGGACAATCATTGACTGGAAATTACACCAAGTGCTCCTGCTATCACGGTTATAAAGGATATGATTGCGGTCAGAAAGGTCAGTGGGTTGATAGAAAAGAATTGCCATCCTAATAAGCAGTATTTCCAGAACTTCAGATGTGTATTCAGAAGTATTTAATGCTCTTCCTTTATTTTCAGTGTCTCCTTGTGAAGGCAGGCCATGTAGGAACAATGGAAAGTGCACGGAGTATAAGAATGGCACATTTTCTTGCAAATGTCCGCCGCTTTATGTTGGGGTAATTTGTGAAAGACGAGGTAATTGAGTAAAATTAGCAATAACGAAATCTAACCGAAAAAGCGTAATGTTCAAGGACAGTAGTGGACTGGTAGAAGCCAACCACATGGAATCCAAGGTTAAATTTAGGGAAGGGAGTTTAAATCTTAACTCCTCGAGACTTATGTTTCTAACATGAGAAATTTTCATTGTTTAATCAAATTTCACACACACGACTGATATTTGGAATGAGGGAACTTGGCGATATTCATACATGTTCATTTTTCTGAGGTTAGTATGAACTTGACGAACAGCCAACGAACATTTACGAATATCTTCAAACTCCCACATTCTCAATATCAATCGTATTCAACAGAATTAACGTATCGTGTGTGCCACACAGTTAGCACACATGTAGAATTCTCACATTAGTTCATCATCTGTGCCTCGGTAGCTCAATGGTTAGAGCGTCTTTGCCCATCAGAAGGTTGCGCGTTTGATCTCCGTCTGGGGCTCCTAAGTTGTTTTACAGAGCAGGGGCACGAGTGGGAATTTTTGAAGAGCAGTGGTTGGACTTGCAGTATCAAGACATCGTCACTTGGGGGTGATGTTGATCATTTCGAATAAAGTAGATTTATGTGGCTTTGGGAAATGAGGACAAACAGCTGTCGCTAACAGGGCACATACAAGATTTATCACCAAAGGGTGGGGGTTGCAACCCCTCCCAACCCCCCTCAAAATGCGACCTTGCAGAGGTTAATTTGAGCTCGATGTATGTCCAACGAACATCCTGAAATTTTACATACTTTAGCAAAACGTAATGTTAGAATCACGTTGCTTGTTGAATCAAGTTTTGATACAGAATGGCAAGATCATTGGACGTTTGTATTTAAAAGACATCGGAACCTCGTGGACATATCTCTTTTCTTAAAAATAATCCATGCAAAAACTAAACTTCTGTAGGCCTGCCCTCGAAAGGTGCTAAAATCATAGGCTCTGCTCAACAGCGAAGCTTAGCAGGCCCTTGGACTCCTTAAAATCTACTTTGGCATGCGCCATTACGGGCATAACGAGATCGCAAACACAGTAAATTAGAGAAGCTACCTCACTGGTGTCAATTATTTTCCATACTGAAACAACTAAATTGACCTGCATATTGTTCTTTTTCAGTACGACCGTGTGATAGCAATCCATGTAAAAATGGAGGAAAGTGTTCTGACGATGGTGTGAAGTGTTTCAAATGCGAATGCCGAGATGGTTTTAAAGGACCTGACTGCTCTGAGAAAAGTAAGTCAACTTCAAGTATTTCCTAACGAGATAATATTTTAGTGTTATGCCATCAGGTATTTTCTGATCATTTAATGTTCCTGAAAACAATTCTATTAGTTTTTTTTATTCTGCATGCTTCCGTTTGACATAACTCCATATTTGCCAAAGGTTGCAATGATTGGAGTTTAAGCCGTCAGGGTAATAATACAAAAGCAAGTGAAAACATCTCAAAAGTTTAGTTCTAATTTATTAGAGGAAAATCTAGTGATCAAAATTTGTACAAATTGCGCTGAAATTTTTGACATCCCGGTTAATTCGATAAAAATTTAAAAGGCAATTTAACAAACTAACTCAACTCTGTTTTCTGTAGTTCATTGCGTACGAAGCTTTCCTTGTTTAAATAAGTTTGTATTAGTTTGTTTTTTTATCGAAAAGTAGCAAGTTAACGGAATACTGTCATTCTCCTTGTAGTTCTGCCGTGTGAAATTTCACCCTGCAAACACGGAGGGATGTGTATCAACCAGAAAAATGGTGACTTTAAGTGTGCCTGCAAGAATGGTTATGGTGGACCACTTTGTGAACGGAGAGGTAAAGCATCTTAAATGACCTTTTTCTAAATTTTTTTCACTTAAAGATAACAGGAGTTTTTTTTTTAATTATTCTTGTCAGTGCCTTTGCCTTCTTTGACATGGATGTAATTCATAATCCTTGTCCCATCCTTGATATGAATTTGGGTGATCATTTACTTTCGCCCAACTCGATCCATTTTAATTTTTATTCATCAGTTGCTAATTTTCGGAGGGGTACAAAATTAGTCTTCTCATTGGGACGCCTTTTTGCAATACTGGAAACTAGTTCTTAGCCTTTCCTATTACACAACGAGTTTAACGTAGCTTCGGTTGACTATCAACAAGGATAATTATATAAATTTGAGCGACAATAAAAGGATTAACTTTAAAATTAGATGGTTAAAAAAAATACTTTTATTTTGGACGTAGGCTTTGGTTAGGTTTGAGATGTTGAAATGAGTGCTAGGAAGGCAATTTACCATTATTAGCTATTCCATTAATCTGTCTTTATAAATGATTAACTCTGCCTTACGTCAACTTATCTGCTCCTTGTTCAGCATATCGAAGGCTTTGACTGACAAAAGCCATTTTTCCATCCTAATCGTCCGTTGCATTGAGTCCTTTGAGATTTTGAAGCCACTGATTGGCGGTTTTGTCGAAAGTTAGGCACAATAGCCACCAATGAAATTTTAGACCATCAATACAGCCACCATGCATGCATGCCATCAATTTGGCAGTTTCATTTCAGCGTTGATCATGAATTTAACCACGCGAGGCACCGCCACATTACATAGGTTCTTGCCGAGCTCAGTGCAGAGGTGTGCGTGGTTACTTGTGTGTGCATGTGTATGTGTATGTGTATGTGTATGTGTATGTATATGTATATGTATATGTATATGTATACCACACCGGGTAAGCAGAGAAAAACTCTACTTGACCTCCGCTGGGATTCTAACCCGCGACCTTCGGTTTACTAGTTCGAAGCTCTACCAACCGAGCTACAAGGCCAAGCCGGGAGGAGGCCAACTCCCGGTTTGGCCTTGTAGCTCAGTTGGTAGAGCGTCGGATCAGTAAACCGAAGGTCGCGGGTTCGAATCCCAGCCCCGGTCAAGTAGAATTTTTCTCTGCTTACCCGGTGTGGATTCGATTCACTTGGAAGTAATATTAATATATCCTCATATCTTCTCACCCAAGTGGTTAATCTCTTAATATTAGTTTCACGCGGATGTCATCTTCAGGCAAGATGTATAAGATCTTCAGACACGTGTGTGTGTGTATGTGTGTAAATCTATATCATTCCAACCGAGTTGTTGTTCAAACAATATTCAACTCGGCAAATACAACAATACTTGTCGAGTTATTTATTCATCTGCCTAAGGAAGCCAAAAGGGTCAATAAACTGCCGAAACTTACTTGATGAGAAAACTGACGTTTTAAGCGGAAGCTATTTGTCTGAGTGCGACGTTCAAAATCACTGACACAGGACTCCTTTATACTTTTTCATCTTTTGGATTGAAAATGCAGACCTTGGTTGTTGAAAATGTTTAGTGAGAAATTTTTGGAAATATATGATTTTTCCAGTGAACTCAATTTCCATATCTGGAATGTTAACTTGCCAATGAAAAGTGAAGCCAAGATGCCCGCCCATGGAGGCCAATTTTGGACGTCAGTTTCAGTCCTCTACTCGACTTTTTGCATTTCCTGACGAGTTTTCTTTTGAAATACACACAAAACATGTCTTCAAAATATAGAAATAAGTTTAAGAATTTTAAATATATTTCGACAAAATCAAACCGAGTTACAGGTTATATATTTTCACGAAAATAAACTGCCAAACTGACGAGAAACCTGATAAAACGGTCTCGAAAAGTTACTTGAAGAAACTACTGAGTGCAAGTTCCTTTTTACCGTTAGTTTACCATCTTCAGACAATTGAGTACACTTCTTTGGCCACACGGCAATAATGAATCCTTTTAAATACTCGATTATGTAAAATTTTTCCGGTAGTATTTCGTCTAAACACTTTTTCCATGATTGAGAATGTTTTCGAAGCCGAACCAAACAACTAAAGATTAAAGTCGTGCAAAGGACTGGAACTGACGTACACGATCGCGAAGAGGACTAAACTGACGTCCGAAATTTCCCTCCATGGGCGGCCATCTTAGTTTCACTTTTTGCCCGAGCGAATGACTGGGAGTTAGCGTTCCAGATATGGAAATTGAATTCACTGGATTTTGCATGACATAACTGCCGTTTAGGCATCCTTTTTCTGCCAGAGAAAATTAGAACTTTTTTTAAAACTCACCGTTTGTTAATAGTACTCGCGCACCCGTACTTATTTGGTCAAACCAGTTTGTCAAATAGACTCGCACAATTCTTTTACTATGATTCACTGTTTGAGTACAAAATCACTTGTACAGCTTATCTGCAAAAACTAGATTTAGAGTCCGGTTTGTTTTGCATGCATCACCTTAACAAGAGGGAATTCTAAGTGTAATGCCATGTTCATTACTTTACAAGAACTTTTCGTTGGTTTCTTCTGCCCTAGATGCCCTGTTTTCTTCACTTATCTTGCAAAGAAAAGCCGATTACGTCAGTCAGCTAACCAAATGGCTTGACGGCGAGTCAGATTGGAGTCTTTGTTACCGAGCATCCGACCATGGATGGAGATCTAACGTCTTCCATGCGAGGTGTGACCACAGAGGACCAACTGTGACCATCGTTCGTGTAGGAAGTTACATATTTGGAGGATACACAAATGTGTCTTGGGGAGGTAAAATTTTAGTTGGACTTGCCAAATTTCCTGCACAGCATGCTTTTCTTAACTTTCCTATAATCACTGAAACTTTCTGTTTTATTTCTATAGCACCTAACGGTTACAAACGAAGTACCGATGCCTTCTTGTTCTCTCTCCGAAATAAAGACGGCCTAAAGCCTTTCAAATCGCTGCTCTATCGATACCCTCAATATTCCACCTACTCATACCCAAGCAATGGCCCAACGTTTGGAGGAGGCTTTGATTTTTATATCGCAGATAACGCTTACACCTCAACTAGTTCATACTCCAACTTCGGTTACGTCTACCGCCCACCTCCAGGTTATTCTTATGCTAGTTCAAAAGTCCGAGCCCTCTTGGCTGGAAGTTACAGATTTCGGCCAAACGAAGTTGAAGTTTTTTACTTGCGTTAGCTTGTGCTTTTGGAAACTGTTCGGAGTTAAACAAGATCAAGTTTGTCTGTGATTTTTAAATAGTTTGTATCTGTTATACTTTTTCTTGAAATAAACCATTTCTTTAACCTCACTATGGGTTGTGGTTTACACATAGTTTTCTGTTACTCGAATCGGTGTATAATAATCCGACAGATGACAACGCAAGTTAACGACGTGTTACCCTGACCAACAAACGAGGACCGGGTATAACCCAGTAAATGCAGTCAATTCGGATTGACCAAGAGAAATCACCTTTTGATTTGCCTTGGCGAAAACCTGTCGGGATTTTGACGAGTTTAATAGTATGCGATCTGCCCTATTTTTGGCTCAGCTTTCCAAACTTACAAATTGAAAAGTTCTGGGGATTTACTTTAAGACAGCGAGAATTTTTGGAGCACTGCTCCTGGTTGAAACAAACATGCAGGCTGCAAACGAGTTAAAATCGTAATTGCTAGCCGCTATCATCATGATACCCAGTAGAAGCATATCCTCCAAATAGGACAAGGTATCCGCGATCCGGTAGATGTATTATCTTTATTTAACGAGCAGAAAATTACTTGAGTGTGTCTGTGGAGTGACAATGAAACATGAATTTCTTCATGCTTTCCAGTGCAAATACTAGGCGTAGCCGAGTATTTTTCCGGTCGAAATGGCATCATGAATGGTTCTAGCGCAGTACAGAGACACGTAAGCTATTCCATTCGTTTTGAGTTTCGCTTTGTAGAATATCTCCAAGTTTGTTTGTATCCACATGACGTTATGTATATTTCTGGGGCCAGTCGTTCAAAGCACGATTAGTTCTAATGTAGGGTTACCAGTAAATCTGTTGTTTCAGTTTCGTTTATTTTGGTTGGGAAATCTAGTTTCGGTTGTAGAGCTTAAAATCCTTTCGTATACCTCGAAAATCTGTTAACTACTTTTCTTACCAGTGTGATCGGAAAGTTCACAAAATTTTCGCTAATCCTGAATAAAGGTAATCGCCGAACCAAGTACTCTAACGTAAAATGAAAATGACGCGTCAGCCGTGTCTCTGTGCGCTGACAAAAAGTGAGACTCACCTAATCAAAGTGTGGATAGGATCAATGCGATTTTATAATCTTTCGTTCAAATGTGTCGAAGATTTTAACGAATTACGTCATCAAGTGTAAACATCTGAAATTTCAAGGGGTTGCTGGAAATGTGCCCTTTCCGGGCAGGATGTCTCCCTTTGATTATTAAAATCATCTGGCGTTAACCAGAATAAAGTTATCAGACTGATCTTGCAGGAAAAGAGTTAATGGGTTTATTGGTAGTGCTTTTTGTTCGTTTTCATTCTGTTCACATTTGTAATGGAAAGAAAGCGGCCTGAGCCATTATTCACGCAATTACATCGAACGCTTAGTGGCTTGTTTAAAATCTGGCAAAGGGAGGAAGTTGGTTTACTGCGTTACAACCTTTTATAAAGTACTAAAGCACAATACCTAAGCCGCTGCCCTTTTATAATATCAAACATATGTGGTGTCACTGGCTTGAAGCCAAAGATTACTTTAGTATTCGCAAACTAAATTTGTTTGTTTTCATAAGCGTACGAGCGAGAGGGCAGGGGGCAACTGCCCCCTCTTAAAAATTTGGAGAGGACCAGATTTGGGCAAATAGCTCGGGTAGAATTGGGAATAATAAATTTCTTAGCGTGATTAAAACAGAAAAATTTTCAAAAATCAGTAACGATGAACAAGAGCTTGGATATTAGCGTACATTCAGGTTGCCATATATATATATATATATATATATATATATATATACCGTGTGCAGTATGTAATTCTTATTCCTTGGTTTTCTGACTAAACATTCGAGCAGAGCAATTCAAGCAGATCGCCTCTGCTTCCCCCCGAATGATTAGGGCCCGTACGCCTATGGTTGTTGTTCAGTGTAATTGAAAACCATTACATTATGTTCCACGAGTAAGAATATCATCATGAATTTAGGCCCTGTCCACACGTATCCAGATTTTTTTAAAAACGGAGATTTTTTTCTCCGTTTTTAAAAAAATTCGCGTCCACACGTAGCGTATTCGAATCGTTTTCGCCCGTCCACACGTAAACGCAAAAACGATGGAAATATGATAGCGCCCGGCGTAGAGCATGAGCATCGCCTAGTAATATGAGCTCTTCCAAACGATCCCTCCACTCTTCAGGTACCACAGTTTGGCTGGCAAAGTTGTCCAACCGAGCACTCGTTCGTCCTGGCCTTACCAAGAATCTGCGCGGTCTAGCTGGCTTTTTATTTAATCGTTTTAAAACGATTTTTTGCGACGTTGAGACGGAAAGCATCTTCATAATATTCATTTGCTTTCTCAAATATTCTCCGTGAACGTTTAACATAGTAACATGCAGCTGAATGCTAGCTATTAGACTTGAAATCAGCCTAAGTAAAATAGCCATACAGTTTTGGTCCGCCACCTTGAAAACAGATACAAAACGCGCACCGCTATAGACTGGACCCGATCATCAACGTCATCGTTTTCGAAAACCTCCGTTTTCGCCCGTCCACACGTAAACATGAAAACGGCGTTTTCAAAAAAATCCACTCTGGAGAGCGTTTTCGAAAACCTCCGTTTTCGGTTGCCGAAAACGCCGTTTACGTGTGGACGCAAGGCCAAAACGGAGAAAAAAACCTCCGTTTAAAAAATATCCGCATACGTGTGGGCGGGGCCTAAAACACAGAGCGATCGCATAAGAAGAGGCTGAGTTTCTCAGCCTGTCAATTATGATTAAGGAAAGGTCGCATGTTATTGGTCAATTGAGTTTAGACTAATTTTCGGTGGACGAATATCACGTTCATTTGAGGAGAATATAGGAGATGAATTTATTTCCTACGACGTTGCTGCCTGGATAGTATTTTGCGCCTGTTGGCCATTTGAACTGTTTTGACTGAGCCAACAATCCAAGAGCAATTCCATCACTTCAACATTTCCTGCCGGTTTTCCGTTGGACAGTAACTGATTCCTCACGGTGCTGATCTTTTTAGGTACTTCTACCAAGCGCCCTTCCTCATCGCGTTTCTTTTCCATTTTGAAGCCGTTGTAGGCCTTGCTCTTTTTAATTGCACTTTTATTCTTCTGGTAGTAGACTTTATTGCGATTATACTTGCTAGCCCTGCAGAACGCGGAGTTGTGCTTTGCGCCGAGGTAGAAGTCCGAGCTGTTGGATGAGAGCAACCGAGCATATTTGCCACAAATGAATTTGAAAGTGGCGCCAGTTTTTGTTTATATTTATAATATTACAAGCTTCAAGTATACACCAAAAAGAATACAGATGGCTATGACGCATCGCGGACGTAATAAAATGTGAATCGTGCTCAAACACTACGCGCGTAGGATGACTATAAGTGAATGAAGATGCGCAGGACATCTCGAATGATTATAATACGACGTATAACAAGCAGAAAAATCAGTAAATGTGTCTTGTTCAGCCATTTATTGCCTTATATATTGTTTAGCTGTATTTTAAAGAGACATTTTAAATGTATTTCCGTAAGCTTTAGGCTCTAGGACACGCTTGTGGAGCTCTACGCTGTCCAGTTCAGTCACGCTTCAAAGTGTCCGCCATTTGGAAACATGCAACCGCCATACGAAGCCAGAAATGTGGGATGAGCTTACCCTTTTATAGCCTCGCTCCGTGTTTAACAGTAAATATAAGCTGAAACTTGCCTTGATATTGAAGTATAAAACATAATCCGAAAATTAGCATCTTGAAACTTGAGATACAAACAAAGATAAAATACCGGACCTTTCACGCAACAATATAATTTATCAAATAACATGCCCAGGTTGCGGCCATAAATACATAGGAAAAACAGAATTACGACTTGAAACTCGTCTTACTGAACAGTCTACTAATATTTCAACTAGCGCTGTAGCACAGCATCTTCTTGACTGTCCAGTTGCTCAACACATTGCTGACCTTAACGCTCTTTATGATAATTTTAACAGTTTCTCTCTTCGTGTTTCTAATAGTCCTACCAATCTTATCTTCAATAATTTTAAGATTCTTCACTCCTGCAAATTTAACAATCCTAACAAACTACTTATTTTGGAGGCTCTTTTAATCAAATATAATAAACCTGAAATAAATAATGGTATAAAAGCTAGTAAAGAGCTCTCACTATTTCCCTAGTGTCATCTCACCATTGTAACTTTATCTCTTCCTGTGATATTACTTGTTAATCTCCATTATAACCCTCTTAAGCTCTTTATCACTTCTCAGCATGTAAATAAGTGATGACATCATCCTCTATGTATGTATAGATCTCGGTATGTTTTGTAAACTTAGTTGGTTTGATAATGACTTTGTAATAAAGTCGAAATATTACCGCACCTGTCTTCGTCTTGTTTTAACTTGTATCTCAAGTTTCAAGATGCTAATTTTCGGATTATGTTTTATACTGTACTTTCTAAAATTGTCGGCTGGTTATGGGTTTTGCCTTGATATTGTGAGAATGTATTTGAAATTTATAGATTCATTTCTGTTGTTTGAATTCACTTGTTGGGTGTCGTGTCAACTAGATCCGTTCCAAAAACGGTAAAATGTCGCGTGGAAGACTGAAACTGAGTGACAAGACTGCGTAGGGGACTAAAACTGACGCACAAATTTGCTTTCGATGGGCGGCCATCTTGGCTTCAAGTTTCGTTAGACAGATAGAGTTCCATGAGTTACGGAGAATAGAGTGCATTGTTTTGTTCGAGACAAAAACTTTCCTTGGAATGGACGAGACAGACATTGAATAAACTAAAATACAAAGGACCTTTAAAGAGAGGTATTAAGTTATGTTTTATTCCAAATAGTTTTAGTGGGAAGTAAGGTGAAAACGTAAGCTCCTGTCATTGATTTGTTTGTTCGCTTCTCGGCCGATTTCTTCATTTCTAACTTCGATACTTGGGTTTTGTATATCCTATGCTTTCACCATAAACCAAGTGGTAAAACAACAAATTTCGATCCCAAAAAATGCAACGATGATTACTCTGCATCTACTTCCCCCGAACAAATGAAGCTATTAAGGAATTTACTAACCCCTTTGTTCGGTTTTCTTGTTAACAATTGAGGTTTTCATCTGAGATTCGACGAATTTGAATAAACGACCTGCATCAATTTCCGTATTTTTAAAATTATGCCGTATTTACCTCATATTCGTTCGCGTGTACAGTCGTCCTGTTGAAACGAATTAATAATTCATGAGGAAAATACAAAGAAAAACCACAATCGTGTCGGGTCTTTTAGCATGACTAAAACACGATTACTTTTTTCCTTAAATTTTTGTAGCTTTTAGAGCAGTAGTTTTCAAATTTTTTGCACGAATTAAGGTGTTTCAGAAGTCAGTTAAAAAAACTCGCCCCATGCAATATATCGGATGTAAACTATATCTAAACTATATCTAAACTATATGTAAACTATATGTAAACTATATATAAACTATATCTAAACTATATGTAAACTATATCTAAACTATATCTAAACTATATGTAAACTATATCTAAACTATATCTAAACTATATGTAAACTATATCTAAACTATATATAAACTATATGTAAACTATATCGGATGTAAAACACTCTGCTACCGCCTCGTGTTTTTAATCAGAAAAAGCAAGCAAGCTCAAGTTTTGCATATTATTATCCAGGAGAAGCAATATTGACTTTTCACATGTCGATAATTTAACGCATGATACCTTTCGAAAACTAATTATCGATATGACGGACTCCGTTTCGACATCGTCCCGCAATGCTGTGCTACAACGCTTTTTGCCGTGTACGTAGTTGATAAGGAGGAGAAATCAATACCAGAAAATATTAGAAAAGTATACCTAAAACAATTTCACGTGAAACATATGAACGCAAAATCACAAGCTTAGCGTTCGCCTTTTGGATAATTATTAATATTTAGACTTATGACATGAATAACGGTTGATTTGAATAGATTTCTAAAATTACATCATTATGTTATTGAACAATTAGTAACTGAAGTCAAGGTGATTATCGGTGAATATTTACCGAACCGAGAAATGACGAGGTAGATATAAACCGACTATCAGCAAGACTGAGTCCACCAATTGTTTCACTAAAATATTAAATATTATTATCGTTTACTTGGTGACATGTTCCACGTAAAAACTCTTTAACAAAATTGTGAAGGTCCTTATGGGCCTTATAGACCACTGTCACAGCTTCAAGCCACATGGCAGAGGCTCTAAAGGTCGGGAAATTTGCTCATTACTTACTTACATGTAGTGTTATATTATTGTCAATTTTGAAATATGACCATTATGACATCGATTCCTGGAGGCGAAATCCTTCGCGAAGACGGCACATTTCTGTCACAAGCCTTTTCTAGATAATCTCTATTTTCGAATATGGCCAAAAGCAAAAGCGAATACCTTTCTTCGAAGGAACAAATATTTCGAAAACAGTATTTCCAGCAAAAAACAAAATCAAGATGTTTAATTCTTACTGTCCCAACAGGTCTTTCATTTCTTTTGATCTGCTAACACCAGACAATTTCACTTGCGCAAGGGAGACCTCTGGACCGAGAAGCGTTTCAAGAATTTGTATCAACAGCGAAAAAAAACAAACGATTTCAGACTTGCCTGTAGAATTTCTGCAACAAAAATTATAGCTTCCTCCTAATGAAAATCCCGAATAGCCATTGAGTACAATAACTTACCACCTTCCTAGCCTTCGCATTCCTCTTATACAAACCTGAAAGCACGACCTTATGAGTAAAATAAACCTGACTAAGAGCGACAAGACCACCACACATACAACGGCAGCCAATGGCACAATGATAAGGACGCTTTCCGCGAGGTTGAGCGAATTCATGAAAGCTGAGCTTGTTTTAAAAGATGAGTAATCCTCACCTCGATAGGACGCCTTCACAAGCGTAAGTCCACAAAGAATTACTAGAGTACCCAAGGATAGCGTTTCCAAGAAATTTTCATGCTTCTCAATGAAAGGTTTTATGCGCATGTGTGTCACAAGTACAATCACGCATATGACTAGCGCTAAGATCATGCGCCGTCGTTTGTCGTAAGTGAAAGCAAATATTAGGATAAGAACTAAACGACGAAAGACGAGCACGCTTTCCCAAGGAAGTGGCGAGTTTGGGAAACACAAGAAAGACCTATGGGTTCGAAAGGGACCCGACAGAACATGAAGTATCGCTTTTCTTTGGAGAATGTCATGTCGGTTACGTTGTATTTCTTGTTCTTCTCCGACAGCAATGGAGTAGTTGGTGATATTAGAGCGGTTTGCGAGCAACAGTCGCAACCAGTGACAGCAAAAGGGTAAGGGGAACATGCAGCCGAGGCAGAATTGAGCGACAGAGATGGAACCTAGAGTTAGGACGTAAGAACCAAGAAATGGAACGAAGCAAAATGGCAGGACTGAGACGACAACATACCCCAACAAGAAGTATTGAAATAATTGAAAGCATTCCACAGTGCCGTCAATAAATAGTATCTTTTTGCCCTTGAATGGAACACAGTGCAATAACGTGAGACATAGCTTTGCCGTTGAATAGTACATTAGAAGAGAAATGTGCGTGAATGCGCTCACGACACGAACTGGGAACGATGACTGCGAGGCTAATTGGTGTTCCTGATCGTGGATCATAAATGGACTCAAAGGAGAGAGAGCATTCTCCTCAGTTGGCTTTCTTCTAAGTTTACTGCATTGCACTGCTATCCTATACACTTTCCACAAGAGACAAAGTAAGCCAAGGAAGACCAATAAAAGGAATCCTACAGAATGTAACAACAATGTTTTGCTCACAGCTTGGGCATTCTGAAAGGGGCAATCAAGAGACGAAGTGACATTCGTAATTATTAGATCTAAAACTTGGAAAACTATGTTGTGAATTTGTCGAACGACTGCATGTTTTTCCTCGAAGCCAACGCTGGTCGTTAATAGATGGATTGTTTGATAGTAATAGAAGACTATCTTGATACATCCACCGGTGCTTTCGTACTCGCGTCCCTGGCTTGCTTGAAAACTTGTTGCTTCGTTTAAAGTTTCTTGAGAACCCAGATGGCTCTCCATCGATGTGAGCCGGGGCACGAGCGACAAGCTTCGTTTCAGGAAACGCACAATTTCTACATGGTAAAAAAAGAATACAACATACCCAAACAAAAGTGCGACAAAACTGGGAAAGAATATTCTGCTGTTGCAAATTTTGTTAGGCCTGCAAGCAGTGCTGAACAGCGCTTCGGAAGTCCCATTTGGACACCGGCCGCAAAGCGTGCCGGTTCGGTTTCCGCTACAAATGTTGTAGGAGCCACAATCGTGCTTGTCACAACAGTAACCCGCTGGACAATCTAAAAAGTTGACCGTCTTCTCTACAGGGTAACCCCAGAAGTTCGGTCTTGCTTTAAGTTCTCCTTTGCTGCATCGTCCTCCCCAAGGACACTCGTGGCACTTAATGTCTCGTGTGATGTTATTATTAACCTCCCCTCTTTCGAGAGAGTACGTCTTTCTTGGGCACTTTCGACAAGAGTATGCCAAGTATGTTAACCTAGTCGAATCATTCTTGCAAGACTTCTCGTACGTAAGTCGTTCTGGAAGCGCGTGATAGCCACGAGGACATGTCAACAGAAGAAGACCTTTGACTTGTACAAAGCCTTCATCGTTGCAAGAACCAGTGGTCAACACGTTGAAAGGCAGGTGAACGAGGATCATTTGATCGTTTTTCAACGCCTTGATATTGAAAGTATTATTTCCTTTGGTAACCAGTTTACTGCTTGGGTAGGCGTAAACTTGAACTGCCTCTTCTTTTACTTGACTATTTTCGAAGTAGCAGTCTTCTAACGTAACAACAGCGTTGTCAGACACGAAAATGACTCCATTCGTGGGAGTACGTCCATGTACGTTGTTAATGAACTTGCATGAAGTTATGTGAAATATTCCAGACTCAAGATAGAGGGTCGGATATATCTGAGTCAAATCAGGATGCGGGAAGTAGTGATTCCATAAGAAAGTATTGTTTTCTAAAGTGACCATATTTGAGTTACATATTGGAGACATCGGAGCATGAAGCTCCATCGTTCCAGTGTTGTTGCGAAATAAGCAGTTCGTCAATTCAATTTTCAACTTATAGCATTCCGTCTGGAGGACGTTCAAATCAATGACTGTTTTTTTATAAAAATTATTTTCAAACCTGAGTCGGCTGAGAGTTAATATGAATGAGTCAACGGGTTTCTGATCAGGGTAACCCATTATAAGAAGCAGATGATCCACGTCACCGTATCCAACGTGATTCTTAAATATGGAGTCCTTTATCGTGATGTTTGCCCGAAAAGCCGAATGGTAGACTGTCAGGACATGGTAATTGTATGATCTTGCTGCCATAGACCCCTGAAAAACACAGTGCGAAATGAACATTTTGTACGTTTGCCAAGGTCGTTCCCCATTCCGGCTCGTTAGTTGGTAAAGCGGGCTTGTGTAAAAAGAGGAGGATGTGATATGGAAAGAAGTGTTAAAGCAGGATGACGCCACAATCCCGTACCTCCGGTGACTATCAAAACTCGAGTTTTCTAGTCGTAGACTACAGCTTCTAGACTCCTTGAAAAAGATTCCAATGCAGTTATCCCTGAAAACACATCCATCCACCACCAGCCTAATTTCCGTTTGCACATGCTTCACTGCAACAGAAGATTTGGTTAAATGAAGATCAACCAGACGAAGTTTTGCCCGGTAGTTCCGCCGCACGCCTTGAAGTTTAAACAGAGTGCAGTTTCGAAGACATTGAATCACTGCTTTTCCATTGCGGCCGATGATAGTTAGAGTTCCATCGATGTGAATAGCGGTTTGGCCCACCTTAAATCCTTCACATTCCTTGTATGGTTTTCCCTGCGCATGCTCAACGTGAATTGTATCTCCTGGTTTTGAAAGTTCTACCGTAAACCGGACACTGCGACATGGGGAGATGACGCTCCCACAATATCTGACATCTTGTCCAGTATGTGCTACATACAAATTTCGTGAATACACAGGACTAAGTGCTTAAAAAGGAACAAAAATAAGTTCAAGTTACTACGACGAAAGCCTTCTCTAGTTATTGAGATTTTGGCCGCTTAATATTGTCTCCGTAGTTTAAAACCCTAGGGTCACTACGGAATTTCATAGAGTCGCGGAGAGACCTGCTAAAATACTCAAATTCATTGAAGACCATTCGTGTCCAACTTTTGTCTCCGGAGCCACCTTTTACAAGTAACGCAACTAGCCTGTTTCTTGTGAGGAGGTATGGGGTGAAGCCTTCGTAAAATTTGGGGAGAGACGTTTTGTACAGTTTTGACGGGGTGTGTCTCAAACATTTAAATATGTCACCTTGTATAACTGGAATTTTGAAAATATTTAATTTGAATCGTTTGAATGTTACATTACTCTTCTATCTGAAGTAGCCCAGGGGTTTTTTAAGGAAATCACCACCCCGGCCATTCCAGTGGTTACGCCCCTGCCTTTTACAATGCCTTTGCTGTTTTGGTATCATGTATAACAGTAGTGATTTAGTGTCATCGACAACCGACGAAAACGAGACGAATGAGTTTCAAATTGCTTCTTAATTTTCACCTAAAAGGCAATATGAAAATTTGAAAATATTCGGCATTTACCGAAAAAAGGGCTGCGCTTAAACTAACTTTTTTCAACCCAAATCTGCTTTTTATTATTTTGCTGTGACCTAAGGCAGATTATTTCGCACTGGCTAACGCAAGGCTGTCTTACTTGTCAAGGGGGAACGTCTTGGACCGTAAAGAGTTAAAACTTTGCTACCATCTCCTCACAATGTCTTATCCTCATAAATGTTGGTTGTCGTATTTCATGTATTTACCCCCATTGGAGCTTTTTCTCCAGTGTTTCTGGACTAGAGGCTCATTAGAAGGGGGGAATAAATGGAGATTGGGGAGTAATAAATTTTCACGTCCTTTATAAATTCATGGTTATATAGATAAGGTATAAATCCACAATAATGTAAACACATTGCATTGACGATTAAATAAACCGACTTTCAGTTAAATGAACTTGTTTCTTCACAGAACGTCGTCACCTAGCGCTCATATTTCTATATTCCAATGTATCTGCTTTTTAATGAGTAAAACTACCTCCTTAATAGGGAATGGGTGTTTTTCTTCGGTGCTTATAAAAGAAGAAAGAGGAAGTTAAAAAGAGCCTGTGGGTTAATTAGAGGATACACGGTACCTTGGTAATTCGTGGACGATCTATGAATTACAATTATTCTGTACAAGGTACAGTTGAACGACAAACGAAACAACCTGTTGCTTGTGAACTAAAACCAGTTCAGAAAAAAAATAAGTTGTTAATCATATTCTGTTTTGTTTTAGTATTTTCGGTTTTAAATTAAAACGAACGGGAATCTCAGTTTGACACATTATCGATTTCCTGAGCATCCATTGTGGCTCTTCGATCATTTGCATGGGTTGCCGACCCTGCTGTGGTTCAAGAAACCGACAGCAAAATTCGAAAATGAAAGGTCTTTGGTAAGCCTCTTGTTCAAAATCGTTGGCTTTTGACCAACATTACTTCGACTTGAGGTTGACTTCATGTGCCATGGGTTTTGTCTGTACATCTACGTACGGATGCTCAGTGCGTGAGCAGTGATGAAGCTAAGTATAGCGACGACAAGACATGCTATGCAAATACAAAATTATGTACGATATTGAGAAATCAACTAAAACATATCCATCAGAAAGAATTTTTGTAGCGATTTCTAGTCATGCTTATAGTATAACCGCTAGCTTGACCACTAATTGCTGATTCATTTTTATGTGGTAACCACTTCGTTGGTGGATGTATATGGTTTGATGTACATGTATATGGCAGATATATATGTACATGTATATGATAGATCGTTTAGTACCTTTATTCATACTGGATAACCCTATCAGCTATCTGAGCTGTTGTCCGTAGAGGTCCAGTAAGGGTCATCCCTCATGGGTTCAGTGTTAGTACAGGAGGGAACTGGAGTACCGGGAGAAAACCTGTGATGCTTGGTAGAGTCAAACTAGACAACACTCCTCTCACATGTGACCAAGGTAACTTTAATCAGATAACTGCACGGAGCCGGAATCCAACCCTAGACACAGTGGTGAGAGACATGTGCATCACCACTGCGCCACCAGTTTAAATTTGCCTAGCATAGACCTGCTGCTATACTAAGCCTAGCATCTGTGCATGGCGAGGGTTGATTTGCCGAGAGAATGCTAAAAGTGGCGGCGTCTGCTCACGCTTCCTGCTCAGGCCCTGAGAACAGGAAAGTTGTCGCGAGCGGCAGAAGTACAATCCCGCTCGAGTCAACATTTTTTAATTGACTTTGGCAGTGTAAGATTATCATGAAAAAAATTTTGTTCGTATATATCTCTGAGGATGATTCTGAAATGAAGCAGAAGTACAAATGACAATGTTTGATGCGTTTTGGTATCTGAATATATAGAATATAATTGAAGAAACCTAATCCACCTACAAACGGCCCTCAATTTAAAAATCAACGTTATAAGTCATTCTGTTTTACTTCTGTTATTTCAGAGTTGACGTTTTAGATTTGTTTATTATACCCGCGTGCACTCAAAGGTTTGCTGAAAACGTTTAATTTCCTCATAAAAGTCAAACAAGTCGTCTTTTACAAAACGTTTCGTGACCAGCTTTTGAGCGAGGCTCCCGGTCACGAAAAAAATTGTCAAGGAAAACTTAGTCGTGTGTACGAGAATTTAACATTCTATCAACTGGTCTACTTTCCTGGTTAGTCCCTTTGGCCTTTTATTCTGTTTTGATCATTTCAAATCTGTAGTGGTGTTACTCATAAGTGTGAAGTTACCACAAGTTTAAATCTCTGTCTTGAGTTGTCGAGGCTCAACATAATTAAGAGGCTCAGAATAGTGACGTTGCGATCGTTGTTTATCAGAAGTGATCGCAAACCCTTCCAAAGTGGTTGCTTATAGAAGGCCTCGATTATGGTGATTTGATGGGGAGGACTTCAATATTGTGGAGGAATGATCGCCTAAGAAAGATGGTCGCTAATGGAGGTTCAGTTACACTAATATTCAACATCCCTTGTCTAAACAAACGAACTTACTTGTGCTGAATAATCCATTTGTAAATCTAATATTATACATGCTTACCGAGCAACAAAAAATAAGTTGAAAGGTTCAGATACCATACTTCCATTATGAGGCCAAGCGAGTGATGTTGCTGTACTTTATCAAGACCACAAGTGCAGTTAATCACCACAAACAAAGGCAAAAAGCTATATTGTCGAGGCGAGAATCAAGCAGAAATCAAAATTCCTGCTGGGAGTTGAAAAACGGAAAACGCATTTAAGTGAAAACATTACTTTTACTTTCTCTTCGGTGTGCCCTAGTTCATCGTTCCCTACCACAGGATATGTCGTCTCCCAAGGGCACATTTCCCTGTGGCATCAAGAATTGCAAAACCTGTAGTTTCATAGATTCCTCCATTACAATTTCGGAGCCAAAATCTAAGTTCACTGTCAAACACCACTTCACTTGTACCTCCTCCCATCTCATTTACTGCATCACATGCAGTAAATGTGGCATGCTTTACATTGGAGAAACTGGAAGAGGTTTGAGAGACAGGTTTGGGGAGCATCATCGTGCTGTTACTAAGAACGATGCTAATCAGCCTGTTGCCAGGCACTTTAGCAGTACTAATATCATAGCTGCCTCGAAATTCTTTGTTTCATGAGGTGCGATTAATGACTAATTTACCTCATTATTAAAACATTAGGTACGATTAGTTTCTAATCGTACCACGGGACGATTAGTTACTAATTGTACCTCATGTATATGCATAACCTCTTATATTGATCTTCAATTAACTCACAAAAGACAACACTTCATGTCATTTATTCACAATGTTAATGTTTACAGTCTGAACATTTGCTCCTTGCAAAATACCTCAGATATTAATTATGAGTACCATCCCGTTTCCTATCTTCTAAAGCAAATCTACTTAGCCAGTAGTTAATTTCATCGACTGTAATGTTTTCCAACTTTGGAATTGTTCGAAATCTTGTGTCTTCTGGTTCAAAATCTCGAAACTCCGGCTCTCTTGCTTCGGCCCATTTCATGTAACAGCTAGTGCTCCATAGTGTATGTCTTTTAGTATTCACCGGAATATTTCCTTCCCGTGTGACCTCAACAGTTTTTTGTTCAACGAAACTAAAGCGCTCTCCCGACATATACGTGAACTAAAAATTTCGCTCAACTTCTACTGCCAAATACGATACTCATCCATCTTATATACGTATACGGGAACCATAAAATATTTAACAGATATGAAATCAATCGTAAGCTCGTTATCGAACGTCCAAATGGTCATTAGCATAAAAAGCAAACGCGCATTTTCATTTCAACTTATTCAATCGATTTAAACCGTTTTACTGTCTCGGCAGCTATGATATTAGAAAGTAATAGCATGCCATTCAGGTCCATAAGTGATTAAATGTCCCTCAAGCCTCTCGAGGCTTTCGGGTACATTTAATCACTAATCGACCTGAATGCCATGCTATTACTTATAATAATCACAGCCTTTCGGATATGCAAATTCGAGCTTTAGTTCCCTTTTCCGGTAGCAATGATAGTCGCAAAAGTCAGGAAATTTGTCTCATTTCCAAACTTGGAACACTCCACCCCCATGGTATCAACGAGCGATTTTCTTACATTTAGCTCTCAAAAAACGCTGTATTTCATCATCTCACCTTCCTTCCCTATCCCACATTATTATTTTCTATCCACGCGCTATTTTTCGCCTTTTTTGCTCTCTAGTTTCACATATATTTGTCATGTGCTTTTCCCTTTCATTGTTTTGTGTTTGTTTTGACCACATTCATTCTATTGGTTCATTTTTCTCTCGTGACACACTTTTTTAGTTTTACTATAAAAGCCCACGTGTTTTTGTATTCCATGCTACTAACCTCCTGACGAAAGGCCTTCGCTCGAAACGTCGAGAAGCTTTTTTTCTATCTTTTAGATAGTGTATCACCTCAAGAACGCCATAATTTACATTGCATGCTGGCATTTGGAGAAAATTTTTATTATTCTGTTTTACGTACTATGTTCAGAGGCAAATTACTATGAAACTTTGCTCCTTTGCAGTAAAAAGGTCCTCTGCTGTATTCTAATCGAATTTTTGGCAGGTTCAGTTGGTATCGTATTATGGATAGGGAAGGGCAAGGCAGTCTATCATAAAATAACACGACTTATATTGAAAGGATTACAGTTAAACACTTGTATTTTTTTAATCTGTGTAATTTTTCTCGCCTTGGAGGATGTTCGTTCAAATCATCTTATTCAACGCTTGCTGTTGTAAATGAGCAGCAATGAAGAGCATAACCATTCTACGTGTCCATGTCCAAATGCCACAAAAGTTCCGAGGAAGCACAAATCCTTTGTCTTGTGGGCTTGGAGCGACTGACAGCCCGAGTCACTGGACATTTTATAAGACGCGCTTTAAGAGAATGAAAAAGACAAGAAACTGCTCCTTCACGGATTATAAATTTGGTCATTCAATCCTGGTGACATCACTTGAAAATGTGGAGACTAATGGCTCGGACTCAATGGTAACAGGTTATAAAGTGACGGTGGGTCACTAAGTCCTGAGGTTACTCGTCCCCGTGCCATGAACAGGAGGTGAATTCTGGCACATATTTGTAATAACTTATGGCGATTTTAAATTAGGTTTTTAGTATAATTAAGCCAGATAATGAAGTTATAAAAGTACGAGAAAAATATCCATTATAAAGATAACAAGGGTTGTTTTTTAATTTCTTTTAATCATCATCATCACCTCAATTATCATCATCAGAATAATTGTTGTCATCATAATGATCATAATTATCATCTGACTCAATCATAATGGTCATAATCATCTTCATATTAAAAATGTAACAACAGTTAAAAATACTATTATTGCAAGCGGAATAACAACAAAAGCAGTAGACAGCAGCAGCAACAACAATTACAACTGCAGAACCGACGACTATTGAAAAGCTATAGCGAGAACAATAACAGAGCAATAGCAATTGCCCTAATAGCAAAAGAAATAAATAGCAATAGGAATAGTAATAGCAATGATAAAAATAACAACCAGACTGTCGCTCATTAAATAATTTCGTTTTAAAGAATGTCGTTCTTACGCTTCTTACAAAATTTGTCGCATTTTTTTCGATGTCTCGGTCAACAACCTCCCCATTGACAGCCGGCTAAAACATGACAAAAGCGGTCGGATAAAATCTGATTTGTACTCGAGATAGTTTAAAACAAAGACTAATATGCGGAAAAAGCTCAGCATTAGAGGTGTAACAGAATAACTCTGGAATAACACATGTTAACTACTTCGATAGGTTCTATTTTGTTTGCAACACAAGCCCAGGCCACTTTTTAAAAGCAATTTTCAACAAATCTGTTTAAACATAAAAACGATCAACTTGCGTGTCGGTGGTGTTTGTCCATGATCAATTTCCTTGAGTTTGACTATATTTGGCTCCTATTTTAACTGTTGATGGGAAGGCTGCCTGAATAGGACATGACGAGTGTTTGTTTTAATTTTAATTCGAACTCTAACTAACCACCTTGACTTAACCCCATTCTTACTGAGTGCCATCATGTTCCCCAGGTTGTTCCTGCCTGTAACTCGAATACTATTGGAGCTATTGAGTTGAAACTGGCCAACTGTCCCTAATATTTAATGGGCAATCAAAATAAAGAATTTTCAACATTCTAGCTTAACCTGTGTTTTTGTGACAACAGCCTTCTGACATTACACAATAATTATTGGTGAATGTAATACAAAAAGTTCGATGTCGTTAAGTTTGAATCCGATTGAAATTTACTTTTAACTTTTGACTTTACCCAAACATATTAATATAATTGATTTACCTTATGAAATTAGGATAGACACTTGAGTAATTGGACAAGGAAGTCCCATAGCTGATTGTTTGGGAAAATGAAACCTTCACTCATATATGACGTCAGTATAACGTCATAAAAATTATTTTATCAAATTTTATAATTTTTCTTGGAAGAATTAATGATAGGGACGGTTCATGCCAAATTTCGTTTCTGGGCCCTCGGAAATGCATACTTTATCGTGGGGAGACATGATGGTTTCTCAACTCTGACAGGTTGGAGAATGCGGTTCGAATAAGGTTAAGTCTTCAGATTGGTAAAAAAACGCAATGCAAGTACTGCTACGTTACTACTGGCCAAGCAATAGTCCTGAGGTAACGCAAAACCAATTAGCAGCCGACTAATCGAGTAGCCTCCCTTACGAAAATTTCACGTCATTTTCCATGTGAAAATAGCACTTCATGTGTTAAAATGTTTCAATTCTGCATGTGTGATGAAAATTCCGTATATGAGATTCATTTGCGTATGTGAATCGCTATTTTACATGGGACTGAAATACGTAGTTCAAGTACCAACGTTTTACATGTGAAATTTTGGACTAAGTAATTTCAAATATAAATTAGTTATTTCATAAGAAAACGTTCCTATTTCATATGTGAAATGAAAATCTTACGTGGGGAAAGGTTCCAATTCGATACGTTTTTCACATGTGATCTCACATATGAAGTTTTCGTAAGGGTTGCAAGCCACCGTCCTATACTACTCCATGAATTGACTGAACAAATTGAAATCGAGTGAACAATCGACCGACCAAAGCCGGTTTACAAATGGGGAATTTTTCGCGCGAATTGACATATCTGTCATTAAAATTAAACAGGCTTCACATCAGTTTCACACAGAAACTCACTAGACTAAAGAAAAAAGTCGCTTCGCACAAAAAAACACGTGGTGTAAAATCAACTCGAAGGCCTGTTCACCGAGATACCGTTTGAACAACAATCTGGGCGCACAAACCTGCTAACCTAATTCCTACTCAAACAGCAAAAAAGCGGAAAAAACAAACGAAAGATCAGAAAAAGCCTTGATGTCTTCATCTTCAAATCATGCAAATGCAAAGGAAAATACACACACGCACACATACACACAAAAGGAGATGGCTGTACGAAATTTGATAGCCTTTCCAGCGAATAAGTCGTATCAAGTGAATATATTTTTTGTTAATTGTATTTTATCTCTCAAAAGATATTCAGTGAATAACTTGTTCCCAGCACGGATAAATGTATTGTATTTGTGGATATGTATCTGTTGGATCAAAGGAGGCGAAAAGAGTGTCAAGGGGCATTACGCGTCATCCATGCAATATTTCTGGAGATGGGATTTAAGCCCTAATATTTTTACGCCTGCAGCTAAGAGTTTACTCATTACCTTGCTTAACGCTTTCCTGTCCTGTCCGAGACGTCTCCCCATAGACCTTTCTAATAAATGGTGCCTTATTTAATATTCTTTCATATACATTTCGATGCGTCCCTACAGCCTTGTCTGAGAGCAAAAATTCTTTTTAATTTCTTGAACAACCAGGAGGCTGAAGGGGCCAAATAACATAGTCATGAAAGAAGATAAGATAAGGCGCCGTTTATGAAAAAATCGATGTATTTTTCGTGACTTGTGCCAGTTGGGTCCTAAAATGTATGACTCAGACTCGAAAGTTTATGCCCCATCCTCACGATACGATTGTCGCGTACGATTCATCACCCTGGTGTATAGGATTAACTTAAAAAGCGTAAAGCCTGCTTGCTATTCGCTAGTGAATGTTGCACTACGTCCTGATAATACCTGTAACTAAATCAGATACGTCAGAAAGGACAACCGCAGGCGACAATCGCACCAAGAGAATGGGGCCTAATATAGATACTAAAAATATGAAACTAGGATTCGGAAAAAGGAGATAACCTTAACCCCTTCCGATTCAAGACGATTGAGATAACCTTAACCCCTTCCGATTCAAGACGTCTATCCTTGACCGGTAAAATCGTCTGTCGTTAGCCAGGGTAAAATATTCAAATTCGGATTGGAACAGAAAAGATTTAAACAATCATACAAGAACGTTCTGCCCTTTACGATTTGTTCATCAGTAGAATCAAACTGCGGAAATGCTTCTTAAATGATTTCTTTATTTACCTTCGGGAAAATTTTGGCGGGAGGTCAGCGGAATGCATCTCCGTGGTTCTACATTTTTATGAATTAGCCTCTCTCAATGTAAAACATCTTCCACAGCTAATGCATTGGATATGAAAATAGATTCACTGGATAGGACGCATTCGATGGTTAAGTCTTAGTTTTCTACTTCTTTTGAAGGCGGGGAAGGGTTCAATCCGGACCGGTATCGCAAGCGCAGACAATGAAAATGATAAAGAAACCTCCTGGAAAGAATACCTGCCATTAACGAGAACGGCAAAAATGCTGTAAAAACATCTTGAATAGACTGTATCCTCAAGACTAAATGTGGAGGAAGTTGTCCAGCAGTGCTGAATGATCCTTCGGCGATGTTAAGGCCCGAGAATAACACTAGAACACTCAGGGAAGCCGTCTCAAACTTGTTTACCGCCTTGTTCACGAAAGGTTGAACCGAAACGTGGTGCATCAAAAAAACGAAGGAAACAAAGAACAACAGGCAAGCACGTAGGAGAGAGTTATGGACAAAGATGAACAACGAAATTATCACCAACCGTCGAAAAATCAAAACACTTTCCCAGTTGTCTCTCATGTGGTCCGACCACGTGTGTGTGTCACGTGACTCGGCAGCCTTATAAGGATGCTGTAAAATATACAGAATTTTGTCCTTGAAAGAATCCCTGCCGCCTTCGCCCGTCGGTCGCATAGGTTGTCCCTGAAGTTCGCGGTAATAAAGGAAGCCCCGGTACAGGAGGAAAATCAATGGGAAAAAGCAAGCTAGAATAAACCGCTGAGGTGACAAATGACCTGAGATAAGCAGCTTGCGACCGAATATCAACACAAACGGGAAGGAAGCAATGCAGACCACAAAGAATAACCACAAGAATATTTGAAAGGGTCTGTAGCAAGCCACGGAGCCGTCAATGTGGAGCACTAGTCGACCATCCACTTCTACACAGTTAAGAAGTGTAGCTGTCAGATGTGTGAGAGCAACGTAGGAGAGGAGGATGGTTTGCATGACCGCCCCGATAAGTCGGACTGGAAACGACTTGGATTTGAAAGCTGGCGTGTTATCACAAGGCTCCCAATAGCACAATCGTGTAGAAAGATGACGGAAAATCTTATATGACAGATAAAGAAGGAAGGCGAAGGAGAGAACGAAATAACAAACACTGTTCTTAAAAAAGGTTTTCGCGACAGGTGTTAGGTTTTGAAGAAGACAATCTGTCGAGAGTGGGTTGGCAAACTGAAAGTTTAGAAAAGGTACCATCGCTTCTATGATGCGGTTAGCTACAGAACTACGAGAGGAATAAGATGAAACTCTCACCAGAATGACCACTTGATAAAAATAAAAAAACACCTTGACATAACCCCCGATGCTGTTAAATGTTTTGCTTTCCTCAATGTGACTGTAATCTGGAGGAGTCCTGTTCACTGGCTGAGCTTCAGGTATGAGTATTGAATTCCTCTCTCCCTCTAAACTATTTTCTTCACTTTCCACCTTCACTTCTGCTCTGTACTCCCTGACACTCTGCACTTCATTTTTCCAAAGTAGAACTTTAGCTAACCATGTGTATAATTCCTGCTGGAACAGGAAAAAGACGAGAAGTAAAGCCACGTTGCAAATCAAAATGAACGCATACCTTGTGCTGCATTGGCCATTAGCGCGACAAGTTGTCGAACTGATTCCCTCGGTAAAGCCATCTTCACATCGACCACAAAGTGTCCCGTTCCTGTGACTTCGGCAAGAATTGTAGCTCGGACAAGGCTCGCGGTTGCAACAGTAGCCTCTGGGGCAAGGCACCATGGTGATCACGTCACCTCGTTTCACTCCCCAAAAATTTGCCCGCGCACGGATTGTTCCGTTACACGACGCGCCGTATGGACATTTTTGACACTTGCCTTTAAAGTTGCTGCCGTTGACTTGGTGATATCCCCGTGATGTGCTGTAAAAGAAGTCTTGGCATGCCGTACAGTTGAACCCAAAAAAGTGGTAAGGCCCTTCTAGTTTCTCGACAGGACCTATATCTAGTTGTTTGTAGTTATACCCCTCAGGACAAATGAACCGCGTAGAATTGCTCATAAAGAGAACCCTCACCTTCCCTTTGAACCAAAATATCGATTGCTGAAAATTCGCCGATTGCAAATCAAAAATTACTTTTCCTCTGAGTCTCAAGTTGCTCTCATTGACGTACACAACACCACCTTGAATGCCATTATTGTTCCAACTATTGTGAAAAGTTGAATCCTCAATTATTGTGCTCGTATCTCCCACGATCTGCAAAGTCCCACCGCTTTTTGTAGCTGAGTTACCATGGAAGCGGCAGTTCCTTATGAGAAGTCTGCCACCTGTAGCAAACAAAGCTCCTCCTTGACCAAGCCCAGGCCTGTCCGCACGGTTTCCAAAAAATTTGCAGTCCATGAACACGACGGTTTTCGCTCTTCGTGTTCCAAACCACAGCGCGCCTCCTTGAAAGAACGCAGAATTTCCACGAAACGTGCAGCTCTTGAACTTCACGTATGCACGCGTTGTCTGATTCTGCCTGTTGAATGAGAAAGCACTTCCATTGCCGGCAGAGGCTGAGTTATTCATGAAGGTGACCTTCTCGAACAACAAGGTGATCGACATGTTCGAGGACACCTTAGCGTTGTTCCGAATTTTTTTCCTGGGGGTCACGATATAAACGCTTCCGTAATTTTTGCCACCATGGTTCAAAAACTGCGATGAACTTACTGCGAGGTTTGTTTTATTTGGAGCTGTTTCAATGTGAAGGCAAGCCCGACGCTCTGATGCATTTGATCGAGTTCTCATGTCAAAAGTGACCTGTTGCATGGTAAGATTGATTTGGTGGTTGGTCGAAACCACCTTGAAATACTTTCCGTAAAAATTCGTGTTAGTCAAGGTTACGTGCACATCTCTACAGGAATCTAAGTAAATGCCATCACCTGCGATGCCACTCGCTTTCACGCCCTTCATCGACAACGGACAATATTCGCAGTTTGTTATCTTTATGTCGATCTCGTTCCCTTCAAAAGTGACATTAGAAAAGTGAAAACTGATGTTCTTGTTGCGCGTCTCATAAGAGATGGCTCTCTTTGCATTTCGGATTTTTAAGCTTTTCATCATCACGATGAGTTTTGTCGCTTTCTTTTTTGTGTGAAATTGTTTATCGATAGCTATCACAAAGGCATCTTCCTTACCCTCACAATCAATCACAGGAATTCCTTGGATCCCAGAAAAATAGAATGGTTTTGTCACCATTATTGGGCAATCGTTATATGCTCTGGTCGTGGTGTCAGACGCCATTATGCTGATCTGACTGTTTGCTTTGCCGAAGGTGATTGCTCTCCGAATCGTACGACAAGGATTCTCGAAAGGTCCACAAGAACTTTCGTCTTTCCCATCATGGGAGACGTAAACGTTTACGGTTTGGATAACTAGAAAGAGAAAAAAGTGAAGTGGTGTTGTTGACATACGATTTCAGCTAAATTGGAGATCTTTCGAAATTAAAAAAAAATAGTTGGGGACGGCTTAACAGAAACTAGGCAAAGTTCAGCATAACCAAAAAGATGGAATGAAACAGTTCAGATCATGTCAGCGAGAGAAAAATGGACTGCCGAGCGAACTATCGATAGTATGGATGGCAAGATAGGCAGGGAAGACTGGTGCGAAAGCATGCAAGTGACAAAATGGAGGGTCCGTGATATATATAAGATGAGATACAAACAGACAGAGAGACAAACTGATAAGTAGGTAGGCAGGCAGAGGGTTTTGAAGGATAGCCGGGCCGGCGGACTGAGGGAAAGATTGTAGGCCGGGAATGGAAACCGTGAACCTGCGAATCTTGTACATTGGTTTGCCTACTGAGATAAGAAGGCCGTTGCTTAGCACCTGGTCACGAATTTTGTGTTTATTTAGGTGGTAATGCCGACGATGTTTGGTGTGTAATCAAGGAACTTTAGGCATGTACATTTGATCACATGAAATGTGTTGAACAGGAGAGTGTACTTTTAAGTTTCAACCATCTGAATCTTTCACTTTTAAGACCTGCAGACTTGATAATTTTCGACTCCGTTTCATGTGATCGAGTGCAAGTGCTCTATATTCCTTCAACGTACCCTTCACTTCATCGGCAGTACCACCTCTATATACACAAAACTGGTGACCGTTCTCTCAGCAACGGCCCTCATGGCTCAGACTGCTGAGCACTGCACTAGATTCTCAGGGTCCAGGTTCGATTCCCAGTCGGTGGCCCAAAAGCTGCATTTTTCGTACCTAGTCCCCGTTGGTTCTTAAAGTTGTACGACTCTGACAGTCCGTAATTTTACTTAATATAGATTCAAATCTTTGATATTTCTTGGACTCACGGACAAAATGACGAACCGCTGGACGGATTGATCGCCGTAATGACTTTTGACCTACTGACGGACTCACGGACAGAATGGCGGACTGATAGGTGGATGGACTGAAGGACGGACCTTGCATTCGATGGACTAACTGACGTACTGACTATGGACGGACTAACCGACAGACTGACGGACAGACTCACGATAGACTGAGGGACGGACCACCTGATGGATTGAATGACGTACGGACTTTCGAGAGAATGATGGACGGACTCACAGACCTATACAGGCGAATGGATTAAAAGACGGGCCGCCTGATGGATTGACGAACGTACTAATTTTAGACGGACTGACTTACATACATACAAACAGATACTGAACGTTGACAGCCAGAACGAACAACCACGTGATGGAGTATACACAATTACTTATTACTCACAAGGTAACAAGAAAATGTTGAGGGCGACGATGAAAAACGTCTTTGACAGTTGCACGTTCATTTCAGGTGTTTCCTGAAAAAAAAATAGAATTAAACTGATAAGCAGAAGTTGTATTTTAATGCTAGTTATCGTTTGTTTCTGACAACCTACCCTCAGATACCATTCGTTGTTGTAGATAACTATGTTATGGCTCATCTCCCAGCCACGAACCTTTTAGTTTTTCCGTCTGTGACAAACTAATAACTTGGCGTGAAGATTACGTGTTATAGGATGATATCACGTGACGTCTCACTTGACATGTCAGCTGAAAGTTAGCACATATAGAGTATCATTGCTAACGAGAACAAGTCATGCATTGTAGTCGACGTAATTTTTTTTTAGTTTTAAAAATGGTCCAAGGTTTTGGTGGAATTTTGAAATCTATCAAGACAGTGAAATTTAATGTGTTAATCAGGCTGGCTGTAGATGACAGGCAAAGCCTACCCGTCATGTGAAACCAAATATATATTTACTAGGATCTAAAATTTGACTTCTCCGTTAGCAGTTTTGAAGGATGAGTAAAAAGCCGAAAGAGTTATGAAGGAACCAAAACTCACGAGATGTGATGCTGACGATTCAAGCGACAAGTCTGGCTTTTAATTTACTGTAAGGTTTAGAAGCTTTAAAAGTCAACAGGTGCTTTGCCTTTTTGAGATACATCTAAGAGATTGTCACTACAGTCATCCTAGTTGACTTGCTTTTTTTATTTTATTTCTAGGAACGGTAAACTAAGATTATAAATTAATTATACCAAGTGACGTTATGACCTGCTCGAAGAGGTCTGGAATCATTTTACTCTGCCAGATTTTGCGTCCAAATAGATTTTTCATTATTTTACTCTGGCTAACGCCAGATTATCTCACATTGGGTAATGCCAGACGAATTCACTTGTCAAGGAGAGACATCCTGCCGCGAAAGGGTAACCACTTTCTCAATTAACGCTTTCTCAGCTGGATTAGACCTCTATTATTTGACCCCTGGCTAACCCCATACGAGTCTACATGTCAAGGGGAGACGCCATCCCGGGGAGAGGTTAAAGGTGATGCTTACCAAAGCACGGCATAGCAACAAGGAATAATTTGTGAACGGACAAGGATTCACCGAGAGTGATTAGACTGTTTGGCTTTCTGAGGGACTTCCAAACTTGAACAATCAACCCTGGTTGAACATGCGATTGGACGTGGATCAAGACCACGTGATCAAATGAGATCTAACCTAATTGCATAAATGTATGTATGTATGTATGTATGTATATATATATATATATATATATATATATATATATACATAAATACATACATACATACATACATACATATATATATATATATATATATATATATATATAACTACAGACGGAACCGTTTCGGCCTACTGGGCCTCATCAGTGTAGTGCTGACGAGCAGGATGGAGATGCCTACATTATATAGGCAACTCAAATGTCCCACACTTGTGGTACATCTAAGCCATATATATATATATATATGGCTTAGATGTACTATATATATATATATATATATATATGTATATATGTATATATGTATATATATATATATATATAAATACAAAATATATAAATACATATATATATATATATATATATATATAAATATATATATACATATATATATATATATATATATATATAAATACAAAATAAAGACAAAATTTTGCTGTCACTACTCTGAGTTCAGGCGATCAGGTGTGTGTGTGTGTGTGTGTGTGTGTGTGTGTGTGTGAGGGTGTTTGTGTGTGTGTGATTTAGAAACTATTTATAACTACGGCGTCTGTTATCGGAGTTTTAAACAACGTACAGCATCATTTTTTTTCTTTTCAATTTCGTCATCCTGAATGACTTCCTCTTGCATCAGTCATGTGTGCAAATATAAATTGTCGCATCAAAATTCTCAGATATTCTGGGTATCGGTATCACGTGAGAGGTTGAAGCTCTCCAAGTGTAAAATACTCTTAAATGTACTAGTATCAGTTTACGGTATGTGACACCAGTCAGAGTTACGCCGAAGGAGTTGTTCAAGATAAACCATTAATCGATTAATGATCGGCTAATCGGACTCCATTAACACGCTGTGCAATAATTCCCAAGGAATTTCTGGGCACTTTTAAGAATCCGTGGAAAGTTCGGAGGTATTTTAGCAACCTCAAATTTTTACTAGTTAAATGAATTACTTTGCATTGTTCCATATTTCTAGGCGGTGTTGCGATGCCTAATTTTGTGGCATAATCCAGTATAGGTGGTTTTCACAATCCTTGTCAAGAAAAACAATGGGCATCTATCCAACATCGTCAACACCAGGTCTTCTATCGGATTGCCATCTTCAGGACATGTTATGTAGTTGAAAGGAACTTCATGTAGCAAAGACTTAGTGTACATTACATATTAACTAAAACGATTGAGAGAATAAGCTGAGGGTTTACAAGCGTTTTTTAGACAATGTGATAATTCGATTGTTGTTGTCGACGAATTGATTATCATGAACAGTATATCAATTAGTGAAAGAAAAAAAATCCGAATGATTTATTAATCTCTGAATCGGGCTTATTAATCTCTGAATAGTTTTTCTTAGTGTTCTGGCAATGAAATGACTAAGAAAATCACGTGAAAACTACCCATTGTCCGCGTATTTCATGATTTTTCCAAATTATACTAAAGAAGCCTTAGATTTTGTAAAGGAAATCTGAGTTTGAATGGCGAAAGCTCTGCGTCAAAGACAAATCATGGAAGGGCGTAAAATTTCGAGTCAAATGTTGGGCTACGTTATCAGTCCCAATTTATTGGCAAAATGCCTTTCATTGTTCCTTTTATTTTCCAATGATACTCAGGGCCTTTTTTAAGAAATTTGCCGGGGGGGCATTTTCCAAAAGGGACCTTCGGCTTCATTGATAAATTTGTCTCTCTAGAATCGTTTTTTACTTGGACTCATTCTGCAATCTACAAAACGTAAACCTAGAGCACAGATTGTCAGTATTTGAAAGAAAGCACTCAACAAATTTGTCTATAGGCATTTTCATTATTACTTATTTTCGTGCCACCTAGAGGGACTGGGGGGCATTTGCCCCCCCCCCACTATAATAGTTAAAAAAGGCCCTGATGATACTAGGAATTTCATTGATCACGATGTAAATTTAGAAAACTTTCATTCCAAATTTCTTAGGAAATCTGCAAATGTTCCTGGAAACCTTGGCAAGACTCGTTTTCAATTTCCCTAACTTCTTAACATCTTGTCACAGTTTGTCAACTTCTTGTCCTGTGCTTGAGCTGCTGTTGGAGGATTATCTCAGTCGCAGGCGGTCAAGAAATAATGAAAATTCAAAAGGAACTTTGTTCGTTCCAGGAAATTTGCAATTCCGCTATCCAGATTTCAGAGGAAATCATCAAAAATTCAAGCTCAGTTAGGAACTGAAAGTAATAACACTTGTCGTGGTTCGCTTAAAGCAGTGAGACTTTGTGCCAAGAAGAGCTCCGAAAACTCGATCCTAGTAGATGTACTGACGCTTGAACGAGAAAGGACAAGTAGAAATTTAAAAGTAAGTATAGCTACATGACAACCCCTCGCTTGATTACTTTCTATATTGAATCGTATTTTACAGGGATGCTTCAAGCGATTAGCCGAATTACTGTGGGTTTTAGAACTGTTTTATCCTTACGAGCTTCTCTAAAGATTGTAAACGATTACACAAGGTACTCAGAACTGATTTATTACCGTATTGTTTATAATGAATAGATTGGGTTGGTTAAAACAAACCACTCAGGTTTCTGTGTCTCCAAGGCAAACACTAAAAACAAAAGCAGTTCTTCACCCGAGGAATTTCGTAATTTAAGTTAAATTTGGAAGTTCATTCATTACAGACTGCTCGCGAAACTCCGTTGTCACAATAGAACTTATTCGCTCAGTCTCGAGAGACTCGAATAAAAAAGCCCATGAGGGCCATGTTCAAGGAACACCAACATGGCCGGTTATGACGTCAGGTGCGTACGCTCTACAGCGATGCCTCAGAACACGATTTACTCGGGCGGTTCATGGACCTTATTCACAATGGTGGATCTATTCTTGCACGTTAGTTAGTTTTAGCAGCATTCTTGTTTCATTATTTCAAAAGAATCTTTGCCTTATGGCGAAGCTACAAAGTTTAATGAGTAAACATGTTCATCAAAGAATATTTCAGTTATTGACCATGGCAAATAAAGTGCATATTGTGTGGTTTTCAATTTCAGAGACAGCGAAGTGCCCATATCTACATCGCCTCCACGTGGCCCAGACGCTCTTTTAAATGTCCTTTCGATTTCGAGGTAAGTAGTTGCTTTGAGCAAAGAACATAAACAGACGAAATCACCGCTCCACAGAAAGGGGACTCGCTACTCGTTTTGTTCGCATTTCAACCGGTGAATGGAAAGCATTTTGGTAAAAAGCTTGATATGGACAAGAGTTTAATTTAAACATGAGCTGGCATTATTTCTTGAGTAATTCTTGGACTCCATAAAAGGAAGACTCGCTACTAATTTTGCCGGATCAATGGATGTGAAGCATTTGTCAGAAGAATGTAGACATGAAGTTCAGTTCCTTAACTGTGTTGGCATTATTTGGTAAGTAATTCTTACACTTTGTTCTCGCTATTAAAACCGTGAGAAGGAACTGTTTGAACTGTTTCCTCACTTCTTGTTTTTACCGAATTGTTCGTTACGGCTGGTCGCAGAAATAAGCTTTGCTTAATTAACAGCATATTCGGCAGTTCCAGCGAGTGACAACGAGTTCCAGGTATAAACAATTATAAATGCGCTCTTTGAACTCACTTCGGTTCGTCAGGAAGACTCGTTGAACTGCGTCTGGACTGTTTTAGAATAAAATTTGCTGACACGTCTACATTAAGGAACTAAAAGGTAGCTAGGAGTATCTTGTACTTCGATAAAGTACAAGCACTCACTTAACGAAATGCTTTACTGTGAATATACATTTCATGTTGAGACGTAGTTTGCCACTGTTGCCGCTCCCTATAGAGGAACTAAACGACTAAACTTTGAATAACCACAAAATAAAATATCCGCCGAGTATTCCATTTCAGGTAGTTCCTAATTTTCGCACGTATTCAATGTCGCGAATTTTACGAAACCGTACTTCATGGAGCGTTATTTGGACGTCGATATCTTATTTTAACAAGACGCCTGAGAGGCGTTCACATGGGCTGTCAGTTGCAGATCAGGTAACACTTACACGAGCGTTTGTTTGGCAAATGACGTAATTTTTTGAAGTACTAGACTCCCTAAGCGTTATTTCTAGTATAACTAAGGTTAGATTTGATTTGAGAGAAGCAGATGTTTTTAGCTGTTTCTAGCTGACGTTCGTTGTCTTTTCCGTTTATACTGGTCCACAGCTTATGGAGTTAAAATACCACTGATCAACGTGAAACCAAACACTCTTCTGCTTATGAATTATTGAAAACATTAAGTCGGCATCGTCAAACGTAAAAATGCCAATTTTTTTTTATTTTTATTTTTTTTTTTAGTTTTATATAACATTCTTTTATTTCGAAGGGGTCCCAAAATTCTTGTAATTAATCCTCCCCACAGACCTGCAGAGGGATTGTAGTACAACAAACGTTACATACAAATAGGTTTACTCAGCTCTGTATTTCAGAAATTTGCCGTATGGGTAGGTAGAAAAGCGATACCAAACAATTTAAAGTTGAATATCCATTAGTTGTACCAAATACGGCTAGTAATGGTTAATAGATGAAAATAG
The DNA here is from genome assembly GCA_030142905.1 of Heliopora coerulea. Lineage (NCBI taxonomy): Eukaryota > Metazoa > Cnidaria > Anthozoa > Scleralcyonacea > Helioporidae > Heliopora > Heliopora coerulea. Next base: position 116,400 of record JASJOG010000516.1, read on the forward strand.
ATTAGTTATTGACAGATAATATGCCATACTATTAAGGCGGGTCTGAAAAAATTCCAAGGTAATTTCTGAAGTATCAAACAGACCTTTTCCACCAAGAAGTGCATCACGGTTAATCACAATCATGTTCGGTTCGGTCAACCAGAAAAATAAACAAATAGTGAATATTGTGAAGGAGCGTGGAGAATCGTTTATATATTAGTATAAACTCGACGTATTGAGCTGAAAATGAGCATTGGCGTACGGGCCCTTATCATTTTGGGGGGACAGAGACGATCCGCCCAAACCGCTCTGCTCGAATGTTTAGTTAGTAAAAACCTAGGAATAAGAATTACATACTGCGTACGGTATGTATGTGGCAACCTGAATGCACGCTAATATCCAAACTCTTTTTGATCGTTACCGATTTTTGAAATTTTTTCTGTTTTAATCACGCTTAGAAATTTATTTTTCCCAATTCCCCTGAGCTATTTGCCCGAATCTGATTGTCTCCAAATTTTGGGGGGCAGCTGACCCCCCTGCCCCCCAGCCTGTACGCCTATGAAAATCAGGCAAGGTAAAGCATACTCAATATCTATGACATTTATGTTTTAAGAGAAATGAACGATCGTCAAGCTCTGTACTCAGAAAACGATTTCTGAGCCCCAGACGGGGATCGAACCCGCAACCTTCTGATGACCAGTGAGACGCTCTAACCATTGAGCTACCAAGACTCAGATGGTGAGCTAGGTGCAAGTTCGATATATATGCGCGACCTAAGCGGAAGCCACTATATATTAATAATGATGAATGCAGTTTATGATTTAGAAATGTGAGAGCTTGGATATAACTTAATAGAAATGAACGGGTTCGTGACGGGTTCGATCCCAGTCTGGGGCTCAGAAATCGTTTTCTGAGTATACAGAGCTTGACGATCGTTCATTTCTCTTAAGTTATATCCAAGCTCTCGCATTTCTAAATCATAAACTGCATTTATGTCTTAGTTACCCGGGTAAAAGTCGTTTGGACTTTAGAGTTAAAACCTACTATTTAATACGGACTGTTCAAGAACACCTCGTTGCCATATTGAATTCAAAACCTCATTTCGTATGCGAGAACAATTGCTTAGCTTGTGAAAGGTATGTAAATTTCGGTTAATAAAGTACTAAATAACTTTTTTGCTACAAAATTAGTGAATTTTTCCCTCTCCAAGCTTTCTGTTTTTGCTAAATTTAGTTCACTACTAGTGTGTGTGGATATTGCATGTAATTCTTATGGAATGGTCAATGAAGACTACGTTCAATCACTTCAGTGAAGATTGAACCATTGGCTTGTCTTGTCGATCGTTTGAGATAATTAGAAAACTTTTAAAATATGGATGTAGATATGTTTTCTTGACCTTATATTGACCAATATATTTAGTTTCAAAAGCTTTGAAAGACAAAATCTGTATTTAAAGATTTGCCCCTGATTTACGTTTGGCCAAATAATAGTACCTTCTCAGGATAAAGATCTCTAATTTTACCGATTCCAATTAGGTTGGTGTATTCCTTTTCCAGCCGTTTAGCGATATATTGGGGACACTTGACCAAGGGATCTTTCAGCTCAAAAGAAACTAAGGCTCTAGAGGCAAGATACTTATTTTATGTTGTAGACTTTCCCCATTCTAACATTAATAGACAGAAACGAATTTGCCCAGTCGTCCGCTCAAGGAAGTCTTCCTAAGGGCCCATTTACACGATATGATTGTCGAATACAATCGTTCATCCTGGGGTATGTAATGTTTCTGAAAGGCACAATTCCTGCAAGGGGCCGATAGGGGGAATACGGTTCTCCGACGGGGGGCTGTCACTCCCTCTGCCCTCTGCCCTCTGCCCTCTGCCCTCTGCCCTCTGCCTCCCCTCTGGTGCCACCACTGTCAAAATATCGAAATCTTGAATTCAATATGGTGACTAGGTGAACCAGTGCAGTGCGCAGTAAACACTTTTCTAAATGAATTCTACCATAACAGTTACATAATAAATATCATATTTAGTGAATATGATTGGCCTTGCTAGACTTTGAGCTCAATACGTCACGTTTACACGAATATATTGATGATTCTCTACGCGCTTTAACATCCTCATTGTTCATTTACTGTTCTAGATAACCGAATATGAAATTGATTACACATGATCCACTGTTTCGTCAGTAAGGTCTATTGGAATAGTATATATACCTCTCAGGAGTGAAAACCTTAGTTTTTTTGAAGACCTTTAATCTTTAAAAACATTGAAAGATCAGCTTAACTGGGACTGTATAACTGGTGTTGAACGGGAGATCAGTTGCGCAGATTGTGGTGGCTTTTACATCAGTCAAATACCTCGAGCTTTGTTTATGTTTATTGTTTAATACTTATCTTTAATAAAAAAATACAATGGGTTTACACGCGCAGTAAAATAGTTAAGAATATAGTGAATTTTCTTAAAATCTTAAAAACATCATTATATTTACAAAATGAACAAAGTAAAATTATACATTTACATCTTACAATAGCAAAATAAAAGTAAAATTTGTAAAAATGCAATGAATAAGTTTGAGTCAATTCATGCATTCAGAGAGGCTACCCTGGGAATAGAAGACAGCCTATGCCTTTTAAAGATAAGAATTAAGGAACACAGCTACGCTGCCAGCAGTGGCGAAGCCAGTGGTCATGCTGGTCATACTGAACATGACCAAAAATATTCCTGAGTTAAGAATTTTTTTAACATGCTTGAAAATAGAAGTTTGGTTCGAAATTTTTTTAAAAATCGAATGCGGCGTCAGTGAATTATCCGATGAGTTACATGCTTTGGTGACCTGTGGCATGGTCATGCTCATCTCAGATAGCAGGACCTGGCCGAAATTTGCGCGTCATTGGATTGGCTCAATTATTCCTTGCGCATGCGTACCTTGCCAATTATGGGCTTCAAGTCATGCTCATTTCTAATAGCACGACTCTTGTTATTAAAAATTCAGTAGCACTACTAGTAGCGAACAAATAGCGAATAATGGCGAATATGGATCAAAGTCAATCATGCGGATCTTCGGAAGTTCATACCGACGGGGACGTTATATCTCAATTCCTGAGGAAGTCTTTTGCTGCCAGAAATGTGAGCGAGCAGAAAGTTATCGTTGGTCAAAGACCTATGCCGAAGCTTACGATGAAGACGAGGGACAGGACGTTCCAAGATGTTTGGTACACGAAGAAGGATTGGCTATGTGGTAGTGAAAACAAGAAGCGTCTCTTTTGCTGGCCTTGCTTGCTCTTTCGACCTGGATTTTTGCAAACCTGGACATCCTCTGGTTATTCCAACATGCAAGGCTTTCTGTCCGATTGCAAGAAGCATGAGAAAGCCAAGTCGCACATGGATGCCTACAAAATGTGGAAAACCTTTGATATGTCTCAGAGGGTCGATATATCGTTTTCGAGAGCCAGAAGAGAGGCAGTCGAGCGGCATAATGAAGAGGTAAGGCAAAACAGAGAGATGCTGAAAACTCTTTCTGAACCTGTCCTCTATTTGGCTAGACAAGAATTAGCGTTCAGGGGCCATGACGAATCAAGCACAAGTTTAAATAAGGGTAACTACGGAGAATTATTAGAATGCATGGCAAAGTTTGATTCCGTTTTCGAGCGACGTCTGCATGGAAGGCTGGCTGGTTCAGAAAGACCAGATGCTGGAGGAGTTTTTACAGGTGTCTCAGCGGACGTCCAGAATGATCTGATTGAATGCATAGATTCAGTAATTCAAGATCAAATTGATCAAGAAATCAAAGATTGCACATTCTGTAGTATCCAGGTTGATGAAACAACAGATGTGTCAACAAAAGAGCAACTTAGTGTAATCATTCGTTTGGATAGAAATGGTGAAGTTGTTGAAAGATTTTTAAAGTTTTTCAACGTAAGTGAAGATAGGACTGCACCCGCAACACGTGCCATTGTGAAGGAGATCCTGGGCAAGCATGGTGATGCTTTAAAAGAAAAGTTAGTGATGCAGACATATGATGGTGCAACTGTAATGGCTGGTCATATTACTGGTGTGCAGACTCTTGTTCGTCAGGATTACCCTTTTGCCTTTTTCTTCCACTGTGCAGCCCACAGATTAAACCTTGTCTTGTGCCAATCTGCATCAAGAATTCCAGCCATCAAAGTCTTTTTTGCCAATGTTACTGCCTTCAGTAATTTCACAAGTGTTAGCTCCAAAAGAAAAGCACTTTTTAGTTCACATGATATTGATATTCCAAGCCCTGGTGAAACAAGATGGTATTATTGATCTTGTACAATTTCTGTAATTTTTAATAAATACCAGGCCATAGTTGATGTTCTGGAGGAGATTTTGGAAAAACCTCAAAGCTGGGATGACACAAGCTTAACCCAGGCAAGTGGCTTACTTCAATACCTTAACAGCTTCATTTTCTGCTTTTTTATGTGCTTGTTCAACAAAATATTGGATCAGTCATTAGTATTATACAATTTTCTCCAAAACAGATTAACTGATTTCTCTTTTGGAATTGGAAAAGTGCAAAATTTTATAAATTTCCTTTCTGAGATTCGCACAGATGAAGCCTTTGATGACTGCTTTAGTGTTACAGTGACTATAGTTGGACAACCATCTTCAAGATCTGACAGGAAGCATAACTACAAACAGCTATATTTTGAGATAATTGATACAATTATAACTATGTTGAATGACCGATTTGCTGATTGTGCCACCTTTGAATTTCTTGACTTGGTAAATCCTCAATTTTTTTCACACTGGCAAAGTAATGTCCCTCATAATAAATTGCAGCTCTTAAATGACAAATATGGACCACTCTTTGATATCTCAACACTTGAAAGCCAACTGCTTTTCATTTACAAAGGAAGCCCAGTGGAGCTTTTGCAGTATATATTTCATTTTAATTTACGCCCAAGTGTCCCTGAGGTGGTTAAACTTCTGAAGCTGAATGCTGTCCTTGCTGTTTCAAGTGCATCAGTGGAAAGATCCTTTTCTTGCCTGAGAAGAGTGAAAAGCTATCTTCGTGGTAAAATGAGTGAAGAACGCCTTGGTTCTTTATGCAGAATATCTATTCATAAAGACATATTGAAGGAAAAGGAGAACCAAAATGAGCTTCACAACTTGATAACAGAAAAGTTCATTGCAAAACCAAGGAGACTTAATTTTCTCTATAAATAAACATGTGGTCAACTTACATTCCGTCATCTCTCCAACTCTGATTAAATAGACAAATTGCTGTATGAAGTGTCACTTTCACTATGACATTTTCAAGTTTGTGAAGGACATCCTGTATCATCTGGAATATTATGACATTTATGCATTCAGAAAGATAATTTTTGATATGGTGCATTATATGATGACTTTTTGCTGATTAAATAGACAACATGCTGTATGACATTTCAGTTTTCCCATGGTATTTTCAAGTTTGTGATAAGCTTCCTGTATTATCTGGAATATTATGACATTTATGCATTCAGTCAGATCATTTTTAATGTGGTACATTATTATGATGAATTTTTTGCTGATTAAATAGGCAAGTTGCTGTATGAAGTGTCAGTTTCCATATGGCATTGTCAAGTTTGTGAAGAGCTTCCTGTATCATATGGAGTATTATGACATTTATCCATTCAATCAAACCATTTTTAACATGGTACATTATCATGATGAATTTTTTTACCAATTACATAGACAAGTTGCTGTATGAAGTGTCAGTTTCCCCATGACATGTTCAAGTTTGTGAAGGACTTCCTGTCTCATCTGGAATATTATGACATTTATATATTTAGACAGATTATTTTTGATGTGGTTCATTATTATATGATGACCCTCTTGGTGATTAAATAGACAACTTGCAGTATTAAGTGTCAGAAATATTTATCCAATGATTCTGTTTCTCTATGGCATTTTCAAGCTATTCATTACTGTGATGACTTACTGCTGGTGAAGGATATGCTGAATGCCATTTGTATATCTGCCTGTATGATGTGATCAACTTTGTGAAAAATCTTGACAAAGGAAAGAAAAGCCATTCACAGTGAGACTAAATGCAAAGAACAAACCCACGAAGGATGTGAGCTGAACTCAGTGTAAACCTATGTAAATGGGGAAAGCAAAGATCCATATACCAAGCAATCAAGGAATGGAACGATTTATACATAGAAATAAAAAACTCAGACAATGTCTCTAGTTTTAAAAGGAATTTTTTTAATTTAAATATAATATAACTCTTATTTCTATGTTAATATCATTTTTTTCTTAATTTTTTAATTTAGTTTTACTTTTATTTGCATGTAACATACTGTAATCTATGTAATTTGTTTTTTTAACTTTTTTATTATTATACAGAGCCTCATTGAAAACCACCTATCGGTGAATGAGCACCCTGTTTAAATATTAAACTCAACCAGCACTGAGGACCAATTCACTTACGTATTTTTTGAAGCATAATCATGGTAAATATTTTACACTTACAGTAAGTCTCCACTTCAGTGTTTAGTTAAACAGTAATTTTGGGTTAGACTTGCTCATGGCCATCTATGTTAGATTCACTCACAGCTTTGTCAGTGCTCCATAAGTGTGGCAATAGGCTCTGACATAAGATAAAACAGCCCAAAATATGTTGTACTTTGCCTACTTTAAACTACATTTTGTGATACTCAGATTGCATAAAAACTATCCTCAAATGCAGGAAATGGCATCTCCGAGACTCCAAATTCCAAAATTTTCCGGGGGAGCATGCCCCCGGACCCCCCAAGAGGGCCCTCGCGCCTTCGGCGCTCGCACTGACTGTGAAGTCACAATAGCATGACCAGTCATTTATAGTCAGCTTCGCCACTGGCTGCCAGTAGTGCGAACAGGAGTCCCCTTTTGGCTCAACACTATTTTCTTCACTACGACGTCTCGAGACATTCCTTAGATTGACTGCTACCCAACCAAAACTACACAATTGGATGATACTCCATGTTCACAGGGAAAAAACTGATAAACTAAACATGTGTAACATTGTGGAAACTTTTGAGAGCGCAAATGATGGAAGAAGACATTTTCTTTCTCTGTAGTGAATGGACTATCATCCTTCTTCGCCAATTCACTTGATTTGCTCACAGCTTGCTAGATACAGCAACCGGATGTTGGAATACCTTCTTTGAATTATTTTTGAGAATCTATAATATTCTTTTCGTTCCAAAACCTGGACCGGCTAATGTCAACTTTATAACTTGACTGACTCGACTCGACTCAGCTCGATCAGACATTTCAAAGACTCGACCTTGGGTTGACTCGACTTTGGGTTGACTCGACCTTGGGTTGACTCGACCTTGGGTTGACTCGACCTTGGGTTGACTCGACCTTGGGTTGACTCGTTACAGCATTGATTAGATGACAAATAGACTGACAGTAACTGAAACCGCTGTTCAAAGGACAACTTGAAAGGGAAAACCCGGAAGACGACCTGGTTGGGCATCGGTTTCCGGTTCAACATGGGTGAGAGCGTTGTTACAAAATTGAAGAACTGTGCTCGAGAAACTCTCCGTTCTAATGTGATTGCTCTTTTTCTCTGCTACATGAAAGCCATTTCCTTTCTTTCTCAGCGTTCTAAGTTTTCATGTATCAGTTGTGCTGCATAGTCACGACATGACGTTTGCCAAGATGAAAGATAGATTCCTCTTTTGTCAAACATCTTTCAAGGCGAAAGCCCTGAATGACATGCGTGATGGATCTTTTCTGGCTTAACATAAACAGGGTAAAATTGCTGTAATCGCTAATGAGCGTTATTCCATTGCAGTTTGACTGTTTGCTTTCATAAACGACACGTGCATACTCCTTACATTATATCATAAGGTCAAGTGGAAAAATTGATCTCTTATTGCTGGAGACAAACACTATTCGTTGTGACGTGTTACGGAATAATTTAAAATGACCAAGAATGCGAAAGTTGCACTAAAATTGGGCCGACCTGTTGACAGCATTTGCTTAGCTCTTTCTATTAAAATTTTATTTTCACCAACCATTTCCTTTGGTTTTATAGTTAATTAGAACTTAAGCACTAGTTAGGAAATTTGCCTCACTACGCCTGCGAGATTTAAGAAATACCTGATAATTTTCTGTCTCAGTTGGTTGTGTGATCCAACCACGACGGATGCTGCGATTTGCGAGCTTGGTGAAAAGCGAAAACAAAAGTATGAGCTATTAGCTGAGGGGTTTTCAGCTTTTCCAAACAAAACAATTAAATATTTCTCTCTTTGTAGGATTCTAATGAATGGTCCGACAGTTGAGATTACCACTCATTAAACGCCTGTCAAGCTCTCTAGCCCACCTCCACTGTACAAGGTGTTCTGCTGGATGCCATACTTATTTATTTAAGAACTCCAAACCTTATTTATCTAACCACGAAAGGTAAGGAGCTATCTTTTTTATAGGATCTCTCTGTGTATACACGGTCACATTAATGGCCCGTTTTCACGTGTGATTTCGTGCGTTGCAGTTGTCATCCTGGCGTATGCAATAAACTCATGAAAGTCTGTGTGGTTAGATATCTGGTCATGATTCGCTCCTGTTCGTCTTCAATTCTCTCGTGAGTCTAACACACACACCAAGATGACAATCTCAAAGCACAGAATCACTTGTGTAAGCCGTCTGGCGGGGCAAACACCAGCGAACATTATAACCATGGCATAATGAGGATCTTGTCTTTGTGGGGAATACTAAAAAGTGTTATGTTAGGGTATCCAGAAGCATCTTCCAGAGGCAAGCCTCTCAAACGTATTTTTCATCGTTATCGAATGGTTTAACAGAATAACCATGGGATCATTTCTACATTTTATCTAATAAGTTCAGATTTATTGAGAAAAAAACCCCCTGAAATTAAAAACCGTAGATGTTTTTAATGTTTTGGTGTCCTACACGAAAGTCATCTTCAGAAACGTTAAAATTCATGTGACCCACACCAACTTGACACTCAAGTCACATGATTTTTGACGTCTCTCGTGATGGTTTCCGTGTGGAAAGTCAAAACGTCAGATACATGAACAGTTCTTTAAGTTTTTAAATTTCAATAAATCTGGACGAACGAGATAAAATGCACACTTGCTGCATTTCCGGATTCAAACCGTTCAATCACCCATGGGATCATTGTGGACTGATTACCCTCCTATGCCCCACCCCGTTAACTATACCACTTTACGTCAACTTTTTTCAGAAGCGCTCGAAAATTCTGCCGCATGTGCGATCAGTTGCAAGCTTAGATCCTTGAAACCGTGGCAATCTGTTTCCAATTGACTCACGATCACATAAAACAGACTTAAAAAAATACTTGATTAGATAGGGCCTTGCACTCGCTTCTTTGGGCCCTAAACTAATCAAAGTGTTGCCCGTGAGATTATTATTACTACGGAGAAATTCAGTCAAACACGACATTTAGGAAAAATATGTCCAGTATTATTAGAAATGTTAAAAGATTTACGATAGTTGCTATGGTATCGTAGTAGTCAAGAACTAACGTTGTCATGGTCCCGTATTCAATTTTGAACGCTGCCATTCTTGGCTTATTTTGTACGTCGCACTTGCATCGATGATCAAATCCCATTACGACCGTCTTCAACACGGCAAAAGTGCCGCGAAAATTTATCCTAAGATCGGTTGACAGATTGGGCTACTTGGTTGAACAAATATTGCGGATTACATGAAGTCTAGCACGAACCAAGGTCCGCGTTTTTGAGGAATTTGACTCATTTCAGATTTGTTACATGAATCAACCCCCGAACGCCATGCAGATAAATTTAATGCTGCTGCAAACTTGGTTCAATTTGACGGTGTGTCCATCGGATAAATTTGTGACGGGTGTGAGATGGATATTTTGATACGCGCGTACTCCGGTGAACCATCCATATTCAAGTCCTCACCTGACTTCAAGATCGTTTCAACGTGCATTGTTTCGTGCGTTTAATTTTAATACTCGTCTTTAAAACTAAGAACTACAACCCGGTATGCTTTTCTATTCCCTTCAATAAAGAATTTCACCTTCTACAATCAGACTCTCCAGAGTAAAGATGCACAAAAGAAAAAGTCAATTATTGGTTTGCTTTCCTTGTTTCTATGGTTAGTTCCGCTTTTCGATATTGCACAAGTTAACACAACACCAATATGCGCTTGAAAGTCGATGAATACACCGTAATCAGATATCAGCAAGGCAGTACTCCCTACTTTGCAGGTGGCCTAGTTTAATTCTGATCGACACAATACAAATGCGACGTATTAACATTCGATGACAGCGGAAAACGAAACGTACAGCAGTTTTGTGGCCACTGTAGTACTGGCTCATAGCTTTGTTACACGTCTGTTGTATGCTATCCTATGCAGCACACGAGAGGGTGCTATGGAGGTATTACGTAGAATTTTTATTGGTGTGTAGGCTCAGAAGACGCCTGACTTATTTTCCGTTGTGGTTTTGGGTTTTCTGTCTGAAGCCGTTTACACTCGCAATTTTGCCCCCTGCAGCTGACCCCTTGGCGTATGTGTTAAACTGCTAAGAGCATCGAAGACAAACCGCAGCGAACCATAAGCGGATATCTTGCTGCATGTACTGACATGGGTTGGTCGCATACTCTTGGATTACTATCGCAATGAACAAAATCGCAGTTGTAAACGAACCTTAGCACTGTTGTAGTATTTTCCGGTGGCAAAACGTCGTCGAATTTCATCAAATGCTTGATGAAGCATGAAATGTTGAACAAACTCTTCTATAACTAATTATGACCAGACATTCTTCAATTTGTCGGCCAGGTCTTGGCCTGGTAAGTGAGGAGCTCGTCTCGCGTAATCGGGTCCATAGACAACACCAATCGCTTAACGTTTACTATAGCAGCTTTACAACGTGGACTGAAATTTCAAAGTGCCATACCGAAAATAATTGTCGTATTAAAGCTCGCCTCGCTTGCCGATGAGAAAGTAAATGTCTTTATTCGAAAATCGTCTTTGTTTGAGCCCTTTTTAGTCTTTAGATTGGTAATTCCAGAGCAAACAAATTCGGATAAAAGCTGAGTTTGTCAGTTAAACCAACGGAGGTATTGAGAAATCGAAAAAAATTAGTTCAGTATAGGGAACGCAAAACAAATCATGATGGGCTCGCAAGTTTCAGTCAAATCTTGGGACCAAACGTGTATTTACAAAGACTTGCTGTGTGATGTGCATTTCTTGCCAAAAAATTGCATGGACATACATATATCAGTTTGAAAGAAAACTCTAGAAAAAGTGACAAACTTGGACAAAACAGTTGAGCCAATTTTATTTTCAAATTTTGACGTCTCGTTCGTAAGTTTACAGTTAAAACGTACAGCCAACCAATCGTTTTGTCGAAGAGGGAAATCAATTCGAACGGCTTAAATAACAACACTGAAACAACGAAGAAGAGGAGAGGGTGAGGATTTAGGGTTATTAGCAACTGAAGTAAAGGATGGCAACTTTTTTCGTTATTTCGGTACTAGTTTCAGCAGATTTTGTCCAACATTGCAGGTATTTGCACGTGTTAGACAGCTTTACCATGATCCACTACACGTGGTTTATAAGCATCTCAATGGGGAATACGAGATTGTCATTGTCGAGTCATGCACGGTTAAGTGATTTTCACACAAGGGGAGAAGAATAGCGAACAATGAACCTCGTCTGCTCAACTGGCAAAATAATTAAGATGAAAATGGCCGCATCCCTTTACAACGTACACTGTTACTAATTCTGTTCAGTCTGCTACCTGATTTGTATTGAGTGAGCCATGTTGTTTACCATGTGATCGTAACAGACGCCCGAAAAAATGTCTAACATAATTTAGACGCGGTAGTAGATACAAAGAGAGTAAATCTGTAAATAGCCTACAATTCAAGAACACAATTCGCCTACCTCGATTTTCCCAAATATATTACTTTGAAGCAGACAGACCAAAGGCGTGACTGGCGTTAAACAACACCCGATTTAACCTTACAACGGCTATACGGCACGATGTTGCGAAAACTATGTTGGAATTCTTTTTTCTTCTGTTTTCCGGAGTACTTCACTGTCCAGACTGTTGGAAACTTCTTGGGCATTGACTGTCTGATGGCCAGATGATCGAAGTGAAATGAGTACGGGAGATCTTTTAACGACTTCTGAATGCCTCGAACCACGACTGTAATTTAATCTAACCAAAGCCAGTAATTTATTATGCCATAAATTCGGCGAAAAAGCGTTGTCTTCCAAGAATTCAAGTTGAAGCTTTTGTTTACGTTTGTAGGCTTTCCGTTAGACGAACTGAGTGGTTTGATGATTGAAGTGCTTACGATAACAGTAAAACATGCCCAAACGAATTTCAGAAGCTGGATTTGTTTAGCTTGGCGGTCGGAATACCTCATCTTAGTGATATTTGGTCACAATGTTGCATCTCGCAAGTTATCGTTCACTGCCAACGTTCGTGTCGTAACGTGTCTGTCACATAATTGTCATTTGAGAACTGTGATCGCTAGCTGTCATTGCCACCAGCACACTGCCCATCTTATACAGTCACCGAAAAAAGTTAACTACTCCGCCTCTGCGGCCAATTCTAGTTGGCTCTTTGCTACAGCTGGTCACCAAATGAATAATGGCTTTGCATTGCCTGAGGACAATTTCCGTGACAACTCGGCACGGTTTGCAGTGCTAAGCCATCTGATATGTATCAAAGGCTCTTAACATGGCAACTTTTATTCCGTAAATATACTTGAAAGATATTTAACTGAACTGCCACTTTCTCGAATTCGTTTTGCTTCCGTTTGTTGTTGTTTGCAAGAGGCGCAGCTGGCAATTCACGGCTTTCATGGGCAGGGCTGCCGAGAGTGGGGGCAGAAGGCGCAAATTGCCCCAGGCCCCCAACTCAAAGGAGCCCCCAAAATTGGAAAGATTTTGCATGGGTTGGTTTTGACCATATGGAAATGATTCCTATGACGTCATAAATAGGGGCCCAGATAAAGTTTTGCCCCGGGCCCCGCTAATTCTCTCGGCGGCCCTGTTCATGGGCACAGAATAAATAGTGTACCAGAGGTCCAACACACTGTCGGCAGCTCTGATGTTTGTGTCCTCGCGCATGTTGTCTCGGGCATCTCATTAATTCAAACGCCGCCATGTTCCTGGCAAGCGTTTAGCCCATTGTCCTCTAAGTCAGTGGAGTAGCCCTCGCCGAGTGTAGGTATGTGTTCTATAGCTTTCGTGCTCGTCTGAACTGAAATTTTGCATAATTGAAGTGGTTTTACCGTCTTCGTCAACCTTAAGTGTGATCGCAAGGCCAGAAGAGGCAAGCGAAAAAATTGCGGATAAGCACATGTATACCAGTTGATCTTTTACAGTCAAACCGGATGTTCGTGTATAGCCAACTTTTCGATGTTGCGTAGCAACAAAGCAATCTTCATTTAGCAAGTTCGTCAAGGAATTTACAACTTGCAAGTCAACCAAGAAGCATGTTACCTGTTTGAGGAAGTTGATCGTCCAGGTTAGTGTAGTCTTGAGAAAGACTGTTGGTTGAAGTGACTGACGTTTCGACAGCCTTAGCGGCGGTCATCTTCAGAGTCAAAAGGAGAGTAAATGTCAGGTTCGCCTGTATTTGTATCTGGCTCGTGCGTGATAAGTGGGCGGTCGTATTGGTCATGGAGGTGTGACATTTTGCATTGACGTTAAGCATGAGAGAGCATTAGGCTATGGCGGACGATACGCGAACGTGGCTCAAGCTCTAATCCTGTGGAAGTTTTCCTGACCCCCAGACGGTAATCGAAGCTGTAACCATCTGATAACGGGTGAGACAACCATAGAGCAACAGGGAGCAGATGCAGAGAGGGTTACTCAAATACGAGCTGATTCGATAGGTGTACATACCGTGCTGCCGCAACTGTTGTCTCAGTAAGTCTGATCAGTAATTCTGAATTGGCGTTATAAATATTCTACCCAAGTTAGCAACCTCGTCGCAATCGACACAAAGCAAGAAATGATGTGGAAAAAGTCTTCAAACAATTTGGCTTAAAAATTACCACGACAGCCAACCAACGAATTGTGAATGTTTTGGACATAACACTCAATTTATTCGACGGCAACTACCAACCCTTCCGTTGCCCGCTTTAAATTTTAAATTACATTTTGAGTAATAAAGAATAAAGAGCACTATAAACACTTGCTTGCATAGACGTACCTAGTTCAGTTGTAAAGTATGAGCTTGGGAAGCGTTAGAGCCCGGGTTGAGGGGGCGCCTTAGGTACGGCTCGGATGACATATCATATCACAAGATCATATCCTCAGGAAAACGATTCCTGAGCTAAATTTAGCTCACCTCTAGCGGGCGTTGATACCGCATATCCTCGTGGTATGGTCAATGAAGATGACGTTCAATGAATACTGAACCATTTGGCTTGTCTCGTCGCACGTTTGCAGTGGCGAAGCTAAGCAGAACAACCGGTCACGCTATGCAAATTTAACAATACCTAATCATAACAACAGGTCACCCTATGCAAATTTAATAATACCTAAGCATAACGACAGGTCATAATGCGCAAATTTAAAATTATCTACGATATTTAGGTATCAAACTATATACATCCACCAACGCAGTGGTTACGACCTATAAAAATGCAACAATTAGGTTTCCAGCTGGTGGTTATGCAAAGTATGACAAGAAATTGCTACGAAAATACTTGTTGATGGATATGTTTGATGTCTAAAGCAAAATGTTGTGTATAATGTTAAATTTGCGTAGCTTGACCTGTTGCTACGCTCAGCTTCGCCACTTTTACCTCGCTCACAAAGCAGATATCCGCTCGAGTAAGGTAGTGGTGGCACAATGGTAGTGCACTCGTCTCTCATCACTGTGACTAGTCCTGGATCCCACGGAGTTTTCTGATTGAAGTTACCTTGATCACGCATGAGAAAATGAGTTGTCTTGTTTGACTCTACAATACACCGTAGCTTTTCTACGAGTACTACCGTTTCCTCCTTCACTAACACTGAACCCACAAGGAGCAATCCGACTGCCTCCCTACGGAGAACAGCTTATCTAACTGCTGGGGTTTCTTGAGAGGAAATGAAGACACCTTATTGACGCAGCACATATCCTCATCAATCAAAACAGCACAAAGTTGTAACCTTCCCTCTCCATCTGAGTCTCGGTAGCTCAATGGTTAATTCTTTTCGGCTCGAATCTCATTTTTAATTCACTCGAGGCTAACGCAAGCTTGTTCTTCTCTATTTTACGCCTAATACGATTATACTCGTCAAGGGGAAGATTTCTTGGATGAGAAAGGGCTAGAGTCTCACTACTCGTCAGAAAATTTTAATCCCCGTCTGGAGATCAGAAACATTTTGTTGGGATCTGAATTTCAAATTGTCGCTAAAAATAGCCTGTTATAATATCACGTCGTAGTAGAAAGATGGACTGGCAGTGCCCAATGACGTGTAGAAACCCGAAGGGGTCAGGGAACTGTCGAAACGTTGGAAGGACTTTTGCTCGAAACTTTATTTCCTCTCCTAATTTTTGGCAGTTTTCTGACCCTTTTGGCTTCTTGTAGCATTCCCAATAATGTGGCGTCGATTCAAATACAAACGGAAAAAATATTTATCACGGTACATGACATTCAAGATAATGACACGTATTTTTTCGACTTCATTCCAAAGTCATCATCAAACATCAAGAAATGAGGCTTTGCCGTTGGTGATAACTTTGGAATAGAGACGAAACGGTTACAGTCCTACCACTTCATCTCTAATTATTTGATAACCATATTCTTGGTTTGTGTTTTCTTTATCTCGTAAGCCATCGGCTGGTTACAACTTTCGACATCGATTAACATACATTTTCATATTTCAAGCATTATGAATCGTTCGGATGACATGTACTCGAGGTGTGACATAATATTACCCAATGGCATTACTATGCCATTATTACGGCATTTCCAGTGGGAAAGACTTGGCCAGGCATTGGTATATTTGGGAGCAAACAGTTACTACAAATTTGAAGGGACGCTTCCCAAATACTTTAATATTTCATTTTGCACGCCTACATCGTGAAAACGTCTTAATTTGACAGTTGTTACATTACTCCACCAGTCCGGGAAGGCAGGGTATTTTTAGGAGAGCCAGATCCCCCCGGGAGTCGCGCGCCTGACGTTAAGCACGTCGACAGTTTTTTGAAAGGGATTCCGTTTGCTAATCAACTTATGGTTCAATAGTAAACAGTTTAAGTTTGCAAACAGGTGAAGAAGGCGATGTAAGGGTGCGACTCTGGTTTGAGATATAGTACACTACTCCAGTTTTTTTCCTGTTGATGTGCCTAGAAATTTAACCATGCAGCTACCTAAAGAAAAGTTAAGCAAGGAAAGCACATTCACTGGAGTACACGTACAACTACCATGACAGCAACATAGATGTGGTAAATATAACATGAACACACGGCCTCTGTTGAAGGCCCAAATAAAACCTACGAAGAGTGTCTTTTCGTTCCTTTGCTTCCATAACTTACACTGAAGTTATAATTTGGTTTGAGTGTTAAAGGGTACGTCGAAATGAAATAAAGGAGAAACGTTTATGAGTTTTCAATAACTCAAGGCGTGAGCGTAATTTGATCCAAGCTAAGCTCTCAATTAAATCATTCATAATACTTAAAATCTGACAACACTACGCTGTCTTCCAAGTTTACTTGCCAAAATTTTGATCTGTAAACATCACAGGAATGAAACGTGAGTGAACCCCCTGAC
>JASJOG010000517.1:0-132877 GCA_030142905.1 Heliopora coerulea
TTTATCACTGCGATCGAACTTTGAGTTTGCGCGTAATTTAACACGATAAACACTCTTTGTTCTGTGGTTAGCTGAGCCATTCGTAGTCGAACTTATAATATTCCTAAATTGCGTTTTAACTCACTTTGTGTGGTTATTCTAATAACAAGGAAAAATTAAAACGTATTTTCAAATCCCAGAAGCATAATTAGTTGCACAGGCATTGAAATGCTATTTGCAGTATCTACTTATGCAAATTATAGTGTTTGCAGTTTTTTTTTGATACACCCTGTATAGCGGTTAATAAAGTTACTCATGCGTTAGTCGCGGTAAACAAACCAAAAACGATCATGCCAAGAGTGAGTAAAGCATGGCGACGTAAATATAAGTACAAAGACATACGCAAATGCATTAGGTTCTTCATATGAGGTTAACTCCTTTGTAACAGTAAAATACAATAAGCTCAGTTGACCATGAAGTGCCAACTGCGATTGCTTGCATCTCACTCGGGAGATCACAGGTTCGATACCCGTTTGGGGACTCTGAAACATTTGCTGTGGATTTGAGCTTGACGACTCATTTCGTGTGCCAATGTGCGTGGTAATAGTGGCTCGCACACGACGCTAACCTACTACAGTAGTCACATTTCCAGTCAAGTACAAAACAATCTGGTAATTAATTCCCATGCACCTTTTCGCTCTGGTCAAGTGCGTTGAAAAACCTTCGGCAACATTTATTGCGTTTTTAAAGCGATAAACAATCCTGAAATAACTCAGAAAACGAAAATGATCTGGACGCAATAAAAAGTTCATCAATATCTATTGAAAACAAGCGATGAAGAACGATAATCGTTGAAATGAACTAATTCGCGGCTCAGCCTCTTCAGATCGTGTTATCTTTCTGCACTTCTTGGATCATTATTTGAACAGATCATTTGATTCTACACTATGCGTTGTACCACGCTATATCTCATCACTGGTAGAAGAAAAACAACAGTGCGTAAATAGAACACAGAGTCATGATATGTTGTCGTGTCTTGTTGCCATACAACTGATGCCCGCATTTATTCAAAGGTATATCACATTGCGGTCGATTTTCCCCGTTGAATGATTTATCTTATAAGCGTATGATATACACAGAATACAGCTGCTGGACAATTCACAAAGTATTCCACCACACCGACCTATTATTCATTTACGTCGCTGATAATCGACAAATCTGTTTTTCCAATTTTTAATGTCTTATTTTAAAAGGTAACTCAGTCTTCATACCAGGGAATGATGTCTTAAAATTTGCTTTGTATGAACTCGCCAAGGTCTCATTGCTTCGAATACGACGTTAGTAACTCAATCATCTCAAAATTGTCCGTAAAGTCGACCGGTGCTTTCCCATCGAAGCTGAGTACGTCAGGGTTCGCGCCGTGTATCAATAAAAACCTAGCAACTCTCAAATCATCTGAAACAGCGCAATAGTGAAGCGGTGTCCATCCTGTGCAGTCATGAAGATTCACGTCAGCTCCAAGGTTAACTAGAACTCGGATACATTTAAGGTTTCCATCGCGGACAAATTCGTGCAATGCCGTTCGGCCATTGCATGAGGCAAAAGCTGTATTTACAATCCCGGTATCGACACTTGGCCGTTTTAAAAACTCCACAATCTCGCCGCTATCTCCATCCTTCACGACCTCTTTGAACACCAAAGAATGGGGAAACTTTACCTTTCTCTCTTCCACTGACATTTTTGTCACAGTTCTCAGCGTCTTCTACTTCTTACTGGTTCTTGAATTCCAAGTCCTCCCTAAGCCACGTATGCGCCATGATAGTTTCCGCAAAGTAGGCAATGTATGTTTGTTGGATTTCATTTTACGTAAGAAAATTCATGATCTGTTGTGTTGTTTAAGCCTCCATGTCATATGGGCTGACATCAAGCAGATGTTCACCACTCAGCGATCAAGAACGTTATTAAATGAATCACTATTTACCTAGTTCTGTTTATTTTTTGATGGTTTTTGACAGTAAAAAATTTCGTCAAATGCGGCTTATTTTGAAAAGCTTACTTGTTCAAACCTCCGCTGAGAATAATTAACTGTAAGCTCATATTTTCGCGTGGGAACAAGAGATTCATGCGATTAAAACAAAATGCTTGGTTAGTTTTTCTTTTTCTTTTTTCCACGGATGATACTTGCCTGAACTAAAGAAATTATAGAGCATTGGCGGAATCATAAGCGTGTCGCCAAGGACGAAGTTAATGATGTTAAACATTTTGGGTCCGAAACTGCGAATAAATTACAGAAGCGTTCAAATTAGCGACTTGAGACCCTTCTTCGTGGCAAAGAATACCACATTATTTCATTTACTACACTGGATTTAAACGCCCGATGAAATGACCCAACACTACAGGATAACTTTAGTTCAATTTTGTGATAATTTTACTTTGAACCATTAAAACCACTTGATGGCATTGTTGCCTCAGTTTGGCACAATACTTTTTCAAGCTAAAACGATTTTTTTAAAGCAGTACTTTGCGGGGAATTCTGATTGATAACAACCTCATTCTAATCCGATATGGACTCTAAAATTTATATATTAGTCCAACAAGGAATGACAAACAGTTTCTTAACAAAGTTTAATGAATGTTTTCTGATAAAGTTAGCCTGTTTGAACAAGGCTTACCAACGATGATTTTGAGAAAGCTGCCAAAGTCTGATATAATTATACATCTTAGCCAACTTTCTTTCGACATGGCCATGCGAGTTTTTGAAGCTACGGTGACCCGGGATAGTTTGTAACTTATTCAACAAGGAAGATCCCTACTAATACGTGGTAATGAGGGTATCAATTGAACATATACGTAAATTTCTTATCAATAGGGCACGCGAGGAAGCCCATGGCATCATACCCCCTAAATACCCCTGTGATTCCTATGGGTCCCTTTACACGAGCCCGGGTTGGCTTTCAAACCCGGTCAACCCGTCTGTGCATAAACAAATTACGAGACCCGGGTTGGACAAGTTGATTTTGTCATAAAAGCACGACATTAGATTGATCCAGGTCGACATTTTCGTGCAAAAAATTCATGAGCTTGGTTAAACAAGTGAAGAAGGACAACGGGTTTGGGATGACTAGGCAGAGTAATACGAATTTTTTATTGACCACAATGCTACTAGACACGAGAGCCCCGGACGGGCAACCCGGGTTGGCTTTTCCCTTCCTAACCAACTGAGCTCGTGTGGATGTCGCAGAAGCATCATCCAGGGCTGGCAACTTCACCCGGGTTGACAACCCGCCCGGGTACTAGTAAAGACATCCTGGGAGTGGCTGAGCGAGCCAATCTCCAAAATCCACGATTGATTAATCGTGGATTTTTTTGCCTTGAACTTAAACTTCAACCTTTCAAGTGCAACTCCGATGGAAAAATCGTCCATCGAATTTTGATCTTATTTGAAAACTACTTTGAAATGAGAAAAAAATGACATTTTTGGATCGATCATTCTGTATTCATTTGTTATTCAGGTATTCATGTTTTCGAGAATGTAAGTTAGGTGGTTTTGTTCATGAGGTCATATTCTTAATGCAAAATAGGACGTATCTTTTGGGATAAAAAGTATACAGCACTGGAACTTTGGATATGTGTGTAGTAACAGAGAGTGTAGTCAAGTTTATGCACATGGTGTTACCTTGCAAACTCCTTGGTCTACAGCTTCATGAATTTATAAAACTAAATTTGTCTGTTTCTCGTACGTCAAAAAGTGTTTACTGCAGCTCATATTTAAGGGAAAGTTATAAATACGTGGGTATTACATTTAAAATGTTCAAACAATACCATTTTTGACGAAACGGGAATAGAAATTTTATTATGGATCTAAAACCAAGTGGTTTTCATGTCAACAGCATAACGTGTACTAAGGAGTTTATTTTTTTAGTTACCATACATTTGCAAAGTTTCGACGCTTTCAAGTGGTTATTTCCAAATAAATTTTGCCATTTCTGCGAAAACTGCATGACGTCGTTAACCAACGAATTTACATTTTTCAAAAACCAGGTATTTCTGGTCAGAGATGAGATATTCCGAAACCGAGAACCCCATTCGTCTACACATCAAAAAGGCTTTAAACATAAGATCAAAATTAAATCTACCATTAAATAATAAATAGGCATTTTAATATTTGAATACTGGGTACTGCAAGGATTATTGATCAATCGATTAATCATTTTCGTCTTGACTGTTAACCATTGAACTCTAGAAAGACTGGAACGATACCTGCAAACTGTATTTTGAAGCCATCATGGAGGTTGACATGTGGGTCAATTTGCAGGTCATCCCAGTCGCCTACGTGATAAAACACGCAACCTATTGTGAAAAACTTCACCCAGATTTCGGGTTTTTTGATAGTTTTCTTTTTTGTCCTTAGTAAAGTGGAAGACAATGTCGTTAGGACTGCATATTTGTTAGAATTAACTGTTCAGTACAATTTTTTCCCCCGCGTGTTTTTGACCCACATGGCTGCCCCCATGTTGGCTTCACTCAGTTGTAAGGCCAGACATAACGAGGTATCGTTCCAGTCTTTTTAGAGTTCACTGCTGTTAACCGATGTGACGTAGAGTTCTAATTATTAGGGACATTAACATCTATGACGCCAACTTGAACGACGACGTCCTATAAAATTTCGGCATTTAGAAACCACGGTTTATTGATCACCGTGCTTGATACTTGTGGCCTGTCGTATGACTCCTAAAACGCTCCAGCTCTCCTAAAACGACTATAGTCTCGGTTTGAATTCAATCTCCAGTAACAGCTTCTTTGGTCTGGGTGACGTTTTAAGCAGAAAAGCGACGGTGTTGAGAATGCACTGGAGAATAAAAATTATTCAATCTCTTTGTTTTGCATGGAGAATTCTTTTGTTTCGAAGAACGCGTCGTTGAAGTTGACGTCGTGATTCTTAAGGTCCCTCTTGTCTCCATCATGTTTACTTTCAATTTTGTGAGAAGAAATTTGACTCTGTTGTTTTCATGAAATAACTCAAAACAGTGATTTTAATCTATGCATATTTTGCTTGCCTCCCACCGTAACCCGAATTCCAATAATATTCAGTCTCAGTAAGTCTAATAATTCAAATTCATTCTCTCAAATTGTTCTTCATCTTGCTCAAGCGACATGAGCTGGAATTTTGCGGCGTCGTCATAAAACGTTGTCTGCTTGGCGTTCTTGAATCTTCCGTCGTTTTTAATGCCTAGGTACCATGAACTAGGCAAGCTTTGCCTTTGGGGACAATCATGCGAGCGAAATCTGTGCCAATAGTCAAAGGCCAGGTGATGGTCGAAGTATGATTCTTTATTTAACTGACTCTTGAAAAAGTGAAACAAAAAAATGTGAAAGATAAAGCAAGCGTAAAAAAAAGTGGGTGGTTTGTGGGTTGATGGATGGATGTATCGATGTGTGGATGGATGTATCGATGTGTGGATGAATGTATCAACGAGTGGATGGATGTGTCGATAGGTGGGTGGATGGATGGATGGATCGATTGATCGATGACTAGATGGATGGATAGTGGGTTGATGGATGGATAAGTAGATGGATTGATAGATGAATGCATAGGTGGGAGGGTGGGTGACTGGCTGAATCGGTAGATGGATGAATGGATGAAAAAAATGAGTCAGACGAAGCGATTAATAATTACCGTCTAGTATACATAATAATAATTTTGTAAAAGTTTTTAGATGTAAATATAGTTATCAAAAATTAAGTATTATATATAGTAAATAGATGCACGGCCCTTTGAAAAACAGGAAACTGAACAGGCCACTGTGCTAAAATAAATGTAAGTAAAGTAAAGTAAAGTAAAGGGGTGGATGAACTCACGTAGTGACGAGTGAAAAAATAAGTTAAACGGATGAAAAAAGATGCATTAAGTAGCAATGAAGAATCAGCGGGTCATCTACATCCGTACCGTTGCATACACGTTTCCGGTGACGCAAGAAATCGCCACATAATCTTTTGATTCCACATTTTGCAACCTCACTGTCCGACTGTTGTACACCAGAATGCGAAATATAGCTATATAGATGAAAGAGAAAAGAGAAAGAAGACATGTATTTCAAGGCCATCGTGCTTCTCCAAGTGCGTTTTGGGCGAAACATAAACGTCCACGTGCTAGTCGAACATAACAAATCTATTATATATGTTTGAAAAGCGTAAATAACTGACTGCAATTTCTTAATGAAATGTTTTATTTTGAAAGAACTTTCACTGTTTTACTCTGGCTAACGCCAGACGATTTTACTCATCTAAGGGAGACGTACTGCTAGGAAAGGGTTTTAACCTATCTCAACTAACTCTCTCCTGTTAGAAAAGTATGTCTTTTTTTACTCTGGCTATGGCCAGGCGATTTTGCTCCCCAAGGGAAGACACCTTGTCGGAAAGGATTAAATATCAATTTTATTTACAAAGTCTAAGGATATGAATGAAAACGCCAATAGTTAGCGATTTTAGAACAGAAAGTTCGTCTTGACATATTCGGTTGCAAAGACATGGTTATATTTTTAAAGACTCATACCTCTTTCGTTTCGGAATCTCACTTCTTTTAGTTGAGTCAAAGCAATTGTTTAGTTTCGCAGCTTGTCGTTTTATGTAATTGGTCACATCGGGTTAAGGTGACCTAACTATATCAGAATCATGTTTTGGTCATTTTGATTTTTACTTTGAAACGACTGCGGACTACATTAGTTCTTGGAGACTAAGAGTGATTCAGTTAAGTTGCTCATTGTCTTCACATTGTTAAATGCACATACTGTTTTTAGATTGTTGTGGATTCCCGTAGACCGTTCCATTTTTAGCTTCCGCCAAGAGGAATCCCCACCTATTATAGACATGGACCAAAATGTTGTTTGTCGGAACACCAGGTCTGAAATTACGTGGTTGTCTTTCTCGAACTTCAATTTTTGTTTGGACTAGTATGGCATTTTTATCGTTTCTCTTTTTCTCGAAACTTCTTAATTCGTCTTCCATCTCTGCAACATCCTCCGATATTAGATTTTCCAACTCGACGCTCTTCGGTCTTTCAACCTCTGACGTTAGTACTTTGTAAGTTGAAGTTAACAAAAGTAGAACCTAAAACACGGCAACAGATTAAAAACGTGAGTCGTGGATGAAGAAATCGCACAAGAAACAAGAACACGCACAAGAAAATGGACATTAACTCCCTCCGATCCGTTCCTGACTTTTCAGTTTTACTCTGGCTAACGCCAGACGATTTTAATTGTCATGGGGCGACGTCTCTGACAGAAAAGAGTTAAAGATTAATCCTTCAGCGGTCAAGTTATTTCGAAGAGGTTTCACGTCGATCCACTAAATCATTTGTTCTGTGCGATTTCCTCATACGACCTCCGAAAAGGATCCACAAATTCAAGGAAGTTGACTCTGGTATGTATATGTATGTATATATATATGTATATATATATATATATATATATATACATATATATATATATATACATATATATATATATATATACATATATATATATATATATATATATATATATATATATATATACATTATATATACATATTACATTATATATATACATTTACATACACATAAACGCACACATATACTTATACATATACATATACACATACATATACATACACATATAAAATATCAATTCTTCAAAAAATGTTGACTTTATTTAAAATCTTTAAAAAAAATCATAATATTTCAGGACACAGCCCTTTCTTCAGATAAACCTGTTACCAACAACGGGAGTCTTCATAAAGCGTACAGAAGTCCTTTGTATGAATTACAGATCTCTTACATTAAGCCCCAAAGGAACAAAACTATTATTTTTTTTCCGCCCAAAAAATACATATACATATACATATACATATAAAAAAACAGTCTTTGTCAGACTGACATTTTTAAGTTTTTAAAGTTGTAATAAAAGCCCTCTTATCACAACTTTAAATTATTTTTAAATTTGAATTATTTTTATCTGAACTTTTAGTGGAGCGGGCTGCAGATATCCAATTTGAATTTGTGAACCAATGAATGTGGGGGATGCAATAATAAACGTCGGCTCGTCAACAACTCTATCCGTCGCTAAAAGGTTAACTATTCAACATGCAAATCTAACGAACCCTGACCTCCCTTCCATCGACGTTGAGTATTGGGAACATGTAATTAACCACAACTCTAATCATGCCACAAATCCACTCTGGCAATGACAAATGTTTTACATGAGTAAATTTACAGAGCGTGGAATTTCTGATTCCTTATCCAAGTCGAGAGAAAGCAATCATTCACAATCCAAGTCTACATAAATTATCATATCAAAACGCTCAGAAATGCAGAATGCCCGGTGACTGGGAACGAGCATTCAAACCGGGAATGGATTTTGTCGACGATTGGATTTATGTCGGTCAGCAAGTTTGTTTATATCCAGGTGCTTTGCTTTGAAAGATTGTATTAAATACATCTTTACTGTAGTTATGTGCTAAAGAAATACAATTGAAAATCCTGGGTGGACCACCGACCATTATAACTTAAAAATCTGGAATTTGGACCCAACAAGCCACAACACCCCCATAAACTTTGTAGACACCACAGAAACAGTACAGACAAATTGTTCGTAGATCAGTAATAGTGCTTCCCAACATAGAACATTTTGGTCCTTCCATCAGAGGTCATTTTTTTCCCCAAGTTATAGAGATATGCTGGAGCGCCTTTCTTTCATTTAAGCTTTGCGATAAAATACTGTTGTCTTGTTGTAGAGTTGTGACCCGAAGTGGCGTCGAAGAAGATTTACCAGGCAGTTGCCCTGTGTACAAAATGCATAAATAATGAAAGACCAAGAAGCAAACAGACTATTTTTGGTTACAACGAGGTGATCCAACCTTTAAGAGTAAATAACATCTTGAAGGTAAGATAAATCATGTCTAAAATAAGTAAGAAGTCTCAAATAGGTCTCCCTTTTTTAAACTGTGGATGTGTGCACAAAACTAAAGTTTAAATGTGTTGGTTGGTGTAAGGAAGCTCATCCTACCCGGGAAAAATTCTTTGATATTTCTAATACCTGAAATGCGTGCAAAGTGATCTAATATTTAACCATTCTTAATTTACAAGCACGATCTCCATGCAGATTTCTCTTTCGCAAACTAGCTGTCACTGACGTTTCCATGAATTCGAACTTTTAAGAATGGTTTGTGGGAACGTTGTTAGTTATCTTATCCCTTCTTCTGGTAATGCCAACGCGCTCATTTTAGAATAGCATACTAAAATTTATCCATAGCTCCGAGATCTCCATAGTTTCAATGACAATTTTGCTTGATATTAATTAACCTCTGTGATATTAATGAGTTATCCGTAGTATCGATATCCAGATGTATCATTTCGTTGATAAATGTTCGAATGAGATATTTAAGAAAGAAGCGACGCTAATTGAAGGATTTAGCTGATATAGTTTTAAGCCAAACATATTAACTCTTAGATTACTCGCAATCGCTTGAGACTCTTCCGTCTCTCTTTCTTTCTCTCTCTCCTTCAGGCTCTTCCAGTTACTGCATTCGACCAACGTTCTGAACTGTATGTTTTTTCACGTATCTTGATCTGGTGATTACTCGCATTCTATTTTTAACTCAACAAGCTTGTAGAAAGTCAAACATACTATTTTCGGAACCCCGCAAGCAAGGCAACCACATGATCCACAGGTGGATTGTTCTTCATGTTTGTGTCAAGCTTAATGCGATAAATATCTACCGCCATTGTTCGAGTTCATTTGCATAAGTGCAATATAGTTAAACATTAAACCTCAAAAGCAGCTGGCTTGCAGAACTAGCTTTTGTTCAAATACATTGTAAGAAAGACCCTGAGTCGGACTAAAAATTACCATTTGATGTTATTATAATGACGGTCTTTCACTCGCCTCTCCGCGTTTTCAATTTTAACTCTACACTCCGCATAAGACAATACCTAACGCAAAGTTTCTAGGAAGTGCTATCAAGCGAACTTGGCCGAGGGACATATAACTGAATTCGAATTAACTATATTGTTAAGTGGCTTAGAAAAAGTTGGTCTAGTTAGGAAAAAACAAAAACAAAAGTTTGGTGCAAACGTTAAGCTGTCAAACATAAAGAATATTGATCGTAAAATTGTGATCTAGATATAATATACCTACGTAAGCAATGAATAAAAATAATTAAAGAAAGATTTGAAATTGTGATTGACCTGATTAAGCCCATCACAATTTTGAGGTAAAAGCAAATGTGCTTTACGCTTAACAAATATTGTAAACACCCACAGTCCAATAGTGCAAGTACATTCAAAACTAAATAAAACTGGCCGGTTGATATAAGTATTTCTTTGTATAACTTAATCCTTCAAGGGTCAACTTTTTTTCTGGAGTCATAAAAACAGCATAAAACTCTTCCGTAGCAAACCTCATTGAAACCTATTGCACGGGCATTTAGTCAGCTTCACAGATTCTTGAAACTCTTATTTTTAATTCCAAACATGTTGATATAAATATCCTGAGGGTCTTTTTAACTTAGTCAAGTGATACAAATCAATTCTAGATGGGAAAAATATTCTGACTTACCTGAATCATGAACATGGCTTGATCGGCGTTTTCAGATTATGATATTAAAATTGGGGCCTAGAATATTGTTTACTTTATGTAGCAGTCTGGTCAATTTATGAGGCCCTTCTCAGTTGCTGACAGTTATATACCCGCTTTCAAAGAAATTAGTTCCTCTGCCCAGTCAAATTTGAAATCAGTCCACGTACCCCTTCCTGATTGGCCATTTCGAACGTTACAAAGAATCCATTATCCTTTTTAATGATTAAGCCGTTTTAAGATTAGAAGGGAATGGCGCCGACATTTCTATCGCCCTATATCTGTTTTTGTTTTCTATGGCGTTTATCAACCTCAACGTCAATCATCGTCGTTACACACCTCTGGTTCGAGATGTTACACGACTGTTATCCACAATATTGTCCATGTGAATGCTTCATGTGATCGTTGATGATAAGTGGACGTTCGTCACGGACATTAATTTAGTATAATGTCCAAGATTGCGTTCGCTATTGTGTTTAACATTCATGTTTATTGTTAGCCTTATCATAACGTGGCTACCATAGAGGTCATATATTAACTAGAAGGGCCAACGTGGCTAAATGTCTCAATTTACCGCACGTAACCGATCGAAGTCTGGCACATTGGATAAACTGGGAGGCAAACCAAACAAAGCCCGTATGAAAAGTTCAAGGTCATGGTCACAGGCCTCTACTTTTGTTTATTGTTTTTGTCTTTCTTTTTTTATTTTGTATTTTCTGCCAAAGTAATAACCGACTAATAACCAAGAAAGCAGTTGTCCTGCTATACACCCAAACAATTCCCTAAACATCAATTGATCGATCTCGAGGTTCTCTAAGAAACGGAATGAAGAGCCTGGAGAAATACAATTTGCGCCCCAAATTACTCAACATGGCGGCGTTCAATTTCATCCAAATTTTCGGCCCTTATGACCCTCTCTAGTTTTATATGATCTATAGGGTGACAACAACGTAGGAAGCACATTTGTCGAACCAACACCTTAGCTCACCATCTAGGTCTTGGTAGCTCAATGGTTAGAGCCTCTCGTCGTTCATGAGAAGGTTGCGGGTTCGATCCCTTATGAGGTTGGAGAGCGTCCACACACCTTCTGCAGCATAGCACCAAAGTACCACAGGCAAAATATTTTGTGTAACATTCATGTCGATTATTAGCATTGTTGGCATATTGTGGCTTCCGCCTTATCGGCGCATATGTTAAACCAACAACTTAGTTCACCTGAATTGGCAGATCACTAGTGTGAACATGAATCATTAGATGTACTGAAAAGTTATAAATATAAAGTAGTGCGGGACTTCAGCATATGTGACAAACAAAAGGTCGATGTAGTTATTTTGGATATAAAGTTAAAGTAAAGTGTCTTTATGTATACTGGATAACTCTGTAACTACTGGAGGAAACCGGAGTACCTGGAGAAAACCTGCGATGCTTGGTAGAGTCAAACTGGACAACACTCTTCTAACATGTGACTAAGGTAACTTTAATCAGATAACAACTTCGAGTCGGAATCGAAGCCTAGTCAAGATCTTGAGGGACACGTTCACTACCTCTCATTTCCTACTTAATGTCACATTTATACTAAACTAATATGAACGCTTGTTAATGGAAGGTACCTTAGCCCCCTGGTCACCATCACAGTAAGTTATAGTGAAAGAGCAAAATAAATCAATATGGCTGTTGCTTTCAACATTCTGGAACAGTTCTTTCCAATACGTTTCATGATACAAGAATAAAACAGATACACGAACAGTTTGCTTCATGCAGTTTAATGGACTTCTGTTTTTATCTATTTTTTTCCTACTTGTTAACATCTTAAGACTGCATTTCCCGCTTGGCGATTGTGTGTTCGTCATCTAAAAGACAATGAAGACATCTCGTCAATATATACACAAAATAAATCATCCTCGATCCCAGCCCTACCTCCGATTTCCAGTCAATGACGAGGTCCTGGAGACAAGGATGCCAACCAAATCTGCTTGTCCTGTCTGGGTGAGCAAGGAGCTATGGCCATCTATGCCAGGGAATGTCGGAAATCACGGAATTTTAGGGCGAATAGAGAACGGGAAAACGTTGAAAGTGAAAGAAAATGGTGAAGTTCTTTCTCAGAAACAAACCTTCAAATGTTGAATGACGAAAAAGTGGTTGCTCGCTCACCAGTTTTTGGGGCCATAAGGCGTATTTGCAGCATGCCATGTGACCATAAATTTACCAATTGAAAGCGAGGTATACTTACGTGGAAAACAAGGCTGTTTCACGATTCCTTTGTTCCCATAAATCATCCAAATGTTCTAAAATTAATTTCCTCTCAGGCTAGATGCTTACCCGGTCCATTAGCCTTGAATCTTTTGGCAAGTGTTGAATTCATACCATTCTCCTTTACACTCCAGTCCAGGACAACACGTAACTTCCCCCGGAATAGTCAATCCACAATGACCATGTTCTGGCTGGTAACCCATTCTAAGAAAGGAATATCATCTATCAAGCTACCAGTGTTATTAATAATTATATTGACTACGGCGTTAGCAGTGTTTTACGAAATAACAAAAGTTCAAAGGTAGCGAAAACGCCAAAAATACTTAGACGAGGCAATAACGTTTCGAGGGAAGAAAGATAATTTATTGAAACAAATAGCTTATATCAGTATCTCAAAGATCACTACGCTCTGCTTTTCCATGAGAATGGGTAAATCTTTTTGGTTTATCGGAATTGGCTCGTACAAGTCTCAGTTGGTCAAATGAAAGATCGGTTCAATACGAATATCGTTATCGATTTCCGGCGATTTTGATACTGTTATACACAGTTATTAACAGGTAGTATTTGACAACAAAGGAGATGTTTTTATGTCTGCTGACTTTCAGTTCTGTTCTGTCAGGCTAAAGTTGTTACAGTCGCTAATTGTCATCAGTATAATTGCACGCATATAATTGCGCGAAGTCAAAATCAAGCTTTTCTCGATTCCAATTTTACACATCGGTTAGTGTTACTGTCACTTACACTGCCGGGGCCGATGCGACAACGAACAGGACCACAAAAAGAGAGACAAGTCTCGTCATTCCAGACATTCTTCTCCGTTTCAACCGAAATTGTTAATCTAGAAAAAAGATCAGAGAGCGGCATGCAAGTTCAGCTAAAAAGCAAAGACTATAGAACTATGAAAAACAACTGAACCGGATGGAAGAAAAACGTCTGATGTGACCTAAGTTCAAAAAGAAGACTTAATTTTTTCATAATTAATGATTTCTTCATAGTATTTATTATTTGAAACAGTAATATAACCGAAACTTTAAATTCTTTGGAATCCGAAGTGCCTAAAACAAATGCTGGGCTGCGATGATTAACAGATTTTTTTTTGACTGTGTAATTATCGACTTATAGGAGATTTCAGGGAAAATTTGAAAAATTATACCAGCAATCTTTTTTTTACTCGTCCTAACTTACCTAACCTGCATACGGAGAATCCTCGCAGGCTATACTTTAACTGACGATTCCTATAAATCAAACTGATGCAGAACTTTTTAAATTTAGAAAACTACCATCAGAATGTCTTTATGTACAGACGACGAGTTTCATCTTTTAGCCACTTCAAATTAAGCCTATCAAGAATGGTACCTTCTTACACTTGAAATAGGAATGTGAACATAGGATTAAACTTATACTGCTACCTCAATCCAGGTGTAAACTAACCATGGTATGTCATTTCTCTTAAATTACGTGCTCACCTCTCGACTTGTTTAAATCCAGCAATGTGACAAAGTTTGTGAGAGCAAGAAGCTCTATATAACAACACAGTGGACGATAACTTCGTTGTGCGCAACTCTGCGAGATATGGAATTATTGTTTCACCTGGGAATCGATGAATCCACTGTTTACCTCAAAATTGTCACTTTCCCAGTCGTATGCATTCTAATTTAACGAATAACCTTCCTTTGTCAACATGGATTCATGAAGCGTGGGAAACAAAAAAGCTTTAAACATGTTTTTAAATAAAGCAACGAAATGGCTTTAATTTACGCTATGTAAACTTTACAGGAACATGACGTTGGTTTTTTGAAATTGTATCATATACTCGAAAAATTTTATAAATTAATTTATGTGAAAAAAAAATATTCTGAAATTTTTGTTAGTGCATTATCAAGAACACACTGAAAATGTCTTTCGATTCTAGGGATAAATAAGGTTAAGCTTTGTCTTGAATTACACATGAATCATACATTTTGTGTTAAGGGAGTTATGACTTGCCTGAATGAAGTTAATTGTTTCTTTTTTAAGATTGTGCCCACGTGTCTTTACAAAGCAATAACGTACTTAGAATATGTATCTTGCCATTAAGAAAAAAAAAAAACAACTTGCCTATCAAAATTATTTAGAATTTAAAACTTCCAATTAAAAACTAATTCCATGGAATGAGGGAAACCAGGAATAAAGTGTCCACGGAAACTAAGGAAGGGTATAAAAATTAGTCTAACTAATTCTGGGAAGCGTAGCCTGCATAGAAAAATAGCCTGCGTATTTTGGGCGT
This sequence comes from Heliopora coerulea, assembly GCA_030142905.1. Lineage (NCBI taxonomy): Eukaryota > Metazoa > Cnidaria > Anthozoa > Scleralcyonacea > Helioporidae > Heliopora > Heliopora coerulea. The sequence goes on from JASJOG010000517.1 coordinate 15,106, forward strand.
ATACACTTATACAGAACGGTCACTCCATCTGTAAATAGTATAAGAACATAAACCATATGTGTATGTATTAATTTTTTTGTCAAATTTTGCATGACAAAAAGTTTGTTCCTTAACACAGTGGGCTAAAAATACACTTCTAGCTCTGGTGAAATGTTTCAGAAGAGTTGATACGTCTTCTAATCCTAAAATTCTGGACTAACAGACATGATTTATGTATATATAAATAAATAATTACATATACATACACATGTATACATACAGATACATATGCAAATGGATATACATATACATATGTATACATAAATACCAATGTATATTTATATATACATTGGTTTTTTCCGATATTTTCAACAGATGCATATATTATTTGTTGCTTATTACAGCACTTATATATTTTATAGTATGTTACAGGGTAAACCACTTTGTAATTTCTAGCTTCCTATTCCCAACTGAAGTCACTCTACGAAATCCTTGTTAAAGAAATTGAATAATGGCAAAGAATAACGAAACTTGTGATAATAAAGGAAACAGTTGACGTGTTATTGCAAGACGCCTGAATGGAAATAAAAAGCCACAGGTAAAATTAAACAAATTATTAGAAATCGTTCAGTCCTGATATTTTTTCAAAACTTGTTTTATCAGAAGCAGTCCTTTGTTTCTTCAATTTTGCTTTTGCTCTGTAGTAAAAATATTTTATCCAGCTGTGTCAGGGTTGTCTTGAGTAAAGTTCAGTTTGAATTACACTTTTAATCGCTTAAATTTTGCTTCAAGCCAATGTTGTTCAGCTGAACAATTGTAAACACTATCAAAAGGTTGTACACTAAAAAAGTGAAATTATTACGCCTTAAATGAAAACTCTCGAGTCGATTTTCCACAATGTTTACAGTTTCCACTATTGTATTCTCAGTGAATAACTTTTACTTCAACTTGCACAATTAAATTCGTACACACTTGCAGCAAGCTGATTGACCAAAGGTGAAGCTATTATACCTAAAATGAGAACACTCGACTCGATTTTTCGTGAATGTTGATAATTGTATTCATGTGAACGCCCTAATAGCTGTCTTTTGTGATGCTAACTATAACCAGCGGTCGAAAATATGGTAGAAAAACTAAATCGATGGATATTTTCGGTTTAGTTTTTGTACTCTATTTGAAACGTTAAGTTGTTGGATAGTTTATCCAACTCTATCTATACGACTATATGCATCAGTTTTTCATAAATACTAGTTTGTTGTTTGTCATCGGTTTGTTTGGTAACTTGTGTCACTTTTTTATTTGTTAATGTGGTTCTGAAAGTCGTTGACTTCGTCTTCGCGAGATTTCCTTTAAATTGTGCCACTAATCCCAAATAAAGGCTTTTACTAAAGCCATGAAGCACATTTGAAACTGATGATTTTACTTTGATTTACAAGACTTTATTATAGACATATGGTGAATTGTGGTTGCTGGTAGATTTTATGAGGAATGTTTTACATGACCAAGTTTGTAGAACGTTGGATATTTCATTCTGATTATTCAAGTCAACCGAGGAAAGAAATGACAAACGAACTAGTATTATATAAATTATCATATTACTTAAAACATCCAGAAATTCTGGGTATATGAATTTCGATGAGATTCGCCATTCTATAGGTTGATTCATGTAACTGTTATCCAAATAAAAGCCTACGGTTCTCGTTGCCTGAACTTAGCTCCCAGCTCCATGAGAATCTCTTGTACACTCGCTAAGCGCACTATCGAGGGAGTGAAAACCTCTTTTGGGTTAGGATTAGGATTAGGGTTAGGATTAGGGTTAAGATTAGGGTTAGAACTAGAGCTAATCCTAACCCTAATCCTAACCTGAATCTTAGGTGAGAGGACGTGTTAAATTATGATATAACGCGAGTGCGAATAGTTCTCAGGTTCTCACGGTAAGTATCTGCCATCTTGAAGTGGTCGAAAAAAAATTGCCATTTCCGGTACGAGACGTCTGCCCTTGGCGGAAAAATTGCCTGGCGTTAGTCAGGGTGAAAATTAAAAACAGTTAATGCTTGTCCCCCAACTGGTCCAACATGGCAGCACCTAGTTGGCTACTTGCTGTGGACTGAAATGAACATTTTCATACATACGGTTTTTATTCAACAACAAATTACAAGAACAGAACAAATGAAAGAACAGAGGAAGAAAATGAAAGGAGGACTAAGTACAAAATGAAAAAATCATTCATGAAATTTTCATTTGACGTCCTCATGCTATGGAGCTTGCCTTCTGTCCCGCATATAGTGCCCATAGAGCGTATTCACTACGTCCCCAGAGACTCAACCATTGAACTCTAAAAAGACTAGAACGATACCTGTAAACTGTATTTTGAAGCCAACATGGAGGCTGACATGTAGGTCAATTTGCAGGTCATTCCAGTCCCCTACGCGATAAAACACGCAACCTATACAGTACTATTATGACAAACTTACCCTAAATTTCGGATTTTTTCAGTTTTCTTTTTTATCCTTAGTAAGTAAAGGAAACTGTCGGTAGGATTGCATATTTATCAGAATTAACTGTCCATGAAAAGTAAAGGTTCGATACACTTTTTCCCTACTGCACGCGTGTTTTTGACCAACATGGCTGCCTCCATGTCGGCTTCATTCAATCGCGAGGCCTGGTACAACGAGATATCGTTCCAGTCTTTTTAGAGTTCAATGAACTTAAATAACAAAGGACATGGCGCCATCTAGCGAAATAAAATGATCAAGATCGTAGAGATTAGAAACTAACTAAAGTGGATTTTGTAGCTGAATGTCACTCGACAGCGGGGGGGAAATTGATTGTCGCCATGTTGGACAAATTAGGGGGATGAAACGAACACCCCCGGATGATAAGTTCAAGGCCATGGTCATAGGTAACTTAACTTCTGTCTCTTATTTTAGTTTTTTTAAAAAGAATGTAAAGCAGTAAAAGCAATAATTAATATAACAGCCGAGTAATAACCAAAGAAGTTGTTTTCTGCTCTACGGCTAACGGAAAAAAACACGAAACAGTCCCCTAAACGTCAGTTGTTCGAGCTGGTTATCGAACAGACGGAAAAGGGCCTGGAGGAGAGCAATTTGCCACCCAGTTTACTCAAAATGGCGTCGTTCAATTTCACCCCAATTTTCGTTCCCAATGCCACCTCTGGTTTTATATGATCTCCATATATAATCAAAATTCCCTTGTTAAGGAACACCAACATGGCGGCTCTGACATTAAGTGGACCTGTGGCTATGACATATGTTTACCCATCTCAGATCACGTAATGCTGCACACGAGAATCGTTTCTGTTAAATTTAATTCCTCCAGATACGCACCAACATGTGATGATAGGATTGATAAAGAATCAAAATATCACGTAGTTTGAAATGGGCAATTTACATACGAAATTGAAGCGGTCATTTATTAGGATCACACGTAGTGGCAATAATTACGATCGCCAATTTGCTTATCTTGGAATTGTGCGATCTTATTGTTATAATCTGTTTGAATATATACGACAAATTCTCAATACATGAATTCTTTGAAAATTGTTTTTTCTTGCTTCAGACTCGAGCTTTTCTGAATCTGTTCCAATTATTCCCCGGCATGCAATTTGTTAAATTCGCTTACACTTTTCAGTTTATTGGTTTCTTTAGTAAGCTTTGACGTTCTTGAACATTAGTTTCTAGATAAGCTTTAGTTTCTCCAACATTTGGCCCGTAAACACCTGACGAGGATGAATCCGTTGAAATATTAAATCCCTGACGAAAGGAATTTTGACTTAATTTCCAAAGGGAGACGTGCTACCCTTTGTCTCAACAATTGTTTCCTTTTTCACAACAATGAATAGCTAACTTTTCAGTTCGTCGATATCGCTACCTTTATGGTAACTGAGCGCTTTATTTGTTTCATAAGATGGCTAAATGATTTACATCCGTCTTTAGAGGGGGACACTTTACTGCTTGCATTAGCAGGTGTTTCATATTAGATTAAGGTTATTTTTCGATTGCACACCATGCAATGACTTTTGGACAATTAGTGACTTTTGAACAATTGTCGTCGCTGCGGAATGGCTATGTTACAGTCTTCATGCTCGAAGTCCAAATCCTTGCGTTTGTATGTACACAGATCAGAGGATGCTATCTCAAGTGAATAACCACGTAGAATGTGAGAGATGGTGAACTGAGGTTATTTGCAAAGGTATTTAATCTGAATACTTCAATTGACCAACCCATGCAGCGGAATATATTTGGGACAATAAGTACAGGTGATATAAGAGAAAACAAATTCCGAAAAAGAAAGCCATCTTTTAACTTAAGATATAAGTTAACGAAAGATGAAACGGTGAAATAGTGAGATTCATCTTTCGTTAACTTATATCTTAAGTTAAAAGATGGCTTTCTTTTTCGGAATTTGCTTTCTCTTATATTTTTTGAAGTTGTCGGCTGGTCAAGGGTTTTTTTTTAAGTACAGGTGAGATGTATAAGACATCAAAACACGATTAAGTCGAACCAATGATATAAGAATAGAATGCTGCGTAGACAGTGATAAATAAGATAGAAAGTTAAAAAGTTGATAACCCTTCGTCAGCCTTTGCTCGAAACGTCGATATTCTTTTAGATTAGTTACGGCAGTTATCGACCCTTTAACTTTTTACCACGATTAAGTCGGTTTTCTTTGTTCTGTCGAGGGCTTTATCCTCCGAAGAAACCTATCTAAACAAAAGAGCTTTTGAAAGACCGACGGGGACTGTATATACGATACCTGACACAACCGGGATTGAATATGAAATCCCTGACAAGAAGTAATTCAAGAAGGAACACAACCTGAAACCACGTTTCTACTCCTGCAAACAAAAACAAGTCATGTCGCTTAACATTTCTCGAAGGAAACCTCCTTCAATTGCATTTTAAGACGGATAAATACCTCGAACGTCGGCTTTAAACCTCTGTCTCGGTATTTATCCTATACTTCGACAGTTCGACACCACTTCACGTGACAAACCCACCAATGCCACGTTTCTTTGTTGGGATCGTATCCCTGTGAAGGAGAAAAATTAGCAGGTTTCGACACTCGTCCGTGGACGATCAGACAAAGCTCCCACCTGTTCACTGATGAAGGCTCAAGAAAGAGGTCAGACACACGAAGTTAATACAACTTTAGAATCTCATGAACGAAGTAGATGTTCATATTTTGACATCCGTATGCTTCGTCTGAAATTCCTAATCCGTAGCTTACTTGTATGTGCTGTAGCAGCGATATTTTGGTTGATGTTATCATATATTACAGGTATAGTTCGTCTTATTGCAATAATTTACACATCTTACACTTACAAACAATCAGACTTTATTCCACCACGCGTGTAAAATGCCTTTTTCGGGTTTAGTGATGCAAGTGTTGATATTTTTTTTTTATGTGAAATTCTCTCAGAAAAGTGAAATTTGAATGGAAAGTGGAATAATGCCATTGTCTGACATGGAACAACGAACAGAGAAACTGGAGTTTATTTAGTGGTTTGTTTCGTCACTGCACGTTTAAATTGTGCATGAAATGATGAAGAAATAGCACGCATATTTAGCGAAATAGTCACATCAATATAGACATTGGAAAAAGCAATGGCTAATTTCCATTTGTTCTCCTGCGAAAAATCGTGTAAAGTATTCACGGTTTGCACGTGGGAACTTTAACAAAAGAATCTTATCAGCAGCTATTGTATATGGGGCGCTGAACGCGAATTTATTATTTAGCATCAATCTTGTCCAATTTTACCTGGTTTATTTGGTTATTTCAAATTACCAAATTCTTTGCCGTAGTTCAATTTAATTTCCTCACACCCGCGAACACTATTTCAAATAACGAAAATAGTTTTGCAAATAACCAAATCCTAACCCTCATTTTTGGAAGATGGCAACGCGATCGCAAGAACCAAGATATAATGATAAAGTTGAAGTACTCCGATCAACGGAGTTATCATTTAAAATTCAACAGTGGTTGATTAATTGAATTTAAATGAACGTCAAGACTCAACTACGCAAAATAATTATATGGTTTACATAACTATCACTCCACCTGCACTGTGGCATCTTCTACGGGGATCAAAGCTTCATTAATTGTCTTGTTTAATGCCTCGGTTAAGGACCAGGCTAAATCTTGTAGCGATCGCGTTGGGATCTTCCAAAAAAGGGGGTTGGGATAGTGCACCGAAAGCAAGCGATCGAAGTAAGTAAGCACGTGTGTTGACCTCTGACCATGTCATACCGGCAGGCCCAGCTCGTCAAGTGTGAATAAATTGTTTTGGTTATTTGATGTAACCAAACTGAACTACGGCGATAAATTTAGTTATTTGACATAACCAAACTGAACTACGGTGATGAATTTGATTTTTTGATATAACCAAATAAATCAGGTAAAATTAGTCACTATTGGTGCTAAATAATAAATTCACATTCGGCGCCCCATAGTTGTCTACGAAGCCAACATGGCTATTCTATGCAACATTCTTGTCTTAACCCTTTTACTGCAGGAGCTTTCCTTGGTGAGTAAAATCGTCTGGCGTTAGCCTGAGTAAAATACCAAAGTCGGTTATGGGCCCCAAAGGGTTAAGCGACATAACGGCAAGGTCACGCGAAAGAGAGACACCCACTTTCTTTTTTCGCCCATTTGTAGATAGTGTGAAAAGGTAACATAACGACATACATAGAGCATGGTGACATGGACTCGATCTTGCCTCAAGATTCCAAGGTTGCAACACATACCTAGTTCCTTTGGGTCTTTTAATAGTTTTTAAGAACCGTTGCTTACTGAATTATTTAATCACAATTGCATTACATGTAAGCATTAAACCCTGGCCAAACGAATAAGACATCATTTAACATTATTGAGTTCAACTTTGTTAAATGATGTTAGACTGCGTGGCCAAAAAAAAGCAACGTGTTGTGCGGTGCAGACTCGAATCGTGGAGATCAAGGATCTGGGACGAATAATGATCTCGAATTTTGGGCCAATCTACCCGTTGCCCTTGCCTGAGAGATGACTTGCTGCGCTTGCGCAAGTGCAACAGTGCTGAAGCGCGCGGGCAAACGAATGTAACTTTGTTGTTTGCACATGGGAACGAAAGAAATATTGAACGATGTTGCATCAAATGTTTGATGGAAATCAAACTTCATTCAACATCACACAACATCATGGAACGAAATGCAACATGGTGGCCGAACGAGTTCAACATGTTACATTCAACAGTGTTGAACAACGTTGATTCGCGATATCGCAGTCGTTTGGCCAGCGCATTATTACCTTGAGAATTAACTGTGATTCTTTATGTGGATATTCTTAAGCCTGGCTTACACTCGACATAAGCATATCGACATGCTCAAGCGCAGTTAACGAGTCACGGTGAACTGGACTCATTGTATTTCTCAAGTAGAAAGGAATTAGCCGACCATGAAGTACCTACTGCGTTGTTGAATGTCGTTATGCTCATGATTATGTCAACTGTTTCTTTACCATTTGGGTCATAATTCTGTTGGGTATTGCTTCTAAAGCTGAAAGTATATGTAAATGAGTTTGAATGTGGACTTAGTTTTTCTGATTAATTACTTTACATGAAGGTTACCGTTCTTGGGTTGATGATGCTTCAATCAAGATGTTAGACAGAGACCTGAAGATAAGGGACCTCTTTGCTCAGGAACACGTACGATTAATGAAAAAGGGAGAAAAACAAGATGAAATTTTAACTGAAGTTAAAAATCTGAAGCAAATTTTCCAGGAACAAACTGAGAGGATGACGAAGAATGGAGCTGTTTTAAAGACTCTTAATCAGTACAATTTTGATAGTAGTCTACCATTTATTTATGGGATAACTCCAACCTACAAACGCCTCACGCAAAAGGCGGACCTTACAAGGCTTTGTCAAACAGTTTTACATGTACCAAACTTTCACTGGATAATTGTGGAAGACTCAAAATGGAAAACTAGTTTGGTCGAGAGATTTTTAACCCGATGCGGGGTGAGGTCTACTCACTTGGCCGTAAAAACCAGAGCATCGTTAGTGCGAGGTGAGAATGAACCACGATGGCTGAAAGCCCGAGGAGTAGAGCAAAGGAATGCTGGTTTAAGTTGGCTCAGACATAACATTAATCCCAAGGATACAAAAGGAGTGGTATATTTTATGGATGATGACAACACTTATGACCCGGAAATATTTGAGCAAGTAAGCAACAAATAAAGGAGAAATTATTAAATTCAGTCCACACGAGTCAAATTTTCTGGGGCAAGTTTTCTGTTGCACGTTTTCTGTGGCAAAGATGTTTGCTTGTGTATAAAAACAGCAAATACTAGAAATGACTATAGACAGTAGAAATAAAACTGAGGAAGCAACTGCCAACCTCTTAGTATGTGGGAAATTTTCTGGGATGGGTCGTGCACACGAACAAACTTTTGCATATGACATTTTTTCTTGCCACTTAAAAACTGGTGCCCCAGTTTTTCACATGAGAAAACTTTTCCGAATTTTATGTGACAAATACATTTCGGGCAAATTTTCTCAAGTGCACGAGCAAATAAATATGGTCACTGAACAACTTGCCACAGAAAATGTGCTCGTGTGGACTAGGCTTTATAATGAATTGCCGCTTCAACCTCCGAGCAGATCAAATGTTTAGCTCCAGAATTGGCTGCAAAAAAGTCATTTTTTTGAGCTCGACTCCAATTAAAAGAGTTTCATTTCTCAAAATTTACTGAAGCCAGGGGGGCTGAAACTGTCCCATGAATTGCCAACGGCTCAAGAAATTAACTCAACCCTTTCCTGTCCGAGACGTCTCCCCTTGACAAGTAAAATCGTCTGACGTTAGCCAAAGTAAAAGTAAAAGGTCAGGTATTGATAGGAAAAGGTTAAAATTAAGCCTAGCCCACACCAGCACATTTTCTGTGGCAAGTTTGTCAGTGACTATTTTTATTTGCTTGTATACATGAGAAATTTGCCCGAATGTTATGTGACAAATGCGTTTGCTGAAAACTGGTGCATCAGTTTTTATGTGGCAAAGAAAAAATGTCGTATGCAAAAGTTTATTCGTATGCACGACCCCTCGCAGAAAATTTGCCACATGCTCAGAGGTTGGCAGTGGCTTCTTTGGTTTTATCCTCCACAGTCCATAGTCATTTCTGGTGCATAGGCAAACGAGTTTTCAACAAACTATTTGTCGTCTTTATACACGACACTTTATATATCTTTGTCACAGAAAACTTGTCACAGAAAATTTGCTAATGTGGACTAGGCTTTATTCTAGAAAGTCTTTTTAAGCCTTTTTCCAGCTCTTAAGAGATTCAAAACACGCAACGCTTTCCTAAAGTTGTGTTTTACATTGACCAATAAATTTGGCTGGCGGTAGCTACAGAATACTACTCAGCGGCGGCCATATCGAGAAAGAATTCATCATACTTAAAACATGGGCACTCTGTAATGTCCTAAATCTCGTAATCAGAATGTATTGGCAAAGCTAAACAGTCGTCTTTGATAGAGCTTCTACAACTCTTTGGTAGTAGATGGGCCTTGCATTGACGAGTAAAATCGTCTGGCATTAGCCAGAAACAAAGCTATGAAATTACTGAGCAAAATGTTTTCCGTTACGGAAATCCCCGTTGAAAGTATTTACCTTCGCCTCAGATACAAGACACTCTGTCACAACCACACACAGAGGAATACCGGAGCCTTGGCATCTGGGGGTTGAAGCCGTCCACATTTTCGCACAAGTTATTTACAAAAATATAAAGCAAAAAACAAAGATTAAAAAACCCTTAGATTTTTCATATTTTATGTAGCATAAATTTGTTCTCAAATGCGTTATATTTCTGGTTTTCAGATGCGAAACACAAAGAAAGTGTCGATATGGCCCGTGGGTATCGTTGGAGGGCTGAAGTGGGAAGGACCAGTTTGTGAAAATGGTAAAGTCATTAAATTCCACGTGGCCTGGGGCACGAAAAGACGGTTTCCGATCGACATGGCTGGATTTGCTATCAATTTAAAATTACTGTTTGATAATCCGTTGGCAGAAATTGACATTCACGCTAGGATAGGTTATCTAGAATCATCCTTTCTGAAGCTTTTGGTCAAACGTGATGAACTGGAACCATTGGCCCACGACTGCAAGAAGGTTTGAGGATGAAACTTTGTTTTCGATTTAAAAAATTCATGAAACTTATAGCGCAGGATCAGAACATTACTATGTCAATTGACTCCATGTGTTTGACTCATTGAACTTTAACAAGACTGGAACGGTATCTTGTTGTAGCCAGGCCTCACGACTGAATGAAGCCGACATGGGGACAGCCATGTAGGTCAAAAACACGCGTAGGGAAAAGTTGTATTGAACCTTTACTTTTCATTGACAGTTAATTCTGACAAATATGCAGTCATACCAACATTGTCTTCTACTTACGAAAGGTAAGGAAGAAAACTGTCAAAAAAATCCAAAATTTAGTTTAAGTTTTTCGCAATAGGTTACGTGTTTTATCGAGTAAGGGACTGGAATGACCTGCAAATTGACCTACATGTCAGCTTCCACGTTGGTTTCAAAATACAGTTTGCAGGTATCGTTCCAGCCTTTTTAGAGTTCAATGGTTTGACTACAGTTTTAATTCCCACGCAAAAGGTATGATTGTCGCATGCGGTTCTTCGCCTTGGTGCATGCGTTATCCCTCAAGAGCACAAATCCTACTTACGATTCGCTTCTCTATTGTTGCAACACTTGCCATACATCTCGAAGACTGAATATTTCATGAATTGACCTACACTGCTAAAGTCAACTAGAAAAGTTGACTAGAACGGGATTTGAGCTCACATCTTCGAGTTACCGGACCGCTGCTCTACCAATTGAGCTATCGAGTCAACTGGGAACAGTATGTTCGTTTTATCCAATTTAAGTACACGAGAGATTCTCGCGACAACGTAACATTCGATGTTTGAGAAACGTGAGAGCTTGGATATATTAAGGTAGATGAATCGAGCTTGAAGATCGTTCATCTACCTTAATATATCCAAGCTCTCACGTTTTTCAAACATCAAACTGCTTCAATCATTATTAATATATAGTGGCTTCCGCTTAGGTCGCACATATATATCGAATTTGCACCTTAGCTCACCATCTGAGTCTCGGTACTTCAATGGTTAGAGCGTCTAACCGGTCATCAGAAGGTTGCGGGTTCGATCCCCGTCTGGGGTTCAGAAATCATTTTCTGAGTATTGAGCTTGAAGATCGTTCATCTACCATAATATATCCAAGCTCTCACGTTTCTCAAACATCAAACTGCTTCAATCATTATTAATATATAGTGGCTTCCGCTTAGGTCGCACATATATATCAAATTTGCACCTTAGCTCACCATCTGAGTCTCGGTAGCTCAATGGTTAGAGCGTCTAACCGGTCGTCAGAAGGTTGCGGGTTCGATCCCCGTCTGGGGCTCAGAAATCATTTTCTGAGTATCGAGCTTGAAGATCGTTCATCTACCGTAACATTCGATATCCGTGAGGATGTGCAGTGTTTCGACTCTATTTCAGAATCATCCTCAGGGAAACATGAAAAGAATATTTCGTGAATTGACCCATCCTCAGGGTAACATGAACAGAATATTTTCATGAGTTGACATGAAAATACTCTGTTCATGTTGTCCTGAGGATGATTCTGAAATAAATCTTGAAGATTCCAGTGCATAAGTTTCGTGATCAGGATGACTGATTGTCCGTCGCAATCATAGTGCGTATATCGGTCCAACACAGTTTCACCTCCGAAGAGATGAGTAGCATTAATTGACAAAATGCGCTCAAATAGATGAACATCATCTATCTGGAGAAAAATCAGAATAGGATTAAGGTTAGGATAAGGGTTAAATATCCCCTGGTGACAGTAAACGTACGTCTCACCTCCTTTAAAAAATATTTTAAAAATATGGTTTATCATTTGTCACTCAAAAACGACAAAACCAGTAAATGCTCGGCGCAAGTTGTCATCACGCCATTATCGAATTTGTCTTTCAGATTCTTGTGTGGCATACACGGACGAGTGAACCAACTATAAAGCGAGAAAAGCTTTTACAGTCGGTTGGAAATCAGTCAGATCCATCGCTGGAGGTATAAGCTGAGTGGAAACTGCATAATGCAATTAAGAGTTTCAAACCTTGGGGATGATTCAGACGTGGTTCTTCACGCACCAGAACCCAGTGGACTTTATTCAGAAGATAACGTTTGACAGATCATGGCACCTCCATAGCCGAAATAACTCTCAGCGACAACATCTAATCATTTCTTTAGTCAATTTAATGATGAGAATCACTAAGTCTGATGGTGTAAATCTGATCTACCACTAACACATTTTTTAACTGCGGATGGCGCTTATTCATATCTTCGACTACGGAGAGTTTACCATTCATATTTTAATGGAATTTTGGTAGTTTGTGTGTCACAGCTATCTCCAATTGCAACGCAGGCTGGTTTGTTTTTTAAATTTTTGGAATCAATCAGTTACCTCTTCGAATCGTAATCCCAGACCAAAAAGCAATAATTGAGTTTGGGTTTTTGTTTCAGAGCCTGGGCGCTTCTGGCATGTATTGACTTTGTATGTGCCTTTGAAACCGTCTTTTGAATGTATCTGGGTGCTCCATGAACTGACCCAGCCGAAAGAGATGACGACTTGCACATTTAACTATAATCCTTTGCGTGTGAAGTAAATGTATCGACATTTAAAGTACAGGGAGACAGGGCTTCAAAACGGTTAAATTTGGCGGAAAGATGGCTCTCACTAAATTTTATCTTCTCTGGCGGAGGGTAAACCTCTGAATTTCTTTCTCAAACCCTTTCCCTGAACTTACATACTCCCCAAATGTATTTCTTAGCATTGGTGGCACCAGGGATTCCCCGAAGCAGGGGCTAACGTCCCCGACAGGGGGGCTAAGCCAGAGGGACTGGTACCACCCCCCATTTATAATATCCTTATTTGAAGGTCAGAACATCATGTTATTTTGCGAAAGAATAATCGAAACGACTGAGTAGAAACAGTTTATTTTTAGATTTGGCATGAACAGAAGAGTCTATCTTTCTTGGCTAAATCGCGAACAAGTACTCATTGTTTGTACAAAATATAAATTTATTATCAAATCTAGCTGTTTCCCTGGGGGAAATTAAATTCCGCAATCCCTATGTTTGAAAACTTTCTGGGTGAGCATGCCCATGGACTATCCCCAGGAGTTTACGCCACGTCTACTGGGTCTACTGCAGTGGCTAGAAGGTACACCTGAAAAGGAAGATTACGATCAGCGTTAGGATTAGGGTTGGGGATAAGGCTACAGCTACCCCTAATCCTAACTCCAACCCTGATAAACCCGTTCCTAATCCTAATCTTCCTTCTCAGGTGTACCCTCTCGCCACGAACTTCAGCTTCGAGTGTCGAATTTTCATGGTCAATGGGAACTCGTTTTTTGGAACTCTGAATCAAGTGAAAACAAGTGGAGCCCGCACTCCCAGGTCGTGACCAGTGGTCTCCATGATCATTCGGGAGGATAGCGGAGCAAAGAAATACAAAGACATTTATTCATGGATGGACCAGATGGACTTGTGGACAGATGAGCGAAGTAATATTACGAAATCTTTATGCTTCGTTTAAAATACCTCATATACATTCCTGTTGTATTCGCTGTGGTGGCGTTATCTTGGCTGGTATTCACAAATATCACAGGTACAGTTCCTCTTAGGTCGAGCAACACGTGTATCCATTGTTTCCGCTTAGCATATAAATTGCCCATTTCAAAGATGGATAAAAAGATGAGAAATGACACGTCGATTGGTGAAGTAAACATTACAATACGGATGTTTGGATTCTAGGGAAAAAGAAAATGCTTATATAGTCATTCTTGTAAAATCCACATAATTTGTCCATTGTTTCGTTATGGTGGCTTTGTTTACGAATTTAGATAAAAGAATTTCGTCATCTGCTGATAATTTTGAGTCAACATGGCTGCCGTATCTCTAAGGAGAACATTGAATAACTATTGAAACCAGAAAATGATTCCAGCACCTTTTTCTAATCTTAGTTTTCGGGTTAAAGTTTGGGTTAAGGCTGTGCTAGATTTGGTTTGCAGGGAACATCTTGTGGGGTGAGTCCTCCAGGGTACTCTGGTCCCCATTTCTCCACTGGCTGTGCATACTAACTTACCTCACTGTCTAGTATCTTCTGGCATCATATCAGTTAACTCATGTAATAGAACAATGATGACTGTTTTATGTTTTTTGTAGTTACCAGTTCTTGTATTTTAATGTAATATTTGATATGCTTGTTTACCTATGACTGTAACATAACACTTTACTGGTCTATAAAACAAAATACAATCTGAAAACAAACATCTTGTAAAATCCAAGATTCAGATCAAAAAACAAGATGACTATGTTTACTGGTGATATTTCATCTTTATTTCAAAGACATTGTTAGACCCTTTGAAATAAAGATGAAATATCACCAGTAAACGTAGTCGTTGTATTTTTTGATCCAAGTCTTGGATTTTACAAGATGTTAATTTTCAGAATGTGTTTTGTTTTATATTTCTTTAAATTGTCAGCTGGTCATAGTTACTGGTTTATATAATGAGAGATGGCAAGAGAGTTATACTGCACATCCACATGTCACTTTAAAGACAGTGCTATTCAGGGCCTGTCCCACCATTTCAAGTGCCTAAGCCAGATTATTAGTCAGAACCAAATCTTTTAGGCAAACTTCATTCCTATGAACCCATGATTTTCACTAGATATTATAATCTATGTTTATGATAATCTATTGGTTGAAAGTTTGTTATAGAAAAATAAAATTATTTTTACAGTCTGTACAAGCTACCATGTTGATAATTTCCAGTACCAGCATTTCTGCCAAATTCATTTAAGATGTGGACAATGGTGATAGAGGTCAATAACCAGAAAAAATTGATCAAGAAAAATAAAACATCTTGTTTAAAATATTTACAATGTGTTAGCTTAGATATAGAAGGCTGTTAACAAAAATGTCAGGTAATAAGCAGCAAGTAAGAGAAAAACAATGCTGAACATTTAAAGGCCTGGCAAATAAAGCAATACAAATTGAAATGAGGTTAACCCTTTAACACCCAAGGTTCATCCCTGTGACAAGTAAAATTGTTTGGAGTCAGCAATTCTAAAATACCAAAGTGCACCCTTTCCCCTTCATGGGTGAAAGGAATAGATTTTATATTTACAGTAAGTGAAGGATTAAGTTTCTGAAAGAACAGACTCTGATCTAAAGTCTGGAATTGGTTCAACAAGCTTGAAAATGAAGATAAGTGCCCAGCATAGAATCTTAAGAACTATTGATTTGCACACAGGAGAGCAAATATGTAATATTTAATAAGATCTAACGTTTAGTTGTGGACATCGCAACATTATCACCGTTAACTAATAACAATGCCTAAGCCTATGGTTATGTTACAACTTGTCAAAGATTAGCCAGTGAGAGAAAGGTGAGTGTAAACGGCAATAAGTCAAGGGGATAACTAGGTGGTGAAGAGTTGAAGCAAGATAAGTTCAGGAGAATTATCATAAAATGAACAAATTATTAAAATAAATGTTAAAATAAAATAAATGATTCAAATGATAAATGATGAAATAGAACAAAAGTTTATTTTTATTTATTTTATTTTAATATTTGTTTTAACTATAGTGGAATGTTGTCTTTCATTTATTAACTTGTAGGTTGCTCTTCAGTCAATGATGCTTCAGCAAAGATTTTAGAAAGAATAATGGAAGAGAAGAGTACCTTTATTCAGGAACATACAAAGACTATAAAAAATAGACAAAAACAGCAAAATGAACTTTTAACTGAAATTGAAAAGCTCAAGCAAATTGTTCAAGATCGAATCGAGAAAGCGAGTAAGAATGAAGGTGTTTTGACGAATCGTAATGAGCAATATTTTAATGATAAATTACCATTTATTTATGGGATAACTCCAACCTACCAACGCTTCACGCAAAAAGCGGACCTCACAAGGCTTTGTCAAACATTTTTACATGTCAAAAATTTTCACTGGATAATTGTGGAAGATTCAGAATCAAAAACGGATTTGGTGGAGAGATTTTTAACCCGATGCGGTGTGAAGTACACCCATTTGGCAGTGAAAACGCCGCCATCGTTAGTGCGAGGTAAGAATGAACCACGGTGGCTAAAAGCCCGAGGAGTAGAGCAAAGGAATGCTGGTTTAAAATGGCTTAGGAGTAACATTGATGTGAAGGAAACAAGAGGAGTGGTATATTTTATGGACGATGACAACACTTACGATCTGGAAATATTTGAACAAGTGAGTAATATAAATCAAGGAGAACTTGTTGCACATAATTTCAGTTTCAACCTCAGAACTGAGCTTCCTCTGACTCTCTTAACCATGTATTTTAGGTTGTTCTTGTTGATATTGTGGTCGTGTGTTTTTTCATGTGACGTTTTCGAAAGCGAACAGTGATGGTGTACTCGAGTGACGTCTTACGTGGTATGTTTCATTTATGAAAACTGGGTTGAATCTTCATCCACAGAACAATAAAGCATTACAAGGAGGTCAAAAGTGTTGAGAACTAGTCTTCGCACGTCTTCCAAAGTCTTTAGAAGAGTGTAGGAAAAAATGCCGTGAAGAACCTAGAATGCCGCGATTGATGCCTTCGCTAGCATTTAACAGCTTTCATAAAAGAAATTTCTTTCCCTCACGATAGAAGAAATTTTTAACGATGTCAACCCTTGGCTTTTTTTTTCCTTCTATTCTTTGTTCTCTTTTATGTTGTGCTCAGTTTTTTTTCATATGTTTTATCGTTGTAATTTCTTGTTGTACCACAGTCGTATACAGGGAAGGGTTAAGCTTTTCGGTGTTGAATGTGAACTTCCAGAGATAAAATACGTAGTATTTATTGACCGAGACAAGCACAGCGTGTCGAGCTTTGTGCAAAAACGGAGATCTGATATTTCACTTGTATAGACCAAACAAGCGTGGTCAACAAGTAATTCATTATATGGCTTTAATGAAATATAATTGACAAGTACTAGGGTAGAGAACTTCCAATAAAGACTTGTAATTCTGCCTTCATTTCATATAGTACCTTCTTCTTCACCAACTTCACTTCACATAGTTTCTTTTCCTTTTCTGATTGTTCGTAATACATCTTTGACACAAACAAGGCTTTTTTAAATTTCCCCCCTCCTGAGTGGGCAATGGCAGAAATATCCGACTGCTTATGAACCAATCAAATTGTAGGAGTTTCGTATCCGAACCGCTCGCTGCTACAACCATATAATAAATAATATCGCGTATTCCCAGGATGAAGACCCCACTGAAACAACCGCACGAGTTTAGTTATTCTTATTAACGTCTTCCCGGACTTACGTTTTTAAAATCTTGACGCGACCTCGTAGAAGAAAAATTTGCAATCGAAACAAAAAATGTTTAAAATTGTCGACACGTTAGCTGGAGATAGCTTGTCTTTGAATTCAGTATTAACATTTGCAAACGTTGATCTTTAATGCGCGACATGTTCGTTTTTTCAGATAAGAAGAACAAAGAAAGTGTCGATATGGCCAGTGGGTATAGTTGGAGGATTGAAGTGGGAAGGACCAGTTTGTAAAAATGGAAAAGTTGTCGAATTCCACACGGCCTGGGATGCCAACAGACCTTTTCCAATCGACATGGCTGGATTTGCTGTCAATTTAAAATTGGTTATTGATAATCCATCCGCGGTAATTGACATTAATGCTCCGCGAGGCCATTTGGAATCATCTCTGCTGAAGCACTTGGTCAAACGTGATGAGCTGGAACCATTGGCCCACGGCTGTAAGAAGGTTCGTCAATATATACAGTATATACAGTATACACATATACACATATACATATTCATATACATTTACATACACGTACACATACACATATACACGTAAACATATACATATACTTTTGTAATTCATTAAGAATTCATGAGGAAAATACAAAAGAAAATCATAACCGTGTCGTATTTTTATGTGATAAAGATACATGTGACTTTATGTGTGAAGAACAAGTTAATTTTTTCCAGCTTAGAAGACATAAATTTCCAAACTTTCTTCACGAATTAGCATATTGGGAGGTTCATTTTAGAAGACATCTAAAAAACTCGCAGTACGTGCTTTATTGGATCTAAAACGCTCGGCTATCACCTCGTCATTTAAATCCCAATAGAGCACTCCTGCTCAGTTTTTAAATATTACACTTATAAATACATATACATATGCATATGCATATACATATTCATATTCATATTCACATACATATATATATACATATGCGTATTCATATTCATATACAGATACATATTCATATACAGAAACATATACATATATATATATATATATATATATATATATATATATACATATACATATACATATACATATACATATTTATATACATATACATATTTATATACAGATACATATACATCTACCTATACCTATAAAGTTTATTAAGAATACATAAAGAAACTACAAAGGAAAATCATAACCTTATTGTGTCTTTATAAGTGATAAAGACACATGTGGCTTTATATGTAACGAAGAAGTTATATTTTTTTGGCTTAGAAATCAAAAATGTCCAAACTTCTGTTGTGAATTAGCATATTAACACATTCATTTTAAAAATGTTAAAAATGACAAAGTATAGGTTGCCAGTGGCTTTACCATGTCTCCAGCCTTGCCAGAGGGTAATCAAGTTAGACTAGTTACATTTGACAGCTATCTCTCTTCTTTCAGATTCTTGTGTGGCACACACAGACAGCAGAACCAAACATGAAGCAAGAAAAACGTTTACAGTTGACTGGAAAACAATCTGACCCATCATTGGAGGTATGAGTCAAGTGAAACCTGAAAAGTTCATTTGTGAATCTGAAGCCTCAGGAGCCATGCAGATGCTGTCCACATACCAGAACCCCTGGACTTTTTCTTTAAACTAGATTCCAGAACCACCATTTGTTCATTTTGAGCAGGGCTGCTCCACTATTCTTAATACAGCTGAACCAGAAGGACTTTTTCAGTTGAATATGCCTCTGAAACCATGGTCTCAGTGTACATTTAAGTGGAATTCATTTGAATAGACTTGAGAGGGGTCCTGCGGTTGTGGACTAATGACAAACATGAGATCAGTAAGGACACGGCTCCATAATTTATATTTATTTGTTCCTTGGTAATCATATTACAAACTAACACCATGCATGACTTCTCAGGAAATACAATTAATTAATTCATTCATTTAATTAATTAATTAATTCTCATTTAAATACTTAGGAGGCTTTGTAAACATTCTGTGGGCATAAGGCCTTTGATACTGCAACAAACCCTCCTTTGACTTTCAAGGACATTTAATAACTAATTCTCCTTTGGTACTACGTTTCATAACTCATCTTCTGCATTAACCATTAAAAAAGATCAGTTGGTTGCTGCTTTTATGTTTTTGTTAACAATTATGCTGTGAAATTTACTGTTCCTTAGAAATCAGGACTAGATACTGTTCCAATAGAATAGGTTGTACTGTAGATAATGTATTGAAAACTACATTTCTACAAACAGTAAATGTGCAGATTACTGTAAAATAACTGTTGTTGACGCGAAATCTGCACCACAATATTTACAAAATTTTAGTAATACGTTACCTGGATGCGATGTCTAAATGACTCATCTTAAGAACAACTTCAGAGTTCCAATGTTCAAAACACTGACTAATCCATGGGAAGTGTTTTATTCATAATAGTTTAACTCTACTTAGTATTTAATGAATTTGAAAAATCTGAACGCTTGAAAAATGAAAGGACATGTTTTGTCAAGAAAGTTTTTCTGTATGTCTTACATCACACCATTCTATTGAACTTAATTATTAAAGGAATTAAGAAGCAGGGATGGTGCTAGAGGTGGGGCAGAGGGTTTAGCCCTCCCTGTCAGGGAAAAATAATGTCAGGGAAATGTCACTGATGATAACATGTTTATAAATATTGTAAAAACTATAAGTACTTATTGATGTAGCCAGGAAAGATAACAGACTCTTCTCTTAATGTCAAGTCAAAAAATAAAGTGTTTCTAGTCAGCTGTTGTGATTATTCTTGCAAAAAACTTAAAAATAACATGTTTTTGACCTTCAGATAAGGATATTATAAAGTGGGTGTTGTGCTGGCCTGTCTGGTTTAGCCACCTAGTTAGGGATGTTAGCCCTTGCATTGGAGAATTCCTGGTACCAGCCCTGTCAAGAAGGTGAACTTTTCATACAGAATTTCTCAATGAAGTACAAAGCTGTATTGCAATTCCCTGACAGCCTGTGCTCTCTCAAAATTCATGAACAGGACTCAACAAGTGAAAAACCAAAAGGGGCTTAAGTTGTGGACCTCCAATTGGACATGCAAGTGCACGATGTCATGAAGGAGCAGAAGGGCAATGCATTGTAGGGGGATTTTGAGGCCCGGACAACACCGCACTAATTTGTCCATTACAGTATACGATTTTTAATTTGATCACCAACCAAAATGTTGAGGGGAGACAGATTGATATATTGTTCCCTCCTAAAATGTGGAAGGAACATTTGCCCACCATCCCCTGCCAATCAATGCCTAAGTCCAAGCTAGTCATTATCACAGAATATGCCAGTGCTAATGACCTCTATGATATACCATGTTATAGAGGTCAGTGGCCCATGCCAATGGCTTGGACTGGCAGAAATATAAGCCACCCTTATCTTATTTGCTCTTTTAAAAGGTGAATGAAAATCCCAAGCGCTTTTAAATTTGTCCTTTAAATGAACGCATAAGGGCTGGCTTACAAGTTGTCCAACCTTAAGACAGTTATTAACTATCTAAGACCAGATAAATTTGAAAATCTACATTTGGTTTGGGATTTCTTGTTGCTTTAAGGTAGCAAAGTGTTGCTACCAAATGGTTTTGGTTTTTTGTTCGTTTTTTGTTTTTTCTTTTTAAACAAGGGTATAATTTGAATGCATAATAATACCAGTTACAGTATAACTCCTTGAATTAGAAATAAAAGTTAATTTCAGTCAAAAAAAACTGCGCACAAAAATGAATTTGTGCCCGCAACCCCCAGCCACTCAAATTCTCCCGCGCATCTCCCTCTGCCCGGGAGCCAGTCAGCTGTCATGTTGTTAGCAAAGGAATCTCTTGGAATTACAGAACGTAGAATGGCCATTTTATCGTCAAAATAAGTGAAAGGAAAGGTAAGCTGATTGTTTTTCTTTGGCAAAGACTGAATACTTCGTAAAGCTAAGCCAGCTGTAGTGAATTGTTCGATTTGTCAATGGTGCTTTAACACACTAAACTGCCCAGAATGGTAGTGGTTATATCGGTTATTTTTTCCCAATTCGCGTCAGTTAAGAACAAAAATGCACTTGGTACTTTATTTTTGTGCCATCTATTTACTGGCCGAGAAACTTCCCGTGTTCTTTATAGCTACTTGAGTAGTACAGTGTATTTTTGAAAATTCTGAAAAGTTGTTGGATCTAAGTTTCACAAAACAGTGCAAACTCAGTCAAATTAAGAATTCCAAAACATATTTTCTGAGGACTGCAGAACGCACAAAACGGGAAAAAGTTGGGAACTGTTATTTAAAAGTGCAATGTTTCCTATTCTAGCTTGTTATGCTAACAAGAACGTTTCCACAAACTGGCAATGTGGTCATTGTCAATAAACTTGCTTTGCAAAGCCATTAGTCCTTAGGCATTTACCAAGTTCTTGTCAGACTTGTACCAAACCTTATCAATGCTGTTTCAGTTAAATTCCCTATGCTATTAAGCCTGCCATTATTTTCCAGAGGGATTAACCTTGGCTATTATGAGTTTACACAATGCATTATTTTTTTATAATGTTTGAACTTGAACATAGAGAAGAAAACATTATTGCAAATATATCATAATTAAAATTAATTTTCTGACTCTTTAAATCATGAATTTTGTCTCAAAATAACTCGGAAGCTCGGGTTTGTACGTACAATGGTCAAATCTGCTTATATCTTCCCTATGCCAGTCTGTGTTACCCATAGTACCATGATTCAACCCGAATTTTTTTAAAGTTTCCACTTGAAACCACTACCTTTTCTGATGTGACCATTGACTTGTCACACACCTATGTTGAGAATTTTAAGGGGATCGTGACAACTCAGTGGGCATATGGGATGCCAGTCTGAGTCTGGCCTACACATGGAATATCGTTGCCATTAAAAATTTAATAAAATTCTACTGATTTATGTGTAAAATTCTACTGGATTTATGCCAGGGAAGAGGATGACAGATGGGATCTTTGTGGTATGACAGGTGCAGGAGAAGTTTCTGGCAAAAAAGAGACCATTGCATGATGCATTTGTGGATCTGCAGAAGACATTTGATAGAATACCAAGAGAAGTGGTTAGGTGGGCATTGAGGAAGCTGGAGGTTGAAGAATGTCTGGTCAAAGCAGTGATGATAATGTACAAGAAAGCAAGAACAATAGTGAAAATGAAGCATGGAAACAGTGAGGAGTTTGAGGTGAAGGTTGGGGTACATCAGGGATCAGTTCTGAGTCTATTACTGTGGTTGTGATGGAGGTGCTGATGCAAGAGATTAGGGAGGGCTTGCTGTGGGAGCTGTTATATGCTGACAATTTAGTTGTGATGGCTGAGAGTATTGAAGAACTTATGGGGAAAGTGCTGCGGTGGAAAGAGTGCATGGAGGCAAAAGCGTTGAAGATGAACATTGGTAAGACAAAGGTGATGGTGTCAGGGAAGAATTGTGGTGATGTTGAAAGACTGGGGAAGTGGCCATGTACTGTATGTGGAAAGGGTGCTGGAAGCAATTCTATCAGATGTACAGATATGTGCTGCGGTGGAAAGAGTGCATGGAGGCAAAAGCGTTGAAGATGAACATTGGTAAGACAAAGGTGATGGTGTCAGGGAAGAATTGTGGTGATGTTGAAAGACTGGGGAAGTGGCCATGTACTGTATGTGGAAAGGGTGCTGGGAGCAATTCTATCAGATGTATGGGATGCAGTGCATGGGTACACAAGCAATGCTCAGGTGTGAAGGGCTCTCTGGCTAGAGTTGAGGATACGTTTGTGTGCAAGATGTGTGAAAGAACAAGTGATGAAGAGGATAGGAATGTGGAGGCGAGGTTGGATCTGGGAAATGTGGTTCACTTAGAGAATGTTGGAAAGTTTTGTTACCTGGGTGATATGCTGAATGGGGGTGGAGGAGCAAATTCTACATCTGTGTCAAGGGTGCGTTGTGCATGGAGGAAGTTTAAGGAGTTAACAGGGATCTTGATAAGGAAGGAAGTGTCATTTAAACTGAAGGGGAAGCTGTATGTGACGTGTGTGAGGAGTGCTATGGTTTATGGAAGTGAAAGTGGGCCATGACGGCAGAGCGGAGTGGGAGATTGGAATGTATGGAGATGAGGATGGTGAGATGGATGTGTGGTGTATCGCTGAGGGATAGATTTCCGGGTGCAGAGCTGAGGGAAAGAATGGGGATTGGGTCAGTGTCTGATACCATGAAACTTAATAGGTTAAGATGGTTCAGACATGTGCTGCAGAAGGATGATGATGATTGGGTGAAAAAGATTATGTCGTTTGAGGTGGAGGGTAAGAGAGGATGGAAGGCCAAGGATGACATGGAGCTAGGTGGTGGAAAGGGACATGAGAGAGTGATGGTTGAAAAGGGAAGATGCAAAGGATAAGGAGAGGTGGAGGAGGCTGCTATGTAGAGCTGCCAACCAACCCCTGTGTAAGCAGGGAAAACGGCCATAAAACGACTGATGTTTGTTGTTGTGTGTATATATATATATATGTACATATATATATATATATATATATATATATATAAATATATATATATATATATATATGTACATATATATATATATATATATATATAAATATATATATAAATATATGTATAAGTAAACTTCATCTTACTAAGTGTAGATGTTTGTAAGCTTGGATATATATATGATGAAAAGTTTGTTCAGCTATCAAGGTATGTTATAGGTATGTTCAGCTTTCAAGTATGAAAGAGGCATATCAATATTATGAACCAGGTCTCTAATTAACATCATGCTTACCATGTGAGACCCTATAGTCTAGTGGTAAAACAACCGTACCGGCAATCGGGAGATACGGGTTCGATTCCCGTTGGGGAGCTCAGAAATTTTCTGAGATAAAAGCTTGAGAACAAACTTTTCATCATATATATATGTATGTATATTTATATATATATATATATATGTATATATATATATATATATATATATATATATATATGTATATATATATATATATATATAAACATCATAAAAACTTTATTAAAAAAGAAGAAAAATCCACAACTTACGTTTCGGGGACCGGCCCCTTCTTCAGCAGCTCACAGTTAAAGAATAGAGTCCTTATATACCTTATCGTTCTTCCTTAAATTTACATAAATTTCAAACTTCCATTACATTCAATCCCAGAGGAGTATAACATTTTAATTTTTCAATCCAAAAACCTTCCCTTGCTGTTGGATCCCTAACGTCGGTAACATCAATTATTTTAACCGATATCTTAGAATCTTCAGTCACCTGAAGATTCTTTCCCAAGATGAAACAGGCTGTAGTGACTTTTTGAGGTAAGCGATATAATTCCATTTGCTCTTTCTTTGCGTTATTGAGCCCTCTTTGCATTTCGTAAACCTAAACGTTCACGTATATATATATATATATATATAACTGCACTGCATATATATATATATATATATATATATGATGAAAAGTTTGTTCTCAAGCTTTCATCTTATATATGTAAGTAAATTTCATCTTACTAAGTGTAGATGTTTGTAAGCTTGGATATATGTATGATGAAGAGACTCTATAGAGACCCTATAGTGTAGTGGCAAAACAACCGTACCGGCAATCGGGAGACACGGGTTCGATTCCCGTTGGGGAGCTCAGAAGTTTTCTGAGATAAAAGCTTGAGAACATACTTTTCATCATATATATATATATACATATAGATATATATGAAAAAACTTCTTCAGACATGAAGAAGCCGTGAAAGGCGAAACGTTTGGAGGACCTTGAATAAAGGTTTTTATGTCTGAAGAAGTTTTTTTTTTCTCTTTTATTCATATAGATATATATATATATAAGTATATGTATATATATATGTATATATATATATATATATATGTAAAACTTCAAATAACCAGCAAAACCAAGAACTTAGAACAATATAAATCATCAGTATAAGTTCAAACTTTATTTCACTATCAACGTTTCGGGGCCTGCCCCTTTATCAAGAATAACACGATAACAGATAAAACTAACTTATATACAAAAAGTTTTCTAATTAAAAATACAAAATGTAAATTAAAAGCCCCGAAGGTTTAATCCATATGGTAAAAATGTGTTTAATTTATACACCCAAAAGCTCTCTCTCTCCGTGGGATCCCTTGCATTCGTCCTATCAATAATTTTCGCAACTAAATCATTTAAACCTTCATGCCCATCTCAAAAAAAATGTGAATACAAGTGCTCCCCCGGGATATTTCGTTGTCCTCTACCATATCTATTAAGGCTACTCTTGTGGTTATTAAAGCGTGTCCTAAATGTATTGATTGTGCTGCCAACACATTGTTTACCACACCTTTTGCACGTAATTAGATAAACAACCCCATTGGAATCACAATCAAATTCATAATTAATCACATATTTTCTTTTTCCCAAACTATCCGCAAAATTCTCCCCTTCCACAAAATTACAAATTTGACATCTCTTACCGCACTTAACCATACCCCCTTTATTAGATCGCCTATTTCCAACCTTACTTCTTACTAACTCATCCTTTAAATTCTTTGGTCTTCGAAAACTTACCCGAGGTGGTTCAGTAAAGATTTGCTTCATGTCATCCGAAGCATGCAAAATATTAACAAATTCCCTCATTTTATACCCAATACGAGAGAACGCTGGATGAAAATCTATCGACAGCGTTACTCTTTCTTCCGAATTACCACGCTCCGAATCCCGTACAAGTAAGCTACTTCTATCAACCTCCCTCGCTCTTTGTAATTGATTATCAACCTCCCCAGATTTAAAACTTCTCTTAGTTAAGTAACTCTTAAGTTCGATAACCCTATTCTCAAAAACTTCCTCTGAATCACAAATCCTTCTAAGTCTCAATGCCTGGCCGTAAGGTGTACCCTTTTTTACATGTCTGGGGTGACATGAAGCATAATCCAGATATTGATGTGTATCTGTTTTCTTACAATACACAACCGTGCACAATCTGCCTTCGAATAGTTTGATTTTTACATCCAAATAGGACAACTCTATTTTAGACCATTCCCATATGTACTTCATGGTTGAATGGTAAGAATTTACATAATCAAAAAAATCTTGAAGCTTGTCCTCACCATGCAACCAAATAAACCACACATCATCCAAAAATCTCCACCAGACCCATGGTTTCAAAGTCACCTCGCTCAACATTCTTTCCTCTAATCTGGCCATAAATATATTCGCATATGCTGGTGCAAATTTAGGACCTATAGCAGTGCCCATTCTCTGCCTATAAGAATCTCCATTAAATTCAAAATAATTGTTTTCTAAAATTATCCTAGCCAAATCAATCAAATCATTTTTATCAACTTGGGTGTATAAATTAAACACATTTTTACCGTATGGATTAAACCTTCGGGACTTTTAATTTACATTTTGTATTTTTAATTAGAAAACTTTTTGTATATAAGTTAGTTTTATCTGTTATCGTGTTATTCTTGACAAAGGGGCAGGCCCCGAAACGTTGATAGTAAAATAAAGTTTGAACTTAGACTGATGATTTATATATATACATTAGTAAATACGAAAGACAAAAATTTGCTGTCGCTACTCTGAGTTTCACGCGCTCAGGCGATCATCAGGCAACTCTGATCGCCTTAGCGCGTGAAACTCAGAGTAGCGACAGCAAATTTTTGCCTTTCGTGTTTACTTATTCGCTCTACCAGCAACGGTATTGAGTGCTCTATATTTTCATTCCAACACTGTAACATTCGTGGTACTCATCATTGGTATATATATATATATATATATATATATATATATATATATATACTGTATATTTGTGTTATATATATATATATATATATATATATATATACTGTATGACATTTATGTATATATACTGTGTGACATTTGTGTTGCATACTCTTCTTGGTATATATATATATATATATATATATACATACATTTATATATATATATATAATATGCATATATTATATATAATATATAATATAGACTTCTCCATCCTGCTCGTCAGCACTACACTGATGAGGGCCAGTAGGCCGAAACGGTTCCGTCTGTAGTTAGATATCGCTCTATGGCCCTTTGGTTCATATTGAGCACTCTACAGGATGAGTCATGTCGCTAGCTAATTTGCGCACGCTCACTAGTCTCTAGTTAGAGCACTCTGGCATGGCTTAGACGTACCACATGTGTGGGACATTATATATATATATCTATACATATATATATTTATATATATATATATAAGAAGTAAAATAGACAAAATTTTTGCTGTCGCTACTCTGAGTTTCACGCGCTCAGGCGATCATCAGTTGCCTGATGATCGCCTGAGCGCGTGAAACTCAGAGTAGCGACAGCAAAAATTTTGTCTATTTTACTTCTTTATTCGCTCTACTGCTATGGTATTGAGCGCTCTTCATTTTCAAACCAACACTGCAACCTTTCTGGTCCTCACCTTTGGTTTATATATATATATATATATATATATATATATATATATATATGTAAGTAAATTTCATCTTACTAAGTGTAGGTGTTTGTAAGCTTGGATATATGTATGATGAAAAGTTTGTTCTCAAGCTATACACACACACACACACACATATATATATATATATGTGTGTGTGTGTGTGTGTGTGTATGTATATATATATATATATATATATATGTGTGTGTGTGTGTGTGTGTGTGTGTGTGTGTGTGTGTATGTATATACAGTGGCGTAACGGACTATGGCCAGGGTTAGAGCAACTCCTAAGGGCCCCCCGATGATTCTGTAAGAACAACTGAGACTAAAGTCTTGAAATGTCTATACTAAGGAGGTGACGGGGGCCCCCGAACAAAAATTTCCTAAGGGCCCCCACTAGTTCCGTTACGCCACTGTGTATATATATATATATATATATATATATATATATATATATATATAAATACAGACGGAACAGAAAGAGACGAGACAGAAAGTGAAATGGTAATATCTCGATTTTTCCGACATTCCGGTCAGTACACGCACTTCTTCAGTTCTGAAACTTTTTCACGCAAAACGTCTTGGAAAAAATCACTTTTCTACGGCGCTTTTAGAATATGCAGCACTAAGAAACGTTTTGAAAACCAGGTCAATACCTTGAAATCTTTCATGTCATGGAATGGTTGTCCCAACAGTATCAAAAATTATTTAATTAACAAACTCGAATACAACGACAAATCTGTTTTAACTCAAAATCCACCTAATGATGAGAATTTGCCTAAGGTTGGAATTGGCGTTCCTTACCTCGGTAAACGAGGCGAAAATCTCGTCAACTCCTGTCTAAAGAAAATCCAACGCTGCCTTACTCATCCGGTCAAATTCATTGTTATTTACGACACTAGAAAAATCTCATATTTCACTTCCAACAAAGACAAAATTCCTGATTTCTCCCGCAGTAATCTTGTTTATCAGATCACTTGTCCTGGCTGCAATAAATCTTATATAGGTAAAACTGATCGCTGTCTTCATAAACGCCTTTTCGAGTATGCCACTCAGCACAACACCAGTGTGGTTGCCCAGCACTTACTAGAATATGAACACGCACTATTCATTGCAAACTTTTGCCATCAATACGATAGACCCAATAATCTTTCTTGCTCTTCTTCAGACTTAACCTCATGCATGAAAAATCTTATTTTTAATAATTATAAAATTCTCTATTCTAAAAAGTCTTGTTACACCAATCAACTTCTAATTATAGAAGCACTGCAAATTAAGTTTATCAAACCAGAACTCAACTCGAGTCTTAAGGCTAGCAAGGAGTTGTCTCTTTCCACTTAGGTATACTTTTGTCAGCTTTCCTATTCATCCTTTAACACTGTTCTGTCGCATCCTGTGATCACCAGCTACCATTATTAGCTATTACTAATTAGCATTTGACATGTAAATATAGCTAGGTAGGCATTCTTCTTCATCGATGATGTTATCACGGTCTATGTAAATGTATAAAGACCGAGGTAGGTTTATGTAAAGTCACTTGGTCTGGAGATGATTTCGTAATAAAATCGAAATATTACCATTTAACTTTCTGTCTCGTCTCTCATTTTACTGGAATCTTGAGTTTACAAGATGACATTATTTTTCGGAATATGTTTTATCTTTTCCGTTTTGAAGCTGTCTGCTGGTTGTGGATTAAAGGACTTAACGCCGCTCGTGAAGTTTGAACGGCCACTCGGGGCGTACGGCTCCTCGCTAGCTTTAGTCGCGATGATAAATCCTTTATTATTCGTGATCATTAATTAACCCTTACTAATAAACACGCACAGGTGATGCTCACCAGAGGACGCCTGAAGAATAGTGAATACCAATCAGAAGGCATCTAAGATTAAACTTTTTCAGCGCGAAACGATCATCCACTACACACACAATCGGGTAGTCAACGGCGTACAAGAACAAGAATTCGGTCGCTGTATCGCAGACCATCTTAACCAGGATTTAGACGATCTATGCCGCGGACTAGACTGCATGTAACTTATCCCTTTCAACCATGCGTTTTTCAAAAGAAATTATAAATTATTCAACCTACTCGAAATCCTTTTGTAAATCTATGAAATCTGTTCATACACCCCACTATGTATACATTAAATCGCGCATTTAACCGCGGTTGGAGTTTCACTGTGACTGTAGAGAGAGGAGTGAAATCATATCGTGTGATCCCGATGGTTCGTCAAAAATACCGAGTGTATGTTCCTGTTGTATTTACTGTGCTGGCTTTGGTGTTTTGGCTGATGTTTACGACAATCAGAGGTAAAGTATTTCTTGGATCGAGCAGTTTCCGAATTCATTGATTTTGCTCAGCGTGTAAATTACCCATTTCGAATATGGAATGATGTAAAGATGACAAATAACACGTTGTCTGGTAAAAGAAACGTTACAATACGGAGGTTTAGATTTTAGGCAAAAGCAAGTGCTAATTTCTAGTAATCATGCTACTAAATTCCACATCATCTGTTCATTATTTCGTCTTGGCGGTTGTTTTGGAGGACTTCTTGAAATCAGGCACTTTTGTCGCCTGCTGATAATAAAAGGGACCTTAATAAGATCTACTACGTCAACTGAACGATAACATCCTAAAAAATTTCAGCAGTTAAAGAAACCACTGTTTATTGACAACCGTGATTGATACTTGTGGCTTGTTCTATGACTTGTAAAACACTTCAGCTCTTCTAAAATGACTGTAGTCTCGGGATGAACTGAATCTTAAGTAACAAATTATTTCACTCCTCGAGCCGACGTCTTCCTTTAGACGTGAAAATGGTAACAAATTGTTTCACTCCGCGAGCTGACGTCTTTCTTCGTTAAAACGTGAAAATGGTCTGGGTGACGTTGTATGCACAGCGACGACGGTGCTGAGAATGCTCTGGAGAACAAAATCATTCATTCTCTTGTTTTGCATGAAGAATTCGTCTGTTAACCCTTTAAAGGTTGAATTCGTTTTCTTTTGTTCATTCTTACATTGTTTCCGCTTCGTTCTGCAAAAATTTCTTTTATCCTTCACGTCCTGTATACGCGACACTGATACTTAAAGGGTCAAAAAGACGTCGTTGTTGAAGTTGGCGTTGTAAGTCTTAAGGTTCATAATGTTGAACCAAAAAGTCTGGTGTATCTACACTGAAAAGAACACTGAATAACCTCCGAAACCTGTAAATTTTAACGCTCTCCTCTGATAATAGTTTCCGAGGGAATAGTTGATAATTTTGGGGAACCTACTGGCTGTTCTAACTGAAAGACTGATTAGCAACCAGAAAGTGGACAAAAAACTGACAGACCGAGACGTAAAAGTGTTTCCTGGCATTAGTTCGAGTCCTGTGCATGATCATTTGTGTCAAAATACCCAAAAGTGGCCAGAAATTGACTCGGTCCAAAAACGCTGCCTAGTCCTTCATTTCTTCCTACACTTTTTTGTCCAATCAACGACTCAAGTTAGCCTTTTCAGTCGTTTAGGACTTCAGCTGGGAAACACGATTGAATTCTATGCAAAGACTGGAATGATAACTCCATAAGCCCGGCCG
Organism: Heliopora coerulea; assembly: GCA_030142905.1. Taxonomy (NCBI): domain Eukaryota; kingdom Metazoa; phylum Cnidaria; class Anthozoa; order Scleralcyonacea; family Helioporidae; genus Heliopora; species Heliopora coerulea. The sequence continues at coordinate 46,480 of JASJOG010000517.1, forward strand.
TGTGATAAGATTAAGCGAAAATTCTGGTCGCTGAAAGACGCCGTCCAGGTCTGAAGTGTGCAAAACACAGTACAGTGGCTAATCAGGAAATTATCAATTTCTAAAACCTCGATTTTAAAGGGAAAGGTAAAGTGCCTTACTGGATAACCCTATCAGCTACCTAAGCTGTTCTCCATAGAGGTCCAGTAAGGGCCACCCCTCATGGGTCCAGTGTTACTAGAAGAGGAAACCGAAGTACCCGGAGAAAACCTGCGACGCTTGGTAGAGTCAAACTGGACAACACTCCTGTCACGTGTGACAAAGATAACTTTAATCAGATAAATGCACAGAGCCGGAATCGAATCCTAGTCACACTGGTGAGAGACACGTGTATTACCACTGTGCCACCAGCGTCCCCTTTAGAACACATAATAACGTAACTGATGTTTCGAGTAAAGGCCGTTCGTCAGAAAGTGAAACGTATTCTTAGAACATATAATGACTGGTTACCTATTTCGCTACCAAACGTAAGAATATCTGTATAATGTGTTTGTAATATATGTGCAATATATACGTGAGAATATATGTTCTATGTTTGTATGTGGAATTTTGTCCGTTAATTATCTTACTTGTAGACTGCTCTTCAATCAGTAACTCTTCAATGAAAATTTTAGAAAGAGTAATTGAGGAAAAGAACGTCTTTATTCAGGAGCAAATGAGAGTTCTTCTTTTCTTTTCTCTAGGGACAAGACAAGAACAGCGAAACAATTTTTTAACTGAAACTCAGGAACGAGTTGGGGTAGGGAGGAAGAATGAAGGTGTTTTAAATATTCGTAATCAGCATCATCTTGGTGATAATTTACCGTTTATTTATGGAGTAACTCCAACCTACAAACGCTTCACGCAAAAAGCGGACCTCACAAGGCTTTGTCAAACAGTTTTACATGTACCAAACTTTCACTGGATAATTGTGGAAGATTCAGAATCAAAAACCGATTTGGTTGAGAAGTTTTTAGTGCGATGCAAAGTGAAGTACACTCACTTGGCCGTGAAAACATCACCTGCGTTCGTACGAGGTAAGAATGAACCGCGGTGGAAGAAACCCCGAGGAGTAGAGCAAAGGAATGCTGCTTTAAATTGGCTCAGACATAACACTGATGTAAAGGAGGCTGGAGGGGTGTTATATTTTATGGATGATGACAACACTTATGATCTGGAAATATTTGAACAAGTGAGTGATATAAATACAGGAGAATTTCTTGTAAACATTTGCAGCTTGAACTTCACAGCTGAGGAAGACACTATTAACCCTGTACGTCATTCCACAGCAATATCCATTCTAGGTCTCAGTTAAAGTTCAAGTTAGAGTCTTTGTTTACAGTATATCGGATAACCCTATCAGTCAGCTAAGCTGTTCTCCCTAGATGTTGAGTCAGGACCACCCCTTATGGGTCCAGTGCTACTACAAGAGGAAACCGGAGTACCCGGAGAAAACCTGCGATGCTTGATAGAGTCAAACTGAAAAACACTCTTCTCACATGCGACCAAGGTAACTTTAATCAGATAACTGCATGGAGCCGGAATCCAACCCTAGTCACTGTGGTTTAGAGACACGTGCGCTACCACTGTGCAACCAGCACCCTCGGCTTGATAACTTGTGACATAATCGATTCGAAAGCGAAGAGATGTTCTGTGGTCGAGTGACATCTTACATAACTTATTTTATTTATGAAGATTGGGTTGAACCTTTGTTTGCAGAACAATAAATCATTATAAGGTGATCAGGAGCGCTGTGAACCAGTCCTGCAAAGTCTGTCAAAAGCCCTATCCACACGTATCCGTTTTCGTTCGAAAACGCAATTTTTTTCTCTGTTTTCAAAAATATTTCTGTGCACACAAGTTTGTTTGTATGCTCAGAGGTTGGCAGTCGCTTCTTTTGTTTTATTCTTCACAGTCCATAGTCATTTCTGGTGCATAGGCAAACGAGTTTTCAACAAAGTATTTGTCGTCTTTATACACGACACTTTATATATCTTTGTCACAGAAAATTTGCTAATGTGGACTAGGCTTTATTCTAGAAAGTCTTTTTAAGCCTTTTTCCAGCTCTTAAGAGATTCAAAACACGCAACGCTTTCCTAAGGTTGTGTTTTACATTGACCAATAAATTTGGCTGGCGGTAGCTACAGAAAACTACTCAGCGACCGCCATGTCGAGAAAGAATTCATTATACTTAAACTCGGAGCGATCGCATAAGAAGAGGCTGAGTTTCTCAGCCTGTCAATTATGATTAAGGAAAGGTCGCATGTTATTGGTCAATTGAGTTCAGACTAATTTCCTGTGAACGGATATCACGTTCAATTGAGGAGAATATAGGAGGTGAATTTGTTTGCGACGACGTTGCTGCCTGGATAATATTTTGCGCCTGTTGGCCATTTGAACTGTTTTGACTGAGCCAACAATCCAAGAGCAATTCCATCACTTCAATATTTCCCGCCGGTTTTCCGTTGGAGAGTAACTGATTCCTCACGGTGTTAATCTTTTTACGTACTTCTACCAAGCGCCCTTCCTCATCGCGTTTGACTTCCATTTTGAAGCCGTAGTAGGCCTTGCTCTCTTTAATTGCACTTTTATTCTTCTGGTAGTAGGCTTTATTGCGATCATACTTGCTAAGCCCCGCAGAACGCGGAGTTGGGCTTTGCGCAGAGGTAGACGTCCGAGCTGTTGGATGAGAGCGACCGAGCATATTTGCCACAAATGAATTTGAAAGTGGCGCCAGGTTTTGTTTATGTTTATAATATTACAAGCTTCAAGTATTCGCCAAAATGAATACAGATGACTATGACACATCGCGGACGTAATAAAATGTGAATCGTGCCCAAACACTGCGCGGGTAGGATGACTATAAGTGAATGAAGATGCGCAGGACGTCTCGAATGATTATAATACGACGTATAACAACCAGAAAAATCAGTAAATGTGGCATGTTCAGCCATTTATTGTTTTATATATTGTTTAGCTGTATTTTAAAAACACATTTTAAAAGTATTTCCGTAAGCTTTAGGCTCTAGGACACGCTTGTGTAGCTCTACGCTGTCCAGTTCAGTCACGCTTCAAAGTGTCCGCCATTTTGAAACATGCAACCGCCATACAAAGCCAGAAATGTGGGAGGAGCTTACCCTTTTATAGCGTCGCTCCGTGTTTCAATCACGGGCACTCTGTAATGTCCTGAATCTCGTTATCAGAATTTATTGGCAAAGCTAAAAAGTCGTCTTTAATAGAGCTTCTACAACCCTTTCATAGTATATGGGCCTTGCATTGACGAGTAAAATCGTCTGGCATTAGCCAGAAACAAAACTATGAAATTACTGAGCAAAATGTTTTCCGTTACGGAAATCCCCGTTGAAAGTATTTACCTTCGCCTCAGATACAAGACACTCTGTCACAACCACACACAGAGGAATACAGGAGCTTTGGCATCTGGGGGTTGAAGCCGTCCACATTTTCGCACAAGTTATTTACAAAAATATAAAGCAAAAAACAAAGATTAAAAAATCCTTAGATTTTTGATATTTTGTGTAGCATAAATTTGTTCTCAGATGCGTTATATTTCTGGTTTTCAGATGCGAAACACAAAGAAAGTGTCGGTATGGCCCGTGGGTATGGCTGGAGGGCTGAAGTGGGAAGGACCAGTTTGTGAAAACGGTAAAGTCATTAAATTCCACGTGACCTGGGCCACGAAAAGACGGTTTCCGATCGACATGGCTGGATTTGCTATCAATTTAAAATTACTGTTTGATAATCCGTCGGCAGAAATTGACATTCACGCTCGGATTGGTCATCTAGAAACATGCTTTCTGCAGCTCTTGGTCAAACGTGATGAACTGGAACCATTGGCCCACGACTGTAAGAAGGTTTGAGGATGAAACTTTGTTTTCGATTTAAAAAAATCACGAAACTTATAGCGCAGGATCAGAACATAACTATGTCAATTGACTCCATGTGTTTGACTCATTGAACTCTAACAAGACTGGAACGGTATCTTGTTGTAGCAGGCCTCACGACTGAATGAAGCCGACATGGGGGCAGTCATGTAGGTCAAAAACACGCGTAGGGAAATATTGTATTGAACCTTTACTTTTCATTGACAGTTAATTCTGACAAATATTCAGTCATACCAACATTGTCTTCTACTTACGAAAGGTAAGGAAGAAAACTGTCAAAAAAATCCAAAATTTAGTTTAAGTTTTTCGCAATAGGTTACGTGTTTTATCGCGTAGGGGACTAGAATGACCTGCAAATTGACCTACATGTCAGCCTCTACGCTGGTTTCAAAATACAGTTTGCAGGTATCGTTCCAGCCTTTTTAGAGTTAAATGGTTTGACTACAGTTTTAATTCCCACGCAAAAGGTATGATTGTCGCATGCGGTTCTTCGCCTTGGTGCATGCGTTATCCCTCAAGAGCACAAATCCTATTTACGATTCGCTTCTCTATTGTTGCAATACTTGCCATACATCTCGAAGACTGAATATTTCATGAATTGACTTACACTGCTAAAGTCAATTAGAAAAGTTGACTAGAACGGGATTTGAACTCACATCTTCGAGTTACCGGACCACTGCTCTACCAATTGAGCTATCGAGTCAACTGGGAACAGTATCCTCGTTTTATCCAATTTAAGTACACGAGAGATTCGCGACAACGCAACATTCGATATCCGTGAGGATGTGCAGTGTTTCGACTCTATTTCAGAATCATCCTCAGGGAAACATGAAAAGAATATTTCGTGAATTGACCTATCCTCAGGGTAACATGAACAGAATATTTTCATGAGTTGACATGAAAATACTCTGTTCATGTTGTCCTGAGGATGATTCTGAAATAAATCTTGAAGACTCCAGTGCATAAGTTCCATCATCAGGATGACTGATTGTCCGTTGCTATCATAGTTCGTATATCGGTCCAACACAGTTTCACCTCCGAAGAGATGAGTAGCATTAATTGACGAAATGCGCTCAAATAGATGAACATCATCTATCTAGAGAAAAATCAGAAGAGGATTAGGGTTAGGATAAGGGTTAAATATCCCCTAGTTACAGTAAACGTACGTCTCACCTCCTTTAAAAAATATTTTAAAAATATGGTTTATCATTTGTCACTCAAAAACGACAAAACCAGTAAATGTTCGGTGCAAGTTGTCATCACGCCATTATCGAATTTGTCTTTCAGATTCTTGTGTGGCACACACGGACGAGTGAACCAAATATGAAGGGAGAAAAGCTTTTACAGTCGGTTGGAAATCAGTCAGATCCATCGCTGGAGGTATAAGCTGAGTGGACACTGCATAATGCAATTAAGAGTTTCAAACATCGGAGATGATTCGGACGTGGTTCTTCACGCACCAGAACCCAGTGGACTTTATTAAGAAGATAACGTTTGACAGATCATTGCACCTCCATAGCCGAAATAACTCTCAGCGACAACATCACTAAGTCTGATGGTGTAAATCTGATCTTCCACTAACACATTTTTTAACTGCAGATGGCGCTTGTTCATATATTCGACTACAAAGAGTTTACCATTCATATTTTAATGGAATTTTGGTAGCTAGTGTGTCACAGCTATCTCCAATTGCAACGCAGGCTGGTTTGTTTTTTAATTTTTGCAGTCAATCAGTTACCTCTTCGAATCGTAATCCCAGACCAAAGAGCAATAATTGAGTTTGGGTTTTTGTTTCAGAGCCTGGGTGCTTCTGGCATGTATTGACTTTGTATGTGCCTTTGAAATCGTCTTTTGAATGTATCTGGGTGCTCCATGAACTGACCCAGCCGAAAGGGATGACGACTTGTACATTTAACCGTAATCCTTCGCTTGTGAAGTAAACGTATCGATAATTAAAGTAGAGAAAGACAGGGCTTCAAAACGGTTAAATTTGGTGGAAAGATGGCTCTCACTAAATTTTATCTTCTCTGGCGGAGGCTAAACCTCTGAATTTCTTTCTCAAACCCTTTCCCTGAACTTATATACTCCCCAAATGTATTTCTTACCAGTGGTGGCACCAGGAATTCCCCGACGCAGGGGCTGACGTACCCGACAGGGGGGCAAAGCCAGAGGGACTGGTACCACCCCGTATTCATAATATCCTTATTTGAAGGTCAGAACATCATGTTATTTTGCGCAAGAATAATCGAAACTACTGAGTAGAAACAGTTTATTTTTTGATTTTGCATGAACAGAAGAGTCTATCTTTCTTGGCTAAATCGCAAACAAGTACTCATTGTTTGTACAAAATGTAAATACGTTATCATCGGTGAAAATTTCGCGACGAATTGTTAATTTTTCCCCTATAGGGGGGACAAAGTTTCCCGACAGGGAGTCTGTAGCCTCTCTGGAACCACCCCTGTTTCTCGCCGAAGACAGCTGTTTCAGGAGAACGGTTTTACGACCATTGGGGGGAGGCGTGATCACCTCCCATGCCTTCCCCTTGACTACGCCAATGAATCCACCATGTGGCGTATTCAGCCAAAAACAGATAAAACTGATATGAACAAAAGGAAATGAAAAACCAGAAGTTACTAGATACTTAAAACTGTTTTTAGTGCGATGTCTTCCATTGGTAGACCCAGCTCAGTTTCGTGGCATCAGTTATCAAATCCAGCTATTTCCCTGGGGGAAATTAAATTTAGCAAACCCTAATTTTTGAAAACTTTCTGGGTGAGCATGCCCACGGACTATCCCCAGGAGTTCACGCCACGTCTACTGGGTCTAAAGGAAGATTACGATCAGCGTTAGGATTAGGGTTGGGGATAAGGCTACAGCTACCGCTAATCCTTACCTCAACCCTGATAAACCTGTTCCTAATCCAAATCTTCCTTCTCAGGTGTACCTTCTCGCCACGAACTTCAGTTTCGAGTGTCGAATTTTCATGGTCAATGGGAACTCGTTTTTTGGGACTCTTAATCAAGTGAAAACAAGTGGAGCCCGCACTCCCTGGTCGTGACCAGTGGTCTCCATGATCATTCGGGAGGAGAGCGGAGCAAAGAACTAGGAAGACATTCATTGAGGTAGATGAACGATCTTCAAGCTCGATACTGAGAAAATAATTTCTGAGCCCCAGACGGGGATCGAACCCGCAACCTTCTGATGACCGGTTAGACGCAGTAACCATTGAGCTACCGAGACTCAGATGGTGAGCTAAGGTGCAAATTCGATATATATCTGCGATATACATAGATCACCATCTGAGTCTCGGTAGCTCAATGGTTAGAGCGTCTAACCGGTCATCAGAAGGTTACGGGTTCGATCCCCGTCTGGGGCTCAGAAATCATTTTCTCAGTATCGAGCTTGAAGATCGTTCATCTACCTCAATATATCCAAGCTCTCATGTTTCTCAAACATCAAACAAGACATTCATTGATGGATGAACCAGATGGACCTGTGGACAGATGAGCGAAGTAATATTACTAACTTACCTCACTGTCTAATATCTTCTGGCATCATATCAGTTAACTCATGTAATAGAATAATGATGACTGTTTTATGTTTTTTGTAGTCACCAGTTCTTGTATTTTATTGTAATATTTGATATGCTTGTTTACCTATGACTGTAACGTAACACTTCACTGGTCTATAAAACAAAATACAATCTGAAAACAAACATCTCGTAAAATCCAAGATTCAGATCAAAAAACAAGATGACTATGTTTGCTGGTGATATTTCATATTTATTTCAAAGACATTGTTAGACCCTTTGAAATAAAGATGAAATATCACCAGTAAACATAGTCTTTGTATTTTTTAATCCAAGTCTTGGATTTTACAGGATGTTTATTTTCAGAATGTGTTTTGTTTTATATTTCTTTAAATTATCGGCTGGTCATAGTTACTGGTTTATGTAATGAGAGATGGCAAGAGAGTTATACTGCACATCCACATGTCACTTTAAAGACAGTGCTATTCAGGGCCTGTCCCACCATTTCAGGTGCCTAAGCCAGATTATTAGTCAGAACCAATATCTTTTAGGCAAACTTCATCCCTACGAACCCATGATTTTCACTAGATATTATAATCTATGTTTATGATAATCTATTTGTTGAAAGTTTGTTTGAGAAAAATAAAATTATTTTTACAGTCTGTACAAGCTACCATGTTGATATTCAAGCAAGGTAAGTTTATCCAGGAACATACAAAGACTATAAAAAATAGACTAGAACAGCAAAATGAACTTTTAACTGAAATTGAAAAGCTCAAGCAAATTGTTCAAGGTCGAATTGAGAAAGCGAGTAAGAATGAAGGTGTTTTAACGAATCGTAATGAGCAATATTTTAATGATAAATTACCATTTATTTATGGGATAACTCCAACCTACCAACGCTTCACGCAAAAAGCGGACCTCACAAGGCTTTGCCAAACATTTTTACATGTCAAAAATTTTCACTGGATAATTATGGAAGATTCAGAATCAAAAACGGATTTGGTGGAGAGATTTTTAACCCAATGCGGTGTGAAGTACACCCATTTGGCAGTGAATACGCCGCCATCGTTAGTGCGAGGTAAGAATGAACCACGGTGGCTAAAAGCCCGAGGAGTAGAGCAAAGGAATGCTGGTTTAAAATGGCTTAGGAGTAACATTGATGTCAAGGAAACAAGAGGAGTGGTAAATTTTATGGACGATGACAACACTTACGATCTGGAAATATTTGAACAAGTGAGTAATATAAATCAAGGAGAACTTGTTGCACATAATTTCAGTTTCAACCTCAGAACTGAGCTTCCTCTGACTCTCTTAACCATGTATTTTAGGTTGTTCTCGTTGATATTGGGGTCGTGTGTTTTTTCATATGACGTTTTCGAAAGCGAACAGTGATGGTGTACTCGAGTGACGTCTTACGTGATATATTTCATTTATGAAAACTAGGTTGAATCTTCATCCACAGAACAATAAAGCATTACAAGGAGGTCAAAAGTGTTGAGAACTAGTCTTCGCACGTCTTCCAAAGTCTTTAGAAGAGTGCAGGAAAAAATGCCGTGATGAACCAAGAATGCCGCGATTGATGCCTTCGCTAGCATTTAACAACTTTCATAGAAGAAATTTCTTTCCCTCACAGTAGAAGAAATTTTTAACGATGTCAACCCTTGGCTTATTTTTTCCTTCTATTCTTTGTTCTCTTTTATGTTGTGCTCAGTTTTTTTCATGTATTTTATCGTTGTAATTTCTTGTTGTAGCACAGTCGTATACAGGGAAGGGTAAGCTTTTCGGTGTTGAATATGAACTTCCAGAGATAAAATACGTAGTACTTATTGACCGAGACAAGCACAGCGTATCGAGCTTTGTGCAAAAACGGAGATCTGATATTTCACTTGTATAGACCAAACAAGCGTGGTCAACAAGTAATTCATTATATGGCTTGAATGAAATATAATTGACAAGTACTAAGGTAGAGAACTTCAAATAAAGACTTGTAATTCTGTCTTTATTTCATATAGTACCTTCTTCTTCACCAACTTCACTTTACATAGTTTCTTTTCCTTTTCTGATTGTTCTTAATACATCTTTGACACAAACAAGGCTTTTTTAAATTTCCCCCCTCCTGAGTGGGCAATGGCAGAAATATCCGACTGCTTATGAACCAATCAAATTGTAGGAGTTTCGTATCCGAACCACTCGCTGCTACAACCATATAATAAATAATATCGCGTATTCCCAGGATGAAGACCCCACTGAAACAACCGCACGAGTTTAGTTATTCTTATTAACGTCTTCCCGGACTTACGTTTTTAAAATCTTGACGCGACCTCGTAGAAGAAAAATTTGCAATCGAAACAAAAAATGTTTAAAATTGTCGACACGTTAGCTGGAGATAGCTTGTCTTTGAATTCAGTATTAACATTTGCAAACGTTGATCTTTAATGCGCGACATGTTCGTTTTTTCAGATAAGAAGGACAAAGAAAGTGTCGATATGGCCAGTGGGTATAGTTGGAGGATTGAAGTGGGAAGGACCAGTTTGTAAAAATGGAAAAGTTGTCGAATTCCACACGGCCTGGGATGCCAACAGACCTTTTCCAATCGACATGGCTGGATTTGCTGTCAATTTAAAATTGGTTATTGATAATCCATCCGCGGTAATTGACATTAATGCTCCGCGAGGCCATTTGGAATCATCTCTGCTGAAGCACTTGGTCAAACGTGATGAGCTGGAACCATTGGCCCACGGCTGTAAGAAGGTTCGTCAATATATACAGTATACACATATACACATATACATATTCATATACATTTACATACACGTACACATACACATATACACGTAAACATATACATATGCATATACTTTTGTAATTCATTAAGAATTCATGAGGAAAATACAAAAGAAAATCATAACCGTATCGTGTTTTTATATGATAAAGATACATGTGACTTTATATGTGAAGAACAAGTTAATTTTTTCAGCTTAGGAAACATAAATTTCCAAACTTTCTTCACGAATTAGCATATTGGGAAGTTCATTTTAGAAGACATCTAAAAAACTCGCAGTACGTGCTTTATTGGATCTAAAACGCTCGGCTATCACCTCGTCATTTAAATCCCAATAGAGCACTCCTGCTCAGTTTTTAAATATTACACTTATAAATACATGTACATATACATATGCATATGCATATACATATTCATATTCACATATATATACATATACGTATTCATATTCATATACAGATACATATTCATATACAGAAACATATACATATATACAGTATAATCTCGTTAATTCAAACCTCCTCGGGCCAAGACAAAAGGTTTGAATTATCCATACATTTGAATTAGGAGAACATCATTAATATGCAAGAAGAATATCAATGAATAACATTACTGTAGTATGATAAAGCATATATATGTTGAAAACATGAAAACTAATACTGCATGAAGTTAATATTCAAACTTTTGTAAAAAATTGGTCCAGTGTACTTTCGCGATTCTTTATCCACGTGGACAACGTGCTGAGAGGCACCCCGAGATTCTTCGCTACAGTTGACTTCTTCTCTCCCTTGTCCACATCTTTCAGTGCCTTGAGCTTCTCTTCGAATGTCCTGGCATGGTATTTGGAGTCAACCTCCTTCTTGCTCATTTTCGACAACTTTTACAGCTGCTAACAGTCAAAATCACACTTCGAATTATACTGATTACGTCATAGGAAGTTCGAATTGCGTCATGCAAATTGTACGCGAAAAAAACGGTTCCTGCACAGAGCTTCGAATTACGCTAATATTCGAATTATCCTGATTCGAATTAACGGGATTATACTGTATATATATATATATATATATATATATATAACTTTAATAAAGTTAGAAGTTAATATATATACATATATATATATATATATATATACATATATACATATACATATACATATACATATACATATTCATATACAGATACATATACATCTACCTGTACCTATAAAGTTTATTAAGAATACATAAAGAAACTACAAAGGAAAATCATAACCTTGTCGTGTCTTTATAAGTGATAAAGACACATGTGGCTTTAAAGACACATATGGCTTTTAAAGACACATGTGGCTTTATCACTTATAAAGACACATGTGGCTTTATCACTTATAAAGACACATGTGTCTTTATAAGTGATAAAGACACATGTGGCTTTAAATATTACTATTGAACACTGTGTCCACTTGCTTTTCAAGATGGAACTGATACTCGGAGTATGTTTTCTACTTTATTTTCTTAAGTTATATTTTTTTGGCTTAGAAATCAAAAATGTCCAAACTTCTGTTGTGAATTAGCATATTAACACATTCGTTTTAAAAATGTTAAAAATGGCAAAGTATAGGTTGCCAGTGGCTTTACCATGTCTCCAGCCTTGCCAGCGGGTGATCAAGTTAGACTAGTTTCATTTGACAGCAATCTCTCTTCTTTCAGATTCTTGTGTGGCACACACAGACAGCAGAACCAAACATGAAGCAAGAAAAACGTTTACAGTTGACTGGAAAACAATCTGACCCATCATTGGAGGTATGAGTCAAGTGAAACCTGAAAAGTTCATTTGTGAATCTGAAGCCTCGGGAGCCGTGCAGATGCTGTCCACATACCAGAACCCCTGGACTTTTTCTTTAAACTAGATTCCAGAACCACCATTTGTTCATTTTGAGCAGGGCTGCTCCACTATTCTTAATGCAGCTGAACCAGAAGGACTTTTTCAGTTGAATCTGCCTCTGAAACCATGGTCTCAGTGTACATTTAAGCAGAATTCATTTGAATGGACTTGAGAGGGGTCCTGCTGTTGTGGACTAATGACAAATATGAGATCAGTAAGGACACGGCTCCATAATTTATATTTATTTGTTCCTTGGTAATCATATTACAAACTAATACCATGCATGACTTCTCAGGAAATACAATTAATTAATTAATTTAATTAATTAATTAATTCTCATTTAAATACTTGGGAGGCTTTGTAAACATTCTGCAGGCATAAGGCCTTTGATACTGCAACAAACCCTCCCTTGACTTTCAAGGACATTTAATAACTAATTCTCCTTTGGTACTACGTTTCATAACTCGTCTTCTGCATTAACCATTGAAAAAGGTCAGTTGGTTGCTGCTTTTATGTTTTTGTTAACAATTATACTGTGAAATTTACTGTTCCTTAGAAATCAGGACTAAAAACTGTTCCAATAGAATAGGTTGTACTGTAGATAATGTATTGAAAACTACATTTCTATAAACAGTAAATGTGCAGATTACTGTAAAATAACTGTTGTTGACGCGAAATCTGCACCACGATATTTACGAAATTTTAGTAATACGTTACCTGGATGAGACGTCTAAATGACTCATCTGAAGAACAACTTCAGAGTTCCAATGTTCAAAACACTGACTAATCCATGGGAAGTGTTTTATTCATAATAGTTTAACTCCACTTAGTATTTAATGAATTTGAAAAAAAGAACGTTTGAAAAATGAAAGGACATGTTTTGTCAAGAAAGTTTTTCTGTATGTCTTACATCACACCATTCTATTGAACTTAATTATAAAGGAATTAAGAAGCAGGGGTGGTGCTAGAGGTGGGGCAGAGGGTTTAGCCCTCCCTGTCAGGGAAAAATAATGTCAGGGAAATGTCACTGATGATAACATGTTTATAAATATTGTAAAAACTATAAGTACTTATTGATGTAGCCAGGAAAGATAACAGACTCTTCTCTTAATGTCAAGTCAAAAAATAAAGTGTTTCTAGTCAGCTGTTGTGATTATTCTTGCAAAAAACTTAAAAATAACATGTTTTTGACCTTCAGATAAGGATATTATAAAGTGGGTGTTGTGCTGGCCTGTCTGGTTTAGCCACCTAGTTAGGGATGTTAGCCCTTGCATTGGAGAATTCCTGGTGCCAGCCCTGTCAAGAAGGTGAACTTTTCATACAGAATTCCTCAATGAAGTACAAAGCTGTGTTGCAATTCCCTGACAGCCTGTGCCCTCTCAAAATTCATGAACAGGACTCAACAACTGAAAAACCAAAAGGGCTTAAGTTGTGGACCTCCAATTAGACATGCAAGTGCATGATGTCATGAAGGAGCAGAAGGGCAATGCATTGTAGGGGGATTTTTAGGCCCTGATAACACCACACTAATTTGTCCATTACAGTATACGATTTTTAATTTGATCACCAAAAAAAAAGTTGAGGGGAGACAGATTGATATATTGTTCCCTCCTAAAATGTGGAAGGAACATTTGCCCACCATCCCCTGCCAATCAATGCCTAAGTCCAAGCTAGTCATTATCACAGAATATGCCAGTGCTAATGACCTCTATGATATACCACGTTATAGAGGTCAGTGGCCCATGCCAATGGCTTTGACTGGCAGAAATATAAGCCACCCTTATCTTATTTGTTCTTTTAAAAGGTGAATGAAAATCCCGAGTGCTTTTAAATTTGTCCTTTAAATGAACACATAAGAGCTGGCTTAGACGTTGTCCAACCTTAAGACAGTTATTAAATATCTAAGACCCGATAAATTTGAAAATCTACATTTGGTTTGTGGTTTCTTGTTGCTTTGAGGTAGCAAAGTGTTGCTACTCAATGGTTTTGGTTTTTTGTTCGTTTTTTGTTTTTTCTTTTTAAACATGGGTATGAGTTGAATGCATAATAATACCAGTTACAGTATAACTCCTTGAATTAGAAATAAAAGTTAATTTCAGTCAAAAAACTGCACACAAAAATCAATTCGTGCCCGCAACCCCCAGCCACTCAAATTCTCCCGCGCATCTCCCAGCCCGGGAGCCAGTCAGCTGTCATGTTGTTAGCAAAGGAATCTCTTGAAATTACAGAAGGTAGTGTGGCCATTTTATCGTCAAAATAAGTGAAAGGAAAGGTAAGCTGATTGTTTTTCTTTGGCAAAGACTGAATACTTCGTAAAGCTAAGCCAGCTGTAGTGAATTGTTCGATTTGTAATTGGTGCTTTAACACACTAAACTGCCCAGAATGGTAGTGGTTATATCGGTTATTTTTTACCAATTCGCGTCAGTTAAGAACAAAAATGCACTTGGTACTTTATCCTTGTGCTATCTATTTACTGGCCGAGAAACTTCCCGTGTTCTTTAAAAGCTACTTGAGTAGTACAGTGCATTTTTGAAAGTTCTGAAAAGTTGTTGGATCTAAGTTTCACAAAACAGTGCAAACTCAGTCAAATTAAGAATTCCAAAACATATTTTTAGAGGACTGCAGAACGCACAAAACGGGAAAAAGTTGGGAACTGTTATTTAAAAGTGCAATGTTTCCTATTCCAGCTTGTTATGCTAACAAGAACGTTTCCACAAACTGGCAATGTGGTCATTGTCAATAAACTTGCTTTGCAAAGCCATTAGTCCTTAGGCATTTACCAAGTTCTTGTCAGACTTGTATCAAACCTTATCAATGCTCTTTCAGTTAAATTCCCTATGCTATTAAGCCTGCCATTATTTTCCAGAGGGATTAACCTTGGCTGTTATGAGTTTACACAATGCATTATTTTTTAAAATGTTTGAACTTGAACATAGAGAAGAAAACATCATTGCAAATGTATCATAATTAAAATTAATTTTCTGACTCTTTAAATCATGAATTTTGTCTCAAAATAACTTGGAAGCTCACAGGTTTGTACATACAATAGTCAAATCTGCTTATACTTTCCCTATGCCAGTCAGTGTTACCCATAGTACCATGATTCAACCCGAATTTTTTTAAAGTTTCCACTTGAAACCACTACCTTTTCTGATGTGACCATTGACTTGTCACACACTTATGTTGAGAATTTTAAGGGGATCGTGACAACTCAGTGGGCATATGGGATGCCAGTCTGAGTCTGGCCTACACATGGAATATCGTTGCCATTAAAAATTTAATAAAATTCTACTGATTTATGTGTAAAAGTCTACTGGATTTATGCTAGGGAAGAGGATGACAGATGGGATCTTTGTGGTATGACAGGTGCAGGAGAAGTTTCTGGCAAAAAAGAGACCATTGCATGATGCATTTGTGGATCTGCAGAAGGCATTTGATAGGATACCAAGAGAAATGGTTAGGTGGGCATTGAGGAAGCTGGAGGTTGAAGAATGTCTGGTGAAAGCAGTGATGATAATGTATAAGAAAGCAAGAACAATAGTGAAAATGAAGCATGGAAGCAGTGAGGAGTTTGAGGTGATGGGATCAGGGATCAGTTCTGAGTCTTTTACTGTGGTTGTGATGGAGGTGCTGATGCAAGACATTAGGGAGAGCTTGCTGTGGGAGCTGTTATATGCTGACAATTTAGTTGTGATGGCTGAGAGCATTGAGGAACTTAAGGGGAAAGTGCTGCGGTGGAAAGAGTGCATCGAAGCAAAAGGGTTGAAGATGAACATTGGTAAAACAAAGGTGATGGTGTCAGGGAAGAATTGTGGTGATGTTGAAAGACTGGGGAGTGGCCATGTACTGTATGTGGAAAGGGTGCTGGGAGCAATTCTATCAGATGTATGGGATGCAGTGCATGGGTACACAAGCAATGCTCAGGTGTGAAGGGCTCTCTGGCTAGAGTTGAGGATACGTTTGTGTGCAAGATGTGTGAAAGAACAAGTGATGAAGAGGATAGGAATGTGGAGGGGAGGTTGGATCTGGGAAATGTGGTTCACTTAGAGAATGTTGGAAAGTTTTGTTACCTGGGTGATATGCTGAATGGGGGTGGAGGAGCAAATTCTACATCTGTGTCAAGGGTGCATTGTGCATGGAGGAAGTTTAAGGAGTTAACAGGGATCTTGATAAGGAAGGAAGTGTCATTTAAACTGAAGGGGAAGCTGTATGTGACGTGTGTGAGGAGTGCTATGGTTTATGGAAATGAAAGTGGGCCATGACGGCAGAGCGGAGTGGGAGATTGGAACGTATGGAGATGAGGATGGTGAGATGGATGTGTGGTGTATCGCTGAGGGATAGATTTCCGGGTGCAGAGCTGAGGGAAAGAATGGGGATTGGGTCAGTGTCTGATACCATGAAACTTAATAGGTTAAGATGGTTCAGACATGTGCTGCAGAAGGATGATGATGATTGGGTGAAAAAGATTATGTCGTTTGAGGTGGAGGGTAAGAGAGGATGGAAGGCCAAGGATGACATGGAGCTAGGTGGTGGAAAGGGACATGAGAGAGTGATGGTTGAAAAGGGAAGATGCAAAGGATAAGGAGAGGTGGAGGAGGCTGCTATGTAGAGCTGCCAACCAACCCCTGTGTAAGCAGGGAAAACGGCCATAAAACGACTGATGTTTGTTGTTGTGTGTATATATATATATATGTACATATATATATATATATATATATATATATATATATAAATATATGTATAAGTAAACTTCATCTTACTAAGTGTAGATGTTTGTAAGCTTGGATATATGTATGATGAAAAGTTTGTTCAGCTATCAAGGTATGTTATAGGTATGTTCAGCTTTCAAGTATGAAAGAGGCATATCAATATTATGAACCAGGTCTCTAATTAACATCATGCTTGCCATGTGAGACCCTATAGTCTAGTGGTAAAACAACCGTACCGGCAATCGGGAGATACGGGTTCGATTCCCGTTGGGGAGCTCAGAAATTTTCTGAGATAAAAGCTTGAGAACAAACTTTTCATCATATATATATGTATGTATATTTATATATATATATATATATATATATATATATATATATATATATAACTGCACTGCATATATATATATATATATATGATGAAAAGTTTGTTCTCAAGCTTTCATCTTATATATGTAAGTAAATTTCATCTTACTAAGTGTAGATGTTTGTAAGCTTGGATATATGTATGATGAAGAGACCCTATAGAGACCCTATAGTGTAGTGGCAAAACAACCGTACCGGCAATCGGGAGACACGGGTTCGATTCCCGTTGGGGAGCTCAGAAGTTTTCTGAGATAAAAGCTTGAGAACATACTTTTCATCATATATATATATATACATATAGATATATATGAAAAAACTTCTTCAGACATGAAGAAGCCGTGAAAGGCGAAACGTTTGGAGGACCTTGAATAAAGGTTTTTATGTCTGAAGAAGTTTTTTTTTTCTCTTTTATTCATATAGATATATATATATATAAGTATATGTATATATATATGTATATATATATATATATATATGTAAAACTTCAAATAACCAGCAAAACCAAGAACTTAGAACAATATAAATCATCAGTATAAGTTCAAACTTTATTTCACTATCAACGTTTCGGGGCCTGCCCCTTTATCAAGAATAACACGATAACAGATAAAACTAACTTATATACAAAAAGTTTTCTAATTAAAAATACAAAATGTAAATTAAAAGCCCCGAAGGTTTAATCCATATGGTAAAAATGTGTTTAATTTATACACCCAAAAGCTCTCTCTCTCCGTGGGATCCCTTGCATTCGTCCTATCAATAATTTTCGCAACTAAATCATTTAAACCCTCATGCCCATCTCAAAAAAAATGTGAATACAAGTGCTCCCCCGGGATATTTCGTTGTCCTCTACCATATCTATTAAGGCTACTCATGTGGTTATTAAAGCATGTCCTAAATGTATTGATTGTGCTGCCAACACATTGTTTACCACACCTTTTACACGTAATTAGATAAACAACCCCATTGGAATCACAATCAAATTCATAATTAATCACATATTTTCTTTTTCCCAAACTATCCGCAAAATTCTCCCCTTCCACAAAATTACAAATTTGACATCTCTTACCGCACTTAACCATACCCTCTTTATTAGATCGCCTATTTCCAACCTTACTTCTTACTAACTCATCCTTTAAATTCTTTGGTCTTCGAAAACTTACCCGAGGTGGTTCAGTAAAGATTTGCTTCATGCCATCCGAAGCATGCAAAATATTAACAAATTCCCTCATTTTATACCCAATACGAGAGAACGCTGAATGAAAATCTATCGACAGCGTTACTCTTTCTTCCGAATTACCACGCTCCGAATCCCGTACAAGTAAGCTACTTCTATCAACCTCCCTCGCTCTTTGTAATTGATTATCAACCTCCCCAGATTTAAAACTTCTCTTAGTTAAGTAACTCTTAAGTTCGATAACCCTATTCTTAAAAACTTCCTCTGAATCACAAATCCTTCTAAGTCTCAATGCCTGGCCGTAAGGTGTACCCTTTTTTACATGTCTGGGGTGACATGAAGCATAATCCAGATATTGATGTGTATCTGTTTTCTTACAATACACAACCGTGCACAATCTGCCTTCGAATAGTTTGATTTTTACATCCAAATAGGACAACTCTATTTTAGACCATTCCCATATGTACTTCATGGTTGAATGGTAAGAATTTACATAATCAAAAAAATCTTGAAGCTTGTCCTCACCATGCAACCAAATAAACCACACATCATCCAAAAATCTCCACCAGACCCATGGTTTCAAAGTCACCTCGCTCAACATTCTTTCCTCCAATCTGGCCATAAATATATTCGCATATGCTGGTGCAAATTTAGGACCTATAGCAGTGCCCATTCTCTGCCTATAAGAATCTCCATTAAATTCAAAATAATTGTTTTCTAAAATTATCCTAGCCAAGTCAACCAAATCATTTTTATCAACTTGGGTGTATAAATTAAACACATTTTTACCGTATGGATTAAACCTTCGGGACTTTTAATTTACATTTTGTATTTTTAATTAGAAAACTTTTTGTATATAAGTTAGTTTTATCTGTTATCGTGTTATTCTTGACAAAGGGGCAGGCCCCGAAACGTTGATAGTAAAATAAAGTTTGAACTTATACTGATGATTTATATATATACATTAGTAAATACGAAAGACAAAAATTTGCTGTCGCTACTCTGAGTTTCACGCGCTCAGGCGATCATCAGGCAACTCTGATCGCCTTAGCGCGTGAAACTCAGAGTAGCGACAGCAAATTTTTGTCTTTCGTGTTTACTTATTCGCTCTACCAGCAACAGTATTGAGTGCTCTATATTTTCATTCCAACACTGTAACATTCGTGGTACTCATCATTGGTATATATATATATATATACTGTATATTTGTGTTATATATGGCCTTTTGGTTCATATTGAGCACTCTACAGGATGAGTCATGTCGCTAGCTAATTTGCGCACGCTCACTAGTCTCTAGTTAGAGCACTCTGGCATGGCTTAGACGTACCACATGTGTGGGACATTATATATATATATCTATACATATATATATTTATATATATATATATATATATATAAGAAGTAAAATAGAGAAGTAAAACTCAGAGTAGCGACAGCAAAAATTTTGTCTATTTTACTTCTTTATTCGCTCTACTGCTATGGTATTGAGCGCTCTTCATTTTCAAACCAACACTGCAACCTTTCTGGTCCTCACCTTTGGTTTATATATATATATATATGTAAGTAAATTTCATCTTACTAAGTGTAGGTGTTTGTAAGCTTGGATATATGTATGATGAAAAGTTTGTTCTCAAGCTATACACACACACACACACACACACACACATATATATATATATATGTGTGTGTGTGTGTGTGTGTGTGTGTGTGTATGTATATATATATATGTGTGTGTGTGTGTGTGTGTGTGTGTGTGTGTGTGTATACAGTGGCGTAACGGACTATGGCCAGGGTTAGAGCAACTCCTAAGGGCCCCCCGATGATTCTGTAAGAACAACTGAGACTAAAGTCTTGAAATGTCTATACTAAGGAGGTGACGGGGGCCCCCCGAACAAAAATTTCCTAAGGGCCCCCACTAGTTCCGTTACGCCACTGTGTATATATATATATATATATATATATATATATATATAAATACAGACGGAACAGAAAGAGACGAGACAGAAAGTGAAATGGTAATATCTCGATTTTTCCGACATTCCGGTCAGTACACGCACTTCTTCAGTTCTGAAACTTTTTCACGCAAAACGTCTTGGAAAAAATCACTTTTCTACGGCGCTTTTAGAATATGCAGCACTAAGAAACGTTTTGAAAACCAGGTCAATACCTTGAAATCTTTCATGTCATGGAATGGTTGTCCCAACAGTATCAAAAATTATTTAATTAACAAACTCGAATACAACGACAAATCTGTTTTAACTCAAAATCCACCTAATGATGAGAATTTGCCTAAGGTAGGAATTGGCGTTCCTTATTTCGGCAAACGAGGCGAAAATCTCGTCAACTCCTGTCTAAAGAAAATCTGCCTTACTCATCCGGTCAAATTCATTGTTATTTAGGACATTAGAAAAATCTCATATTTCACTTCCAACAAAGACAAAATTCCTGATTTCTCCCGCAGTACTCTTGTTTATCAGATCACTTGTCCTGGCTGCAGTAAATCTTATATAGGTAAAACTGATCGCTGTCTTCATAAACGCCTTTTCGAGTATGCCACTCAGCACAACACCAGTGTGGTTGCCCAGCACTTACTAGAATATGAACACGCACTATTCATTGCAAACTTTTGCCATCAATACGATAGACCCAATAATCTTTCTTGCTCTTCTTCAGACTTAACCTCATGCATGAAAAATCTTATTTTTAATAATTATAAAATTCTCTATTCTAAAAAGTCTTATTACACCAATCAACTTCTAATTATAGAAGCACTGCAAATTAAGTTTATCAAACCAGAACTCAACTCGAGTCTTAAGGCTAGCAAGGAGTTGTCTCTTTCCACTTAGGTATACTTTTGTCAGCTTTCCTATTCATTCTTTAACACTGTTCTGTCGCATCCTGTGATCACCAGCTACCATTATTAGCTATTACTAATTAGCATTTGACATGTAAATATAGCTAGGTAGGCATTCTTCTTCACCGATGATGTTATCGCGGTTTATGTAAATGTATAAAGACCGAGGTAGGTTTATGTAATAAAGTCACTTGGTCTGGAGATGATTTCGTAATAAAATCGAAATATTACCGTTTAACTTTCTGTCTCGTCTCTCATATAACTCGAATCTTGAGTTTACAAGATGACATTATTTTTCGGAATATGTTTTATCTTTTCCTTTTTGAAGTTGTCGGCTGGTTGTGGATTAAAGGACTTAACGCCGCTCGTGAAGTTTGAACGGCCACTCGGAGCGTACGGCTCCTCGCTAGCTTTAGTCGCGATGATAAATCCTTTATTACTCGTGATCATTAATTAACCGTTACTAATAAACACGCACAGATGATAACCAGAAGACGCCTGAAGCATAGTGAATACCAATCAGAAGGCATCTAAGATTAAACTTTTTCAGCGCGAAACGATCATCTACTACACACACAATCGGGTAGTCAACGGCGTATAAGAACAAGAATTCGGTCGCTGTATCGCAGACCATCTTAACCAGGATTTAGACGAACTGTGGCGCGGGCTAGACTGCATGTAACTTATCCCTTTCAACCATGCGTTTTTCAAAAGAAATTATAAATTGTTCAACCTACTCGAAATCCTTTTGTAAATCTATTGAAATCTGTTCATACACCCCACTATGTACAGAGGTGGATCCAGACCGGTTCACTGGGTTTCCGGAAACCCATCAAATTTTCCTAAAAAATAAGCATGCACAATGTATTTGCTTTTATTGTGTTTATTATCGCTTCTCCCCGCTGGCACCACCGGGCACCAAATTTGGCGGAGTTTACTGCAAAATCGAACCGAATGAGCGTAGAGGATTCGCGTATGGTGTGAGCCATCGCGTGGGAACTCGGAAACCAGCGCTTCTTGCGTGAAGCCCACGGAAACCCATCGAAACTTCGTATTATTGGCTAAAACCTCACAGGCAATTAAAGTGAACCCATCAAAGCTGTATTTTATTGGTCAAGCACCTTGAATTAATTAAGGTGAACCCATCGCAAACCCATCATCGATTAGTGTTACAATGTGGCTGCGCGTGGACAATCCGTGTATCGCAAATAAGGTTGTTCTCTTCTTGATATTGGGCTCGTTTACGTGACCGTTGGCCGGTTCTCTCCGGCAGAAAAATTGCGCTTTACTCAGAATGTCTGGAAACCTGACCAGCTCTTTCTCTTTCCACCGACTTCTGAGAGTGGTGGAAAACATCGACGGTTCAGGTATGAATGGCTAGTACGCTTCCCATGCCTATTAAATAATTTCAAACTATTTGTCCATCCTACCTGCAATTCTTCAGCTCTATCAAGTTAATTTTGAACTACATGTATTTAGCCTTCCTACCTACCATTCTGCTGTTGTATGAAGATAATTTTGAACATTTAGCCTTCCTTCTTGCCATTCTGCTGTTGTATGAAGATAATTGTGAACATGTTGCCTTCCTACCTACCATTCTGCTGTAGTATGCAGATAATTTTGAACTAATTAGCCTTCCTTCCTGCCATTCTGCAGTGGTATCAAGATAATTTTGAACTAATCAGCCTTCCTTCCTGCCATTCTGCAGTGGTATCATGATAATTTTGAACTATCTAGCCTTCCTACCTACTATTCTGCTGTTGTATGAAGATAATTTTGAACATTTAGCCTACCTACCATTCTGCTGTTGTATAAAGATAATTTTTGAGCTATTTAGCCTTCCTACCTATCATTCTGCTGTTGTACGAAGATAATTTTGAACATTCAGCCTTGGTACCTGCCATTCTGCAGTTGTATCAAGCCATTGAGGTCAATTTTGAATTAGTTCAAGATTTTGAAGTACTGGTATGCACCTTGCTAAGCTTGGGTACGAGATCCACCTGAACCTAGCTGTATGGTACAGCTATTTGTGATGAAACTTTTGGGGAGGTACTCCATAAATCAGTTTTGCACCCTTTGTGCTACAAAAATGATCTGTGAAACACTATCCTTGGAAAATTGTGGCCTCCAAGGTTTGTACAGTATATCTATTGGAAGACGTAAGTGATGCTAAAATGGTACAATTTGAGGAATAAAGGCACCTGCATGTTTTCATGAAACGTCTTCTGAAAATGCAGGAAATTGCATTTCCGAGCATCTAAAATTTCAAAATTTTCCGGGGGAGCATGCCCCCGGACCCCCCTAGTATTCTCACACCTGCACCACTCGGAAAACCCTCACTAAATTTGCTGGATCCATCCCTGATGTATGCATTAAACTGCGCCTTTAACCGCGGTTGGAGTTTTACTGTGACTGTAGACAGAAGAGTGAAATGATATCGTGTGATCCCGATGGTTCGTAAAAAATACCGAGCGTATGTTCCTGCTGTATTTACTCTGCTGGCTTTGGTGTTTTGGCTGATGTTTACGAAAATCAGAGGTGAAGTATTTCTTGGGTCGAGCAGTTTCCGAATTCATTGATTTTGCTCAGCGTGTAAATTACCCATTTCGAATATGGAATGATGTAAAGATGACAAATAACACGTTGTCTGGTAAAAGAAACGTTACAATACAGAGGTTTAGATTTTAGGCAAAAGTAAGTGCTAATTTCTAGTAATCATGCTACTAAATTCCACATCATCTGTTCATTATTTCATCCTGGCGGTTGTTTTGGAGGACTTCTTAAAATCAGACACTTTGTCGCCTTCTGATAATAAAAGGGACCTTAATGAGATCTACTACGTCAACTGAACGATAACATCCTAAAAATTTCAGCAGTTAAAGAAACTACGGCTTATTGACAACCGTGCTTGATACTTGTGGCTTGTTCTATGACTTCTAAAACACTTCAGCTCTTCTAAAATGACTGTAGTCTCGGGATGAACTCAATCTTAAGTAACAAGTTATTTCACTTCTCGAGCTGACGTCTTCCTTTAGACGTGAAAATGGTAACAAATTGTTTCACTCCGCGAGCTGACGTCTTTCTTCGTTAAAACGTGAAAATGGTCTGGGTGACGTTGTATGCACAGCGACGACGGTGCTGAGAATGCTCTAGAGAACAAAATCATTCATTCTCTTGTTTTGCATGAAGAATTCGTTTGTTAACCCTTTAAAGGTTGAATTCGTTTTCTTTTGTTCATTCTTATATTGTTTCTGCTTTGTTCTGCAAAAATTTCTTTTATCCTTCACGTCCTGTTTACGCGACACTGACACTTAAAGGGTTAAAACGACGTCGTCGTTGAAGTTGGCGTTGTAAGTCTTAAGGTTCATAATGTTGAACCAAAAAGTCTGGTGTATCTACACTGAAAAGAACACTGAATAACCTCTGAAACCTGTAAATTTTAACGGTCTCCTCTGATAATAGTTTCCGAGGGGATAGTTAATAATTTTGGGGAACCTTCTTTGGGGAACCTACTGGCTGTTCTAACTGAAAGACTGACTAGCAACCAGAAAGTGGACAGAAAACCGATAGACCAAGACGTAAAAGTGTTTCCTGGCATTAGTTCGAGTCCTGTGCATGATCATTTGTGTCAAAATACCCAAAAGTGGCCAGAAATTGACTCAGTGCAAAAACGCTGCCTAGTCCTTCATTTCTTGCTTCACTTTTTTGTCCAATCAGCGACTCAAGTTAGCCTTTTCAGTCGTTTAGGACTTCAGCTGGGAAACACCATTGAATTCTATGCAAAGACTGGAATGATAACTCCATAAGCCCGGCCGTGTGATAAGATTGAGCCAAAATTCTGGTCGCTGTAAGATGCAGTCCAGGTCTGAAGTGTGCAAAACACAGTACAGTGGCTAACCAGGAAATTATCAATTTCTAAAAGCTCGATTGTAAAGGTAAAGTGCCTTACTGGATAATCCTATCAGCTGCCTAAGCTGTTCTCCATAGAGGTCCAGTAAGGGCCACCCCTCATGGGTCCAGTGTTACTACAAGAAGAAACCGAAGTACCCGGAGAAAACCTGCGATGCTTGGTAGAGTCAAACTGGACAACACTCCTGTCACATGTGACAAAGATAACATTAATCAGATAACTGCACAGAGCCGGAATCGAACCCTAGTCACAGTGGTGAGAGACACGTGTATTACCACTGTGCCACCAGCATCCCCTTTAGAACACATAATAACGTAACTGACGTTTCGAGTAAAGGCCGTTCGTCAGAAAGTGAAACGTGTTCTTAGAACATATAATGACTGGTTACCTATTTCGCTACCAAACGTAAGAATATCTGTATAATGTGTTTGTAATATACGTGCAATATAAACGTGAGAATGTATATTCTATGTTTGTATGTGGAATTTTGTCCGTTAATTATCTTACTTGTAGGCTGCTCTTCAATCAGTAACTCTTCAATGAAAATTTTAGAAAGAGTAATTGAGGAAATGAACGTCTTTATTCAGGAGCAAATGAGAATTCTTCTTTTCTTTTCTCTAGGGACAAGACAAGTACAGCGAAACAATTTTTTAACTGAAACTCAGGAACGAGTTGGGATAGGGAGGAAGAATGAAGGTGTTTTAAATATTCGTAATCAGCATCATCTTTGTGATAATTTACCGTTTATTTATGGAGTAACTCCAACCTACAAACGCTTCACGCAAAAAGCGGACCTCACAAGGCTTTGTCAAACAGTTTTACATGTACCAAACTTTCACTGGATAATTGTGGAAGATTCAGAATCAAAAACCGATTTGGTTGAGAAGTTTTTAGTGCGATGCAAAGTGAAGTACACTCACTTGGCCGTGAAAACATCACCTGCGTTCGTACGAGGTAAGAATGAACAGCGGTCGAAGAAACCCCGAGGAGTAGAGCAAAGGAATGCTGCTTTAAATTGGCTCAGACATAACACTGATGTAAAGGAGGCTGGAGGGGTGTTATATTTTATGGATGATGACAACACTTATGATCTGGAAATATTTGAACAAGTGAGTGGATTAAGTACAGGAGAATTTCTTGTAAACATTTGCAGCTTGAACTTCACAGCTGAGGAAGACACTATTAACCATGTACGTCATTCCACAGCAATATCCATTCTAGGTCTCATTTAAAGTTCAAGTTCGAGTCTTTGTTTACAGTATATCGGATAACCCTATCAATTAGCTAAGCTGTTCTCTCTAGAGGTCCAGTCAGGGCCACCCCTCATGGGTTCAGTGCTACTACAAGAGGAAACCGGAGTACCCGGAGAAAACCTGCGATGCTTGATAGAGTCAAACTGAACAACACTCTTCTCACATGCGACCAAGGTAACTTTAATCAGATAACTGCATGGAGCCGGAATCCAACCCTAGTCACTGTGGTTTAGAGACACGTACGCTACCACTGTGCAACCAGCACCCTCGGCTTGATAACTTGTGACATAATCGATTCGAAAGCGAAGAGATGTTCTGTGGTCGAGTGACATCTTACATAACTTATTTTATTTATGAAGATTCGGTTGAACCTTTGTCTGCAGAACAATAAATCATTACAAAGTGATCAGGAGCGCTGTGAACCAGTCCTGCAAAGTCTGTCAAAAGTCCTATCCACACGTATCCGTTTTCGTTCGAAAACGCAATATTTTTCTCTGTTTTCAAAAATATTTCTGTCCACACAAAAGCGTTTTCGAATCGTTTACGAATACGCAAATGCGATTTGAAAATGATGACAACATACTTGGGTAGTAAAGTTATCCTACCAAGTACTTGTACGTCCTGGTATAACCCAAAATCTTCAAGGTCGTGTTTGTCTTCGTCCTCTGTCAAGACGTTTCAGACTGGCTTTCGAGATCGGCGGTGAAAGTTACCTGATAATGTTAAGCCTCCTCCTCGCGCAGTCAGCTTGAACATTCAACAAAGCTAGGTGGATCTTAATACTCGCAATTAGGCTTGGAAAAGTCCAAGCAAAAGTGATACTAAAGTGAAACGTCCGTCCGCCATTTTAAATCTCGGGCGGGGTACCATACCATGACGTAGGCGTTTTTGAAAAGTACTATTTTCACCCGTCCACACAAGCGTAGGGAAGCAGCGTTTCCTAAAATTTCCACGCTGGGAAGCGTCTTTGAGAAGTTGCGTTTCCGGTAACTGTATTCGCCGGATGTCTGTGGAAGGGGGCCACAGTCTTTCCAAGAGAGTGGGGAAAATCCTACAGGAACCTAATGGTGGGGTCGTCAATGTTATTTCTGACACTTAACAGTTTCTGTTGAAGAAAAGAGGCAATTTTCTTTAATGCATGATTTCAAAATCTTGTTTTCCCTCATAATGAACAAATTTTTAACCTCGTTAACCCTTTCGTGTGATTTTTTTTTTCCATTTTGTACTTTTTTTTGTCTTCTGTTTGTTTGCTTAGTTCTATCATTTGTTCTGTTGTAACAGTTGCAATTTGTTGTTGTTCAACAGCCGTGGGCAGGAAAGGGTTAAAGTTCTCTCTCTGTCAAATACTGGTTATTTGGTTTCCATAAGTTTCATATAAGTTTGCATCCATAGTCATCGAATACAGTCCCCGATCGTGTTTTTTGAATCGGCTGAAGAGCAACTGCTAAGTAGGGTACAAAAGACGTAAAATTCTGTTCGGGCTGAGGGTAAACCTCCAGTTTTTTCCAGAAATAACCTACCATACTTAATTTCCTCGATGAAAAGACCTCCCTTCAAAAAGCGTCCACTAAAACTTTGATTTTGTTAATAACTTCTTCCTGTGCTTTAGTTTTTCATATCCCAACATGCCTTCCTAGAAGTGACAAATTGCGTTCAAAGAAACGTTTGAAGCTGTTGACGTGCTTGCTCAAGAAAGCTTACCCTCGGCCCCAGTTTCAACATTTGCAAACGTCTTTAACCCGGGATATTTTTGTTTTTCAGATGAGAAGCACCAAAAAAGTGTCCATATGGCCCGTGGGTATAGTTGGAGGATTGAAGTGGGAAGGACCAGTTTGTGAAAATGGTAAAGTTATCGATTTCCACACGGCGTGGCATCCGAAAAGACCTTTTCCAATCGACATGGCTGGATTTGCAGTGAATTTAAAATTGTTCTTTGATAATTTATCCGTAGTAATTGACATTAATGCTCCAGGAGGCCATTTGGAATCGTCTCTGCTGGAGCACTTGGTCAAGCGTGATGAGCTGGAACCATTGGCCGACGACTGTAGGAAGGTTCGTCGATATATGTATTTATTATATGACTGAGTTTGTTTGTTGGTCCGTGCGCAAAATTACGCATGCCCATTGATTGCGGAACGGTCCGATGTTTTACGGCATTTAGTCAATGCCGTTTTTGCATTGAAGTGGTACTTTCTGGATGGCGGGAAAAATCTTCGATCTAATTACTCGGCGGACTGCCTGTGGCAGGCGCTGAGTTGAAAAATGGGCTTATGGGCTTTCTTTTTTTCTTTTTTTCTTTTTTTGTTGGCTACAGATCGTCTAGTTGACAACGCATGCGTTACTACCGCTGAGGAGACTGAAGGTTTGTGGCTTCGAAGCTTTGCTCGTACCGTGTATAAGTAATCAATAAAAGTTAATACGTCAAAGCCTACTTGATTCTTGAAACCTCCATTCGACCAAGGCACTCGCCAAGCGAAGTTATTTCGTCGGTTCACCCTTCTAAATACGCTGATTTCTCATACAAGTCCATCCACTATTCGCGATAAACCTGCACTGAAAGATCACAAGTGATTTTGGGACGGGTTGCAACGGGCACTTGAAGTTGCCCAAGCAAAGACGTTTGGCAAAACTTCCAGCGCCCTGATCCATTAACACAATATCCTGTTACTCATTTTAACCACAGTAGGATGAGCTTTTATTTATGTGAATGAGCAAAGGACAGTTTATTATCTTCGTTTCTTCAAATCGCGTGATCGGCGACATTGTATTGACAATCCGTAAGCTACTTTCGTGTAATTCTCAAACACATTTCGCTCTTTCCTCCCATGATTACAACATATCTAAGCCCGCCGAGTAAACGCTCAATTGATCGTCTGGTTTTAATGAAATGTAAAGAGAATTAACTATCTGTAATGAAAATTCAGAATAATGAAATGTGTTTGAAAACTATAATATAATAATCTCGCAGGGTCCACACGGTCATGGAAAAGTTACGGAAACTCATGGAATTTTAAGTTTTCATTCCGGGCCTGGAAAAGTTATGGAATTTTGGAAAAATTGTTTAAGTCATGGAAAAGTCACGGAATTCACATTTTTGCCAAATTCGTTTTTAGATAGTGGTTAATCAATAAACGTCGAAAAACAAACTAGTCTACTTATTGTCACCAGTCTACTTGTCAGTGATTGATTATTTTCGAGGGGGCCTGGTAATGAGGACGCCGGAAAAAAGTCATGGAAGTTTGTTTTCCATGTTCTGTTCTGTGTGAATCCTGTCTTGTTTAAAATTTATTGTATAAAAGTACGATGAATGAATGTTTAACTGGTGGAAACAGAGCCAAACGAGCAAGTCATGAAGTGAAGTAAACAGCAACATTGGACGACGGGAAACCCTGTTAAAACGCGATAGAAAGCGAACCAAGAGCCACATAATAAATTCCTTATTGACCTCGTTTGCTCGGTCTGTACTGGAAAGTATTTGCCTTCGCTGTTTTCGCCCAGACCTCGCTCCTTCGTTGCTCGCTATGTACAAAAGCCTCGTGCGAATACTTTCCCGTAAAAACGTCGCTCTCGGTTCATAAGTATTTAATAATAATTCAAAATATCCTACTGGACAGAAGCCCTGGATAGGATATCACTTGCTTTTAAGTAATGGCTTTTAATGGATAGTGTTCTGGTACATTTTATTATTCAAAATTTATCATTATAGATAGTTAATTCTCCTTAAATTTCATTAAAATCAGGTAGAAGACTTCCCCGCCAAAATGTACCGTTCCGAAGTAAAAAACGTATTGGACCGGTCCGCTTTCGTAAAATATCAGACCGTTCAGCAACCAACAGGTCAAGTAGTTTTGCGTACGGATTAAAAGACGAGCTCAGCCATATAATAATTATCAATAGCTTATGTTTAATTCTCCTTTTCAAGGATGCCTTCAAGCAATACGGGACAACAAATTCCAAAACGACGACATTACCACCGTTAAGAGCCTGATGTGGCGATGGGGGAAGAAATGCCGAAAGTCTTTATATTTTTTTCTATTGAAATGCTCCGGCGTAAATATTGGAGTATTGATTAATAGTGGTTTTACATAGCGAGATCCGACTGCATCACACTTTTTTTTCTTACTTTCAGATTCTTGTGTGGCACACACAGACTGCGGAACCCACCATGGAACAAGAAAAACGTTTACGAAAAACTAGAAATCAGTCTCATCCATCTTTGGAGGTATGAAAAATGAGTGAGGACAGAAAAATTCAATTGTGCATCTAGAACATCGGGACCTTGACAAACACAGTTCCCCGCGTACCAAAATCCGTTTGAATTTTTTTCTTTTTTAAATAATATACATTTGAGAGGCTTATGAGTTTGAGGGTTTGAGCTCAGCGTCAGTCATGGCGGTCATGCCTTCTTGGGTTCCGCTCTTTGCTGCCTTTCTTACAGTTTTACTCAGACGAAATCTTGATGATCTCCCCGTGTTCTTTCGTGGCATTGATGGTTTTGATCTGAAATAGAGTTGTATGCGAAACCAGCCATTTTCAAGGAATATAACATATGATACCTTGATTCCGTGGCAATGTGGTTATGGCTGCGCTACGTCCAAACGGAAATTAAAACATCGTTGGATTTCATTTGGTGGTAAATATCTATATTGTACAAATTCATTATCAACTTTCAGACTCATCAAACTATCTGGTGACATTGAGTCGAATCCGGGTCCGAGTGGGCCTACTACAGGATCCAGAGTGTTCCAGGCCGGTCAAAAACAACCAGAACGGAATTTTATGCAGTTATTGTTTAAAATGGTACCATATTAAGTGTGTTGGGTTATCCCGAAGTATGTTTGCCACCTTCTATTTGATTCATATGGACGAGAAATGGACCTGTGTATCGTGTGCTTTGCCTAG
The DNA here is from genome assembly GCA_030142905.1 of Heliopora coerulea. Classification (NCBI taxonomy): domain Eukaryota; kingdom Metazoa; phylum Cnidaria; class Anthozoa; order Scleralcyonacea; family Helioporidae; genus Heliopora; species Heliopora coerulea. The sequence goes on from JASJOG010000517.1 coordinate 77,739, forward strand.
TCTGTCTAATTCTTTCTATATCGATTAACGAGAACCCAAATGCTTCCAATTTGATATCTTTGACTGAGAATCGTATCCATAAAAACGAAGAATTATTGATTCATTTAAATTGTCGGAGTTTACTGCCGATTATAGATGAACTCCGTACCGTTTTTGAATTGTCAAAACCTCTGTTTATAGCAGCTACCGAGACCTGGCTTAACAATTCTATAACAGACATGGAGGTGAATATTAATGACTATCATGTCGAGCGCCGTGATAGAGAGTATCGTGGTGGTGGTGTGGCTATCTATGTTAGAAGTGGGTTAAGATATGAGAGAATGGATGATCGTTTAGATCCAAACATCGAAGTAATCTGTATCAAATTCAAATTACGCAGAAAATTGCCTTGCTTATTGATATGTGCCTATCGAACCCCAAATCAAAACATCGAGCTTCTGATTGATTACCTCGATGATGTTATATATGAAGCCCAAAGAACAGGCAAACAGATAATTATCATCGGAGATTTAAACTGTGATTTTCTAAATGACTCTCTCCCACAAACAAGGGCACTCAAGGAATTTCTCGATATATATAAATTAACCCAACTTGTACGTGAGCCGACAAGGTCAACTATAGCTTCACAGTCTCTTCTTGATCTTATAATAACCTCCTCTCCTCAACTCTTCTCATCAGTTGGAGTTCTTCTATCTGGGATCAGCGATCATTTTCCTATTTATGGATCAATGAAAACAAGTGACCTAAATGGTAAATCAAAGCACCATATAATAACTACGCGTAGAATAGATGTAAATGGAAATCACGAAGATTTACTCAATTCCCTTCGGAAACCATGTTGGAATGTGATGAATGTTTTTGATGATCCAAACGACAAACTTTATGTTTGGGAGAAACTGTTTACCCCAATAATAGATCAGTTTTTTCCACCGAAACGAAAGCGAATTAGGAAAAATACTCATCCATAGATAAATAGAGATATATTATTATTAATGCGAAACAGAGGCCGAGCACGCAAGAAAGCATTGAAAAGCAAATTGGAGGTCGATTTTCATATTTATAAACGTCTTCGGAACCGTGTAACTAGTGTTGTGCGCAAAGCAAAAATGGATTATTTTCAACGTCAATTGGATGACTGTACAGGTGATCCCAAAGCTTTCTGGAAAATTATGAAAAAAGTTTTACCAGCCAAAAATAAACTTTCAAAAATTGAAAAACTTACTGTTGACGACGTTGATATTATTGATCCTAAAAGTATTAGTAACTCTTTGAATTCGTATTTTACATCCATCGCCACTAAACTGCTGACTACCCAAAATTTATCATCCATGTATGACATTTCCAGCATTATTTCACCTTCATCACGGTTTCAGACCCTGAGAGGTCGCAACTTTTATCTTCACGGACCACTTTTAAGTTCCATCCAACAACGGAAGATGAAATATATGAACAGTTAATTAATTTAAAACCCAACAAGGCTACTGGCAGTGACAATATTCCGGCCAAGGTTCTCAAGATATCTGCAAGAGGTATCTCTCAGAGCTTATCTTGTATTGTTAACAATTCACTGGAAACCGGAATATTTCCGAATAACTGGAAAATTGCAAGAATTTCATGCATCTTTAAGGGAAATCTTAAAACAAACCGGGACAATTATCGATCTATATCAATTCTATCGTGCCTTTCAAAGGTATGTGAATTATGTGTTAACAATCAAATATAGGATCATGACGAGTTTCAAACCTTTCAAGAACTAAATCAGTATGCATATACCAGGCACAGCTCGACTACCGCAGCTTTAATACATGTAATTGACTCTGTGCAATCAGCCGTCGACCAAAACCAATACTCTGTAGTAATCTTTCTGAATCTACGAAAGGTGTTTGATGTTATTGATCATCGTGTTCTTTTGAACAGGCTAAGAAAATATGGTTTTGGTGAGGTGGAGACAAATTGGCTCTGTTCATATCTCACTGACAGACAACAGTATGTGGTTTGTAATGATGTTCAGTCCGAGTCACTACCACTTACAAACGGGGTCCCACAGGGCTCTGTGTTGGCCCCTCTGTTGTTTTGTTTACTTTTTAATTCTATTGTGCATAGTTTTATCTATTCTAAACCGACGCTTCATGCCGATGACACTGAAGTGTATTGTGCCCACACTAATCTCGATGAATTACAGTCAAATATGAACCTCGACCTAAAAAATGTTGAAAATTGGTTGGCCAAAAACAAGATGATAGCCAACGTCAAAAAGACCAAAACGATGGTAATTGGATTGCGCCAAGCCATAAAAAAGGCCAGCAAGATCAGAATTTATCTGAATAACGACTTGGTCGACGAAGTCATTACCTTTGATTACCTCGATGTCCGCATCACAAATATCCTTTCGTGGGATCAACATGTAAACAAGTTATGTCAACGAATATATCCAAAACTTGGCTTATTGAATCGCATATCTTCATTCTTACCCAAGGCTATTTTACTCCGAATCTATAAACAAACTATACTACCTGTATTGGACTATGGTTCCATTGTGTGGCATGAGTGTGGCTCATCTTTAACCAAAAAGATTGAAAAATTGCAGAATCGTGCCATGAGAATTATTCTTCATCACTGAAGGTCAAAATGTACACAAGAAATGCGAAACGAGTTAAAATTGTTGTCATTGCACAGCAGACGACGTTTTTTAAGATTTGTAACTATTTTTAAATTATTGCATAATTTAAACAGTCCTGAGCAACTAAGGGATACTTTCAAACTTAGACGAAATACTCATGGTAGGGAATTGCGAGATAAAACGTTGCTAGATCTTCCAAAGGTTAAAAGTGCAATCGGTCAATCTACGTTCAAGTATTCCGGTGCGAAAGACTGGAACTCTTTAACCTCTATTTTTAGAGAGATGACTTCTATTATTAGTTTTAAAAGTTCTATTTATATGTATCTCTTAGACAATGATAAAGATTCTCATATTTGTAGTTAATAGATTAATTTAGGTTGTTTATTCAATTTAGTTAATTTATGTTTTATTAGAACTGTTCTCCCGTTAATACCAGCTTTTATGCTGATGGGATTTTTTAACAGTATAAATAAAGAATTTATTATTATTATTATTATTATTATTATTATTATTATTATTATTATTATGAAAGATTCATTAATATTCAGTTGATAGTTAATTATTGAAATATGATTCTTTCAATGAGAAGTGTACCCTCGTTTCAAATAAGCCAACGGTCCTCCGAAAATTACAAAATATCCCGCAAACTATATCGAAGTTGTGTCCAAGGGAACTTTATTACATGTATCAGTTTGTGTTGAATGAACGAATAGTAGTTTGAGAATTAGGACTTTAGGAACACATTGTGACAATATCTTCATTCGCAAATCTGTCGAAATGTCATTAACGTGTAGTACAGCTTGAGAAAGTTCTTCATTGCCGGTAAAATATGAATAATCAAGCCGATCCTCCGTAACTTTCAAAGCCTTAAGGTGACTTCTCACTTGCGTCAACACTGACATTTGCCTCATTCAAAAACTCGTTCGGGGTCTCACAACAGTTTGGATTGCCCTAATGGCCTAATCGATCAACTCATCGAAGAATAGTACATGTTCATCTGCGCTGAGGTACTGAAGCGGAGAGCACTTACTCGGAACGTTTAAACACAGATTCATTATGTTCTCACGTTCAAATAGGTCATCATCGTGAATATTGCGCATCCTTTTGTTGTAGTCATCCTTGTTGACCAAGACGATGCCATTCCCTTTGTCAAAGACATAGGTCATCATCGTGTTATCAGTAGTACTGTTTAAATTTTGTGACCAGAACACAATGTTTTTGGAACACGTACAACAACTTCGTAATCTTATCACTGCATTATCTAATGTTGTTGCTTCAGGGAACAGCTGTTTGTACTTGTTTGGGCAACAGCTGTTTGTGCTTGTTGCACCCAAGTTATTTTAACTCCACTGTCGCCGCATCCAATAAGAACTATTTTAACGGTAGTGAAGTGCTAACTGTCCGCTCACAAGAGGTTATAATGCTATTTGAGATTTATGTTTTGGTGTCCGCGTCCGCTTACGGGAGGTGTCCGCTTACAAGAAGTCGTTAAAATGGTGATATAATGGGCATTTGGCCGGGACCTGAGCATGGTGTCCGCTTACAAGAGGTGTCCGCTTACGGGAGGTGTTCGCTTACGGGAGGTGTCCGCGAGGGGAGGTTTGACTGTAAATTATTGTAAATATTTAGGGGTTCGGGGTTAGATTCCTAGATTACCTCAATTTCGTCACATACCAGAATCGGGTCGAGGACAGAGAAGGCTCCCGAAAGGCTGGAAAGCGGGCTAATGTCACTGGGATTTAAACTAGCACACCAACGAAATAATGCCCAGGGATCGAAATTAACTTTTCAAGAAGATTGCCCATTGGGCAACCTCCTTTATAGATCTAACCGTCTACGAATCACTTAATAAGAAATGAACAGATTGTATAATTGTACCACTTCTCATGTACAAAGCTCGAACTGAGATTATAATTTTTTGGATCATTTAATATCAGTTCTCCAAGAGGTTGGCAGCTCAAAATATGGTTGTCCAGTGGGCAACCATCTGGTGCGATTTGGTCTTCCGTGTATTAAATTCTGGTCGTTTCTGACGACTGGACGACCGTAAAATTCGGACCCTTTGTGTAGGAAGGTTTTGCAGCATATCTTTCCAACAAAATATTGTACAATTAAGTAAATTTTGAAGACTTTTTTGGTATATAACATAAATATTAGAAAACATTAACACAAAATACAGGATCGATAAAAACGTCAGACTACAGTAAAAGAAACTAAAAATGCCCATATATATGAACACTATGGTGTTCAGACATGGCCATTTTTCTCTTAACAGTACTTGCAAGTTCGGTACAGAGTGTATCCAACTGTAGAAGTACGGTAAACATGATATATTCGTGAAATATTTATGGTTACCACGTTAACAATAGCGTCGGAATTTTGGCGTATTTTCGTGACTATCACCATTAAGACACTATGTTCGGTTTTCTTCGGTGAATTTTTCTGAAAATGGGAGTGAAGTTAGATATTTCATTGAAGAACAATATCGCAGAATTTCAGGGAAAGTTATCAAGACTGACGTTTTGCAACAAACGTAGAGGATAAGAGATTTAAAGCTTGGCATGACGATGTGTCGAATTAAACTTAGAGGATTTTAAAAAATTCTGTCGCATGAAAAATTTTGGAAACTAGTTGCGTTGTTACACCTACTCAGTTTGCTTGGCTCACCAAGTTTTACAGAAATTTGCCAAAGAAAACATTCATAAATTCAACACGTAGCGACTAGGAAGATGCTTTCGTGATCGAATAACAATTCGACAAGACCATTATCTACGCATGCGCGCCCAGCTATTAAAGAAATGGTTCATGATTTGGCGTGCTTCATTGAGTTATGAATGCACGTGGGAGGTTGGGAGAGCAACTCTAGATTTTCGAGTGCTCTCCCAACTTCCCAAGTGCATCCATAACTCAATGGAGCACGCCAAATCATGAACCATTTCTTTTATAACGTAGAATCAGACAAAATAACGGAAAACAAGCTTTATTTTGCTGATTAAAAATTGCTTTCTCTTAACGTAAGCGAAAAGTTCCAAACTTTTTGGTTGGCCGCTTGAACATCGGGTGACCCTCAAGGCCTCGGGCAACATATTTGATTGGCCGCTTTTCAAAGGGTTTTCTCGCTCTTTATTCCCGTGCTCCATCGGGATATAGAACACGCATAGCAGCCAATCAGAAGCGGCGTTGTATTACATCTATGTTATAAATTTAGTTATCAGTCTTCTCTTAGAAATTGCATCACGGCGCAACTTTAAACTGGGACAAAAATACAGTATATCATTTGACCAAAAATATTGTTTTGGGTAAACTAAGACCAGAAAACTAGCTCTAACATTTAGCTTATGTGATTTCCTTTTGGATAGACTAGTACAAAAGTCCAGAAATCCCTCTTCATGTATATGTTAAACTTGTTTACGAGTTAGTTTGGTCAGTTTATATCAGGTAATTTTTATATTAGGTGATTTTTGTATTCGGCGATTTTTGTATTAGGCAGTTTTTATAGTAGGTAATTTATACCTGAGGAAAATAGAATGCGGTCGATCACAGAATTCCCAATAACTTGTGCAATGACATTGCTTGTCGCTAAACGTATAGCCAGATTCACGGAAAGCTTCAAGAAAAGCGTATCATCTTTAATAAATCCTTGCTGGTAAAGTTCTGATTGTTCGAGGGAAAGAAAACATCTATGACCAATATTTATATTATTTCGTGGCCTCTGAAAACTGGAGCTGTTGGGATCGGGATGGAAGCTGTCCATCAGGTGCCGATCTCCATCTTGATGGAACAGTTTGTAATTTACTTGTTGTTGAAAGGGCCAGGGCAAAATAGCATCGTAAGCCCCACGCATCACGACGAAGAAAAAGGAGAGGCGAACAGCATTTTCCCCACTGAAAACATCGAAGTCGACCCGAGCGCACACTTTGTAACCAAACCGTCCAACGTGAAATGGAGGGCTGTAAATAGACAGCGTCTTGCCAGTCACCGTCTCGTGGATGTGCCTCTCTAGATCTTGAATCTTCCAGATGTAAGATCCGTCATACGAAATCGTCTCCAGCACTGAGATCTTCTCATCATGTTCCGCCATCTGCACGTCACTCAAGGTTTGTTGGTGCTCTATTCTCAACACACGTCTCTCCATTGCAGCGGCATCTTCACCACTGTTCCCTTGACCAACCGCTGGAACCTGGACTCCAGTTTGACCTCGGCTGAGAGCCTGTCTCTCCCTTGCATGAAGTTTGGCTACTTGATCTTCAACTTTCTTCAAACTTCTTTTTATTTCATTTAACTCGGGTACGTCAGGTTTCTGGGCACTCTTATCCCTCCGTCCCAACGGGGACGGCGCTCGAGCTGTTTGTGCCAGATCAGTTGTTTTTTTCTCTAAGTTATCAAACATACGACGCAGGGTCGCTATCTCATCCTTTAACGGTGCCACCACGTCATCTGGATTTGAAAGCTGACTCGCTAACTGTCGGTTCTGGTCAACCAACGAGGATACTTCGCCCTGTAATTGTTCAACCTGAGATTGCAAGGATACCACTTGGTCTTTTATCATGTAAGCGTGATCCACGCTTTTTTCTTGCAAATGTTTTTTCAAATCTGCTCTCGAACCCTGGTAACAAATGATCGAACAACACGATGTTAACTCACTCAGCTGTGAATCAAGAACAACTCAGTATCGAGCAACACAATTTCTAACAAGTATATATTAGTCATACCAGACAAAAACATGTAAAAAGGTTGATATTTTGTTTAACGCTTGTAAGGAGGTCCACAACTCAATTTTTTAACCTACACAACGTCGAGCATTGTAGCGACCACAAAGCTCCTTGCAAGTTGACAAATTTCGTTCACTCTTTTTAGCTCCTTTCGGTGATATAAAAAAAAGTGCGTAAGCATGTGCGCTCAATTAATACGAAGCCTTGTCGAGATTTATCCGAGCGAAAACGTGGCAGCTTTTTGAAGGAGTGAAGTATTCGATGAAGGACGTTAAAATTTATATCCTCAGCTGAATGCATTTGACTTTTTTCTAGCTCTTGATTCTATTTTAGTTCTTCAGTCTCCGGTAGACTGAACAATTCACCCTCACAGTAGCAACTGCAATCTTCCCGGGCGTTCTTTGACTTTTTACTTGAGTCTGCGAAAATTTGCTTCCTGCGACCCTACCTAATGAAAGCGAACGCTTCCTTCAATATTTTTTTTTCACGTCTTAATTTTTGAACAATGGGCAAGTACGTTTTCAAGATTTATACGGAATAACGTTTTTCACACTCGATCATGCTTTCATACTGAAGGAGAAAAAGTAGTTCAATGTTTGTTGGTCAGGGGCAGATCCAGTGGCGTAACGGAACTACTGGGAGCCCTTAGGAGTTTTTTATTGGGGGCCCCCGTCACCCCCCTTAGTATAGACATATATTTCAAGAATTCAATCTTAATTGTCTTTACAGATTTATCGAGGGCCCCTTAGAGGTCCAGGGCCCTTAGGACTTGCTCTAACCCTGACAATAGTCCGTTACGCCACTGGGCAGATCTAGGATTTTGTGTGACCGGGTTCCACGTTATGTAGAGGAGTCTGGAGGCATGGTCCCCAGAAAAGTTTTGATTTTGAGAAGCCCAGGAACATGTTTTCCTGCATTTTGGGAGGACAATTTTTGGCAAAAATTTATTGTTGGATAGGTAAATCTTTGAGTAACTCATGCAAATAAAAGTTTACACTAGCCGGTGCACAGAAAAATGAATTATCAGACCATTGCCACCAGGATATACTGCCAGCAGAGTTGCAACTAAAACTGGATATTCTGGACTATAATCTAGACACAATAATCTGGACACAATTGACTAAAGAAACAACTGGTGTCAAAAGCTTGACAATTTTAGCCAAACAAGTAAAACAAGCAATCCAGCTTGTGCAACAAACCTCAATTGAAACTTTCTTTTTACAGTTGGGCAACTAGGCTTTGATTTTATTGACCAAGTGATTTCGGCATTTGGGGAAATCCAAACAAAAGTCAGAATGTTTTCAAATAGGTCCCATCATTATCAGTACAAGTTGCAATGAACAAGTATTGTATTAGCAACACACAGGCTCAGTCGACGATTCATGCAGTGAACATAAACACCCGACCTTTACTAAGTCCTTGCTGAATAAGGGTGAAACACCGAAATATTATCACACTATGTCACCAGTAACATCATAAGATTGACCACAGCAGTAACTCATGGACAACTCAACCTCTGATAAAGCATCAATAATTATCTGCTTGATTACTTCTGCAGTTCGTTCTTCACAAAGGTGGTAACCTACAAATCCTTCAGAGTTATTTTTTGCCACGTCAACAAATCTAATAACCAATGGCAAATTTTCTGTTGGAAATATTGGCAGCATCGTCTGATATTAATGGAAAGTACTTGCTGGCTTTAATTTCGGCCAATTTATTTGACATAATGTTGATTTCCACAGAGGCAATCACTTCATTATTTTTTTATTATCTTAGAGATATACTATGCATTTCGTGACGCATTTTTTAAGATATACTTTTAGAGCTTGGTCACCACAGTCAATTGTAAATGCTAATAAGGCATAGAAAGCTGCCTTGAAGGTAGGTTTAAGTTATTCACCTCGTCGTCTCTCCGACCTCTTAGAAGAAACTGATTTCCTCCGCACAGAATAACTGTCTTGAAGAGAGACTTCATAATTTTGCAATTCTTATTTCCCTGTGCTTGCATTAACTGGTCCAGTAGCTATAATTAATCGGAACTCTCTGCCCTCTCATATTGTACATAAAATTAGCCATGGCTATGACTAAATGGCGTCGTTGTTGTCCACCTCGTAAGCCGAGATTTCACGAGTTTGTCAAGTTTACTTGAATTTTTTCCGCACCCCATTCCACAGCAAAAGCAAGGCAGACAAACGCTCCATAAAAATCTTGCGTTTTGTTTCTTTTCTAAGAACGTTTTTTCTAAGAAACAAAAACTTTTGTTTCTTACCAACACTTGCCGTCGTCTCGGAGAATCGATATTCGTCTTCCACTGGTTTCCACACGTTTTGAATGAATTCAAACTTCTCAGCATTCGAATATTTCTCTAGCTCTCGACAAACCAAACAACATTGAAAGGAGAACAATCTCAGCGACGAGTAATTGGTTGGCCACGCGGTACGATACATCTAATTTCCATTTTCAGCGCAGAGTAAATAAACGAGCTTTCAAACGTAAATTTACTCTTTCGAAAACCAGCTGTTGAAGGTTGGGGGGGGGAGATTTTATAATTTTCTGACCAGGTTATGGCACGGTTGCGTTAATTGAATTTACGACAGTTAGCCAATGGTAGGCGACTTTGACCAGATTCCAATAAGTGGCTTAAGCGTCTCTGCCAATAGAACCGACTTTTGACCAGGTTCCACGCAAATTTGACCGGGTTCCACACATGTTTGACTACGTTCTTCGGGCAACTGACAGGTTTCCGCGGACAGGCCACTGATTAACACGTGCGGCGACTAAATTTCGCACGCAAACATGCATACAAGCGAACGAAGAGCATTATTACCCAGGGAGGGGTGGTTATTTTATGTTTTAACCCAAGTCACGAAACAAAGCCATAAATCGAATATAGTTACGCATCCAGGAGAGGAAAATAAAACTCGGTTTTGTCTGGAAGATTCGACTAGGTTCCAGAACGTGGTTGACCTGCTCTAGATCTGCCCCTGTTGCTAGTTTAGTCCCTGTTTACATGGAGGAAGGTTGATCCTCCAAAAGGGGTGACCCTTCTAGGCGAGCCAAAAGATAAACACTGTTTACATGATGTAGGTTGACCCCTCTGGCATGTCATTTTCTTTGTTTCAAAATTCGTTGATCGCGGAGGACGGTTTGACGCTGAGTTGGTTCTCTCTTCATTCATTAAATCATTGCTGGCAGTACATCGGACTATACTTTGCGCGCTTTTACTCTGAATGTGATCCGTCTGGAAAGGTTACCCTACCGGATGCGTTTACATGGTTTAAGTAAACAAAAAGATAGCCCAACCCCCAGGGTCACCTTAGCACTCATGTAAACAAAACGCAGGAAGACAATTGACCAGGATAACCCTCCTAGAAGGGTAACCCTCCCAGGTCACTCTATCTCCATGTAAACAGGGGCTTCAATCATAAACAAAATTGAATCTTAACAGCGCCACATCATCCCGTTTCGGATATTCCAAGTTGAAAGAATTATCTTCATTCATCTCTGGCAAAAACGCAGCTATTTCAAATGTCTTTTTCAGTGAACGTACTATGCTGTAACTGTTATGAGCCTTACTCAAGCTAAGGTGGTAATCATATGAAAAATTACAAGTGAAGCTCGTAAACAAATCTCTCTAAAAATTATCTTGCGATAACATGAAGATAAAATTAAAGTAGGCTTTTAAAATTTCGTCCAGGTTGGTCGGGTTGAAATTTCAGCTTGGGCTGGAATTCTTCTGTATACCCACCCCTGCAACGGAGGCGGCAACAAACTAGCTATCTAAATTTTAACGTTTAAAACGGACCATGGATAGGTGATGCTGTACTGAATGCTTGATGCTTGATGCGTTAGCGACATTGAAAGAGGTTCAAAAAAAGATCTCTCTTTGGCGTAAAACTCAACTAACACTTTTTAACACTTTTTGCCGAACCATGAGCCAAAGTTGTCCTGAACACGGGAAAATCGTCTGAATGTCGGTGTATGTTGATGGAGGACGAATTTGGGATTAATCTTGAAAGTTTTACTAAGATTTATTGTTTCTACCTCAGATTAAAACAATTCTTATTTATTGTATGAAGGGCCGTTGACGTTCGCGTTATGTTTGCCTAGGGTCCCTGCTAAAACAGGAGCAAACGTGAATTAATTAGAAAGTTTGTACGTGACGTATATGATTATTGAAAATAAAAAGCGTCAGTAGAAATTAAAACTCACAGCAAACGCACAGGCTCCAAATGAGAAAGGGCAGACCGCCTTGGTGTCATTACATTCTTGTGTATCAAGGCTTTCCAGACCTTTGGCATAAGGAAGATCGGTTTTTGTGCACTCTTCATCTTGATGTTTCTGTTTCATAAATGAAAAGATAATGCACGGCATTAATTTCGTCATGGAACACTTTCATTCTCGGGCCAAGTATTTTGCTCGTGCAAACAAACGATTTCTTGCTTTAATCATTCTCCAACTCTGGTAGAGATTCTTGAACACGATCTTTTATTCATCCATACTCTGCCGACTAGGCTAATCGTAAACAGGTCAAAATTCCGAAAATATATTGTCGCTTGGTAGCTACCCTTTCTGAACAATTTGTTTGAGTTGTTCGGATGACTTCATTAGCAAGGAATGCTTCACGCCGCTTCAATGGCGAGCGAATAATTGTTTGCCCGATATTAAATTAAGCTTCATTCATACTTGCAAGACTTCTCTGAAAAGGTAAATAATTTTGATAAAATTTACTCGTTTCTCTAACTTTAATCGATCAACAGCATGGTGTGGATAATTCCCATTTTGCTTAAAAGTATGTGGAAAGCATATTTCTCGTCTTCTTCGGGATTTGTACCTATGCTATTAACAGCTGGTTCACAAAGATGTGCAATGCCTACCTTCAACAATTGATGCTGTATTTCCTTTCCACAATAAGGACAGGGTTTTTTCTTAAAAAGACAATCTTCCGTCGCATGCTTTTGCAAGAATCGTCTTTGGCTTTTCACGTCGCATCCGTGGTTCGGACAATCCATTTCTAAGTAACGGCATTCATTATGATGCTCCTGAAACACGGAGGCAGGCGGTAGTTAGAAAAACAACAAAGTAAGCCAAGCTAATATACGTGAACGATCACCAAACCATGAAACAAAATTGTTACCGAAGATATTAACGACCAGCTTCCATCTTAATGGTGGCACAAAATAAGTACATGTGGTAATAAGAACTAGTTTTCGGTGACAGACATTTTTCGCTTCAAACGAGTATCATAAATGCATGACAAAGCGTACTACGCTTTTACCGCTAGCGATCCTAATACGTGAATAAAACGTTCTTGAACGGGATGGAAAAAGAAGGAAAAGCAGTTTTCCTTAAATTTGCAAATGGTTTTAATACGTTTTTGTACATTAGATCTCAAACACCACACTATTGGAGAGAACTTACTCGTTGAGAATTGTAGGGAGGTTCAGCTATTCAGGCTAAAACTTTCTAACTGATTTCTTGGTTTTAAACTCAGTGTCCTGTGAATTAACCTTTTCTTGTTCCTTTTCCAAGTCAAGGCTTACAAGCCACATCCTATGAGTAATTGATTCCATTAAAACCCCCGAAAAAGGGGAATGAATGAGGAAAAAAAAGAAAAAGAAAGTAAGGAAGAATAGAAATGGGAGTCTGATCAGTAGTTGTAAATCGGGTACAAAATCATTATCACTTATATACACATATCCTTCCATTTACTCGGCTCAAATGGCTTGTAGCTCCAGAACGGCCTATGTTCAACTTGCTCATTTAGAAGCATTCGTATTATGTTCTATTTACAATATGACCTGCGTTGTTATATCAATACCGCCGACGTTGAATGATACAACACTTCGCTGATATTGTAAAGTACTTATGATACGAATTTATGTAAATATTCGTAATCTTCAAAAATTGTGAAGATTCTGGCAATTTTAGTCGAGAAAACAGCACGAAAAGTTCATGTAAATCAAGAGTTGTATCAGGTACAAGTGTGTTGTGTTACATTCACAACAACTCGTTAAACTTTAAATTCTACTGTTTTTCTTAATGACTTATTTATGACTATTATAATATATTGTACAGTATACGCGTCCGAACTGTGTAGGGTTTATGTCTAGACACCTCGCTTTGTAAATCCTCCACTGGTCATATCGCATCTAATATACTTGACAAATAAGAACCATGCAGGGCGATATGAATTGAAATGGTGAAACTATACTGGAACGGAACGATCTAGGAACTGTAGAACCCACATCTTTCATATTTTTGGGTCAAGGTAGTTTGGCCGGTTCGAGTAAATTCGTGACTAAGGTGTTTTTATCGTGTGATGAAAACGTAAATACTGTGTAATGTCTACTAAAAGAGCAGCACTGTTTTATATACGAGGACATAGCACGACTGGTCTTCAATCTAAAAAAAAAACAGGTGCTGCCTATTTATTTAATGGCAGATGTCAATATCAAGCAATATCGATAAATATCAAGCAAGGTAGAAAGGCAGGCCGATATTTTAGAGTAGGAAGCTGCTTTCATAAACTTGAGAAGACGTCCCCGTTGTCAGAAATGAGTCGCGTTGTTAAAACTGTTCATTCCATTTCGCGAACGATAATGTTCTGTTTTCCTATTATACTGATGATCGTTGGGTAAAACATATTAGTGCGAAGTACCTCCATCTTTCGTAACTGACCACTCCATCCACATCCAAGAGATTTATGAAAACAGTAACACTCAAGATCCAGAACTTCATTGTCATAAGACGTATCTTTGAATATATTTTTCGGTTCAAGTGGACATCCGTCAACAGGACATAGTTTTGAGCCACTAAAATTAGCAAAAAAGGTGAGTTTGAGAAGGTAAGCTCGGCAGATCTTAATATCAAAATATGACCGTAAAAAAAGTGTATTAAAGGTTCATATACACGATATGATTGTTGCATAGAGTTTACTTCCCTGGCTAATGCGATCATCGCTTAAGAGCAAAATTCCTTCAACTATTTACTCGTAAATACTTTCATACGTCCTGAAGACTGCAGGAGCGATTGTATGCGACAGTCGTACCGAGGAGGTCATTCCTAACACCCTCTTGTCACTTTCTATTAAGGAAAACAAAATACGGGAACCCAAAATAATGTCAATTCTTACAGATCTTGAATCATGGGAAGTGTGACACCTGTTCTTGCACATTTTCTACGCTTAACGAGACTGGGCATTTGTCATTAGCAGATCAGTTTACATGCGGTTAAACTGTCTAAATAGGTATGGTGTCGCCCAGAAATTCCGCTTGGTGTGTATATGCAATGTAAACAATTGCTTCCCCATTACCTAGGATCAGAATCAGATTGATGTATGTAAAACTGATATGTTTTGTACAAGTTTGGAATTCATCAAGTAAGAAAAAACAACCATGAAAAAGCTGCTAAAGGCAAGAAAATTCGTGAAACATAAATGTTGTTTACCAGTACTCATTGAAAGTCAACTAGAAAAATGGAGTAAAACAAATATTTGCTATTCCATATTATAAAATGTAAGTTTAGAGGGAGATGGATTAAAAATTCGAAATTTAGCAACTCAAATTTATATCTCTCAGTCGGTAAAGAATTGGTTTGGTTTGGTGGCAGAAACAGCCAGAAGTTCCTTCAAATTACAATATCTTTTAGCCAAGGAAACGGTTATCGTAACACGAGTCAGCTCAGTACATAAAGCACTACCTGATGGTGGATTCCTATCTTCTTTATAATTCTAATTCTTCACTTCAAACTATACGTAACAAATTGTCCCAACCTTCCTTTGCATGTAGGGTTGCAAATGGTACTATGGCTTACAATACAGCAGAGTAATTTGGAAGCCTAGGAGAAAATTTACTTTGGACGTAATGGACGATTATAAGCAGATGTGTCGCGCTTAAATCGAGACGTCTCTCCCCTGGTGTGGCCCAAAGTAAAATAATGAGTCTGATTCCGCCAGGAAAGAGTTAACGTTTAGTATTAACTCAGTTTTATTATTTTTCTTTTACGAGATCCTCTTGCATGTCACCGGAACTAGAATCATAGTCAACGTTCCCTGCTGAGTAATTGTGTGCAACTATGCACTTGGGAGAAAGAAATACCATCATCCCACTACCTGCTCCCGGCTTGGCCTTGTAGAGCGTCGGACTAGTAAACCGAAGGTCGCGGGTTCGAATCCCAGCCGTGGTCAAGCAGACTTTTTCTCTGCTTAGCCAGTATGGGTTTGTTCACTCTGAGTAATGCTAATATCCTTGCTCCTTGCTGAGATCAACACGTCAGGAGGCAAATTTTGCTTCGGCTAAGGAGGCCTGAATTTCGGAATTTTATTGAAGTGTCCAAACACATTCGATTTGAGCAGGACTATAGGTCCCATGCATAAATTCTGCAACAAACCAAGAGAGTTCTATGGGATAGGGAAAGCACATGGTTTTGAATGCAACTAAACTCACCGGCAGACTTGAATTAATACCGGATTGCATAAGGACCAGTCGATTTCTTTTTAATAATACTAAAGCAAAACTTCGAACAAATATCACTATTTCAATGTGAGCAGTTTATGTCAGCAAGCATTTGGTTGGCCTCTGCGACGCCAACAGTTTTTTCACTCATTGGTGCAAATAATTTAATGTAAGAATGCACTCGATAAATGACCCTCGAAGCAAATCAAAAGTTAACCAAATAAAGGTATTTAGTCTTTTTGCACTGACACTTAAACATTTTTCATTTGCATGTTAAAATTGTGTTTTGAATGTGCACTGTGTCAAATGTGAACGGCTCACTTCACTAATATAATACCATGTCGTTGCTGTCATGAATGCTTCACTGATTTAACCTTAAATTCAGTTATCGACATTGTTCTCATTGAATCCTTTAATGCGTGAGCTTTTTTCTTTCATTTTCCGTTCACTCTTTTTGTTTAGTTCTCCCATTTGTTCTTATGTTCCAGGTGCCCGATAGATAGGATTCTAGACGTTCAAGGATTAATTTAGACGCATAGCATTTACTCTGGTCATGACTCAGCAAGAAGTTCCTATCGATGAAGGATTTCTTCTTCCAAATAACAGATAGGGAGAATCGCACATTGATTGTGTTCCAACATATGGATCGGAAAAACCAAACGTTGACCAGCTGTAGCGCCGAATTGGATCTGTTTGTCTTCTCGGATTAAATTGGACCCAGGATTAAATATAGTGACAACGGAGCTAAATTTAGCCAGGAACTGCGAACGTTTCAAAACATTCTCAGCTCCTTCAGTTCAAACTTTCATACATCCGTTGAAGACAAGCAACCACAAGTGCCAGAAATGATTCTCTCCAATGTTGAAACAGCTGATCAATGACCAGCCGAAATCAGTGAGAATACTGCAGGTGACAAAACATCGAAGAGAAAGACTAGACAAGTATGTAGGCGATAGAAGGGAAATGGAAAGAACGGAAAATCCATTACAAAATGAAAGGGAAGAACAGCAACCGAGATTGCTTAGAAAAGAGAAGACTATTACAAATTTTAACCTTTATACTAATCTAAAGCAACCTACACTTGAGAGCTAGCCTTTCTCAAGACCAACGAGAAAGGAGAGCTGCGAGATATACTTCGAGCTACGATTCAGACTAAATAATACAAGGGAGATATTCTACCGACTGAAACGTCACAAGACCTGGAAGTTGAATCACTGCAACAGCGATAGGAAAGGATTGTGATGGAAAGCTTTAGTGCTTTTCGGAACGGAAGTGAACATGCGCTGGCGGATCTCCCATGATTGAATAGTAAGTAGTTTTCATATTACCGTTGTTTACTTTCCCACTAACGCAAAAATGGCGTTCACAAACGTGTTTTCGCTTGCACTTTCAGATTGATTTACAATAACGTAACAGGTTGGGGAACCACAGAGTTCACGTCTCCTCTCCGAAACCGTGGGTTACCCCAAGGCCCCCCCCCCCCCTATAGTAGAATAATACAATCTTTAAGCCCTATTAAATTAGACGTTTCTATAATTCCAGGAGTGTCTCACATATATTTCACCTAAATCGGTGAAAACACTGAACAAGTTCATTTCGCCAAACTTGAACTTGAGTGTTTCCCTCTGCACTAGTGTAACTTCGCAGTTACACTATAATAGATATTCTTAGTGATCTCCCAATCATCGCCACTCTCTTTCGTACCAATAGGGATGTTTCATGAGGAGACAACCTCCTCTCCGGTTAATCGGTCGCTAAAACGGTCTAACAGAATTAAAAACCTGAACTTAACGGTTAGGTGTTGTGAAAAACTATCATTTTGGTCGGTACAACAGTCTAGGTTGGTTGGTAATAGAGGCGACGGGTCGCAACACATTCCACTAAGGACGGTATCGGTTGGCCACCGCTTACCCTTGTCTTGCCATACATCAAATTTATACCCTTGGTTTGCGTGGGCCCTATTTTGTGTGGAACAACGAAATTAAACATGAAGCGAGAGAAAACGCTGTGTTATATAGTAACTCTCAAAGTCCATTTTTAACTGAAGGATGCTGCGTAGCAGCATTCGCGAGTCTATGCAAGCACTCGCACACATTCCAAATATCCCTATGGCTTTAATCATGACCAGGCTGTTTTGTACGGTGGCCCACAACGGCAGATGCAAATGTGTATATGTAACACAAACGTTTATTAGTAACATCAGTTGCTGCAAATATGTGTGTAAAATGAGCTGCTGCAAATATGTGTAATATGAGTTGCGACAAATGTATGAGTTGCGGCAAATGTATGTAAAATGAGCATGGCATACACACATTTTGCAGCTGCTGCCGTGGGCCACCATCGTTAGTGCGGTGATGTGCAAGTAAACAGACTGTGTTTACAGTGTTTATCAACTACGATGATTTTGAGAGTTACACGTTGCTACAACAAATTTTGTTAAATCAACTTTACACCCAGTAGAAGTATAACTGCAACTCGTAACGAGAATCCGTTTCCAGCCGATAATTTCAGAAAATAAAGTAGAAAACATACTCCGAAAATTAGTTCCATCTTGAACTCAAAATTTGAGAAAAACAAGTGGACACAGTGTTCAATAGTAATATTTCGAATTTATTACAAATTCATCATCAGACTAATTTACAAAAGCTAAACCTAGGTCAATATATAGGCACAAGCGTGGTGACATCATACAGGAAGAATGTGTAGGCGGAAGAAATTAGAGTGTGAATGAGTGATGTGTTATGTCAGGTCAATTGATGAGAATGTGTAGGCGGAAGAAATTAGCGTGTGAATGAGTGATGTGTTGTCTGGTCAAATAATGAGAGTTCTTTGCTGACTTTGAGTCCTACGTTTAGTTCTGGTTTTAGAGATTTGATGAAAAGTGCTTCCATTAGTAAAAGTCGGTTTTTGTTAAGTGAATTATTAGCATATAGTATTTTGTAGTTGTTAACGATGAGATTTTTTAACTTGGAAACGCGTATCTGAGGAAGTGTTTTGTCAGTCAAGTCGGTTATGTTTTGTGTGACAGTGTCTTGTGCGTTCTTGCATTCTAAAAAGTGTTGTCCTGCTGCACTGGTGTCATGTTTAGTGGCATGTTCATGAAGTCTTGTTTTGAGGCACCTTTCGGTTTTTCCAATGTAAGAATAGCCGCATCCAGGACAGGTTATTTGGTAAATGGCATTAGAACGGACTAAAGGAGGAATTTTGTCTTTGTTGGATGTGAAAAATGCGATCTTTTTAGTGTCATAAATTACTACAAATTTAACCGGTCTTATAAAACATCGGTGTAATTTCTTTAGACATGACTTAACAATATTTTCCCCTTGGGTTCCAAGATAAGGCAGGCGAATCCAAATTTTAGGCAAATTATCATCATTGGTTTGCGATTGAGATGAAGAACAGGTTTTAGCAGAAGTACTAACTTTACGTTTAAATTTGTTAATCAGGAAATGTTTCAAAGAATTACGATATCCATTCCACGACATAAAAGACTTAATGTTTATATAGAATTGTTTACCAACGTCCCTTTAACTAGAACCGTCAACATCATTTTAAAGCGTATTTATGAATCTAAGCTAATTGATACCACTCAGAAAAAGCACACCCTTAAAAAACTCATCAAAGATTGCTGCAGCAAAACTCCGTTTTCTTTTGACAATGAAATTTACAAACAAATCGATGGGGTTTCAATGGGATCCTCTCTCGCGCCTGTACTCGCTAATATAATCTTAACCGAATTTGAAGAAACTGTCATTTCCAACTGAATCAACTCTGGTACCATTAAATTTTATAAAAGATACGTAGACGACACACTTTTACTAATCAAACCTTCTAATATTCCGGCTTTACTCAAAACGTTCAACAATTTTGACAAGAGTTTAAACTTTATAGCTGACACCTTTCCAGATGACATTGTCCACTTATTAGACATAAAAATATCTGCTGATGGAACCGATATTTACCGAAAAGCTACACACACTGGACAATACACCCATTTTACAAGTTTCGAACCATTTCAAAGAAAAACTGCATGGATAAGATCACTCCTTGATCGCGCTCACAAAATTTGCAGCACTAAAAACTTATTTGACAGCCAAGTTAAAAACTTTAAGTCTTTTATGTCGTGGAATGGATATCGTAATTCTTTGAAACATTTCCTGATTAACAAATTTAAACGTAAAGTTAGTACTTCTGCTAAAACCTGTTCTTCATCTCAATCGCAAACCAATGATGATAATTTGCCTAAAATTTGGATTCGCCTGCCTTATCTTGGAACCCAAGGGGAAAATATTGTTAAGTCATGTCTAAAGAAATTACACCGATGTTTTATAAGACCGGTTAAATTTGTAGTAATTTATGACACTAAAAAGATCGCATTTTTCACATCCAACAAAGACAAAATTCCTCCTTTAGTCCGTTCTAATGCCATTTACCAAATAACCTGTCCTGGATGCGGCTATTCTTACATTGGAAAAACCGAAAGGTGCCTCAAAACAAGAGTTCATGAACATGCCACTAAACACGACACCAGTGCAGCAGGACAACACTTTTTAGAATGCAAGAACGCACAAGACACTGTCACACAAAACATAACCGACTTGACTGACAAAACACTTCCTCAGATACGCGTTTCCAAGTTAAAAAATCTCATCGTTAACAACTACAAAATACTATATGCTAATAATTCACTTAACAAAAACCGACTTTTACTAATGGAAGCACTTTTCATCAAATCTCTAAAACCAGAACTAAACGTAGGACTCAAAGTCAGCAAAGAACTCTCATTATTTGACCAGACATAACACATCACTCATTCACACGCTAATTTCTTCCGCCTACACATTCTCATCAATTGACCTGACATAACACATCACTCATTCACACTCTAATTTCTTCCGCCTACACATTCTTCCTGTATGATGTCACCACGCTTGTGCCTATATATTGACCTAGGTTTAGCTTTTGTAAATTAGTCTGATGAATTTGTAATAAATTCGAAATATTACTATTGAACACTGTGTACACGTAACGACATCTGTCACGTAACATGTCTCGCGATGATTTGACTCACTAACCAACAAAATAAGCATTCAAAACAGTCATACCCTCGTTTCGTATGAATTACAAAATCCTTTGTTTCTATTGCTGCTAACGGCCTCTAACCAGTGCCGCGTCACAGATTCAGTCGTTGGGAGTGAAATCCTCATTTCAACACTACCTTACTAGCGAATAAACTTTATTTTTCATTCGCTTTGTATTCGTGAGTCGCCCTGAATGGCTCTTTGATTCTTGTTTCTGATTGGGCAAACTGTCCTGGCGTTTCATTCTGCTCTTGAGAATATAAAAACCGGAAGTAGATTGTCAGGTTGCGCTTTCAAGCTTGTCATGTCAATTCCCACAATACCAGTATATAATTGTATATTATGAAACGTCTTCAATGCATGGCTAGAGATTCACCAGCCATTAAAAATTAATTTTTAAGAACACAATTCTTGGTTACTATTCGCTCTTATTTGCAATATCGTAAGCGACAATGCTAGTGTGCAGATCACGTGTGCCAGCAGATACTGTCCCCCGCATAGCGTCTCCCCTAACACTATCACCTAGCAGATTCTGTCCCCTCTCCAAAAATTCAAAACTAGTGCGGTAACGTTTAGTTTTTACGTATTTTGATAGAAAACGTGAAAGGAATCTCCAAGTTTAAACGATCAGTTTCGTATAATTCATAATTAATAAAGATAAATCCCAGCGCAATTTCAGTGTTATCAAAACAAAAATCGGCAACGGGGTTTCAAATATCCAAGCAACTCCCAAGGGCCAGTTTCATCAAAGCACATTTTCCGTGCTCGTTTTTTGACAATAACAGGTATGAGTCATCAAAACAATCGGTAACGGGGTTACTAAAATCCAAGCAACTTCCAAGGGTTTCATTAGGCAACAAGCAAAAGTCACGAAAGCGACCATACGCTACAAAGCGCAGTTTTGGTGTTTAACCGAGATTTGAATACGGCGATTTCAGCAATAGTTTGTTGACTAAATATTTAGCCGAGCGATTTTAACAGTTTGCTGTGTGAATATTGAATTGTACGATTTTAATATTTTCAAGATGTCTAGCTGAACAAATTTAAATTTGGTTGAACGATCGATTTTGTCAAAAAAAAAAGTTTTGTGAAATCAACGATTAGTCCAGTGGCGGGTTTAGGGTACGTCAAAAAGGTCAATTCTATTTCAGAATCATCCTCAGGGTATTATGAAACGAAGCTTCACAATTAACCTACACTGCCGAAGTCAACTGAAAAATGTTGACTCGAGCGGGATTTGAACTCGCACCTTCGGGATACCGGTCCGCCGCTCTACCTGTTGAGCTATCGAGTCCACAGGGATTGGAGATGAGTTTTTATCCAATTTAAGTGCACGAAATATTCTCGCGACAACTTAACGCTATCCATGAGGATGGATGTGCAGTGTTTCAATTCTATTTCAGAATCATCCTCAGGGTATTATTAAATGATAACTTCACAGTTAACCGGTGGACCGGTATCTCGAAGGTGCGAGTTCAAATCCCGCTCGAGTCAACATTTTTCAGTTGACTTGTGAAGTCATCATTTCAAATAGGTCAGCCGACTGAGGTGACTATCGCACTATCCTAAGATATCAGACTGACTTTGCGTTGCGTATTTGCCGCTGTAAACTCGTCAGATAGTTTTGTTTACATCGCCGAATCTTAATTTCCTGAGTCGTATTTAGATCTATTGCATTTGTCGTCTATGGTAACATTGCCGAGCATCAGAATCACGCTCTAGCCGGTTTCTCGGTCAAGCTCAATTAGTTTGCAGAATCTTTTGATTGTATTCCTCTTTGCAATTGGCTGGTTTGTTGAAACCGCTTTTATCGTGAGCCGTGATTGGTTTGACCAATTTCGTTGTCTCTTTTTCCGAATCATTTTGTTTTGCTTGCTCTGATTGGCTCAACCTTTTAAGACGCTCCTTAACAGCATCAGCTATTGGCTTAGCGGTATAAACTTTGAAGATTTTTGCCGAATTTGTGATGTCATCTTGCCGAGTTTGCTGAGGTATGCCACCTTGCCGAGACTATCACGTTTCATCCGTTGTCTTCTGATTGGTGATATTACCGTAAGCAGTGTTCGGTTGACTTTGAAACGCTTGAACTAGCGCGTGGAGATCGTTTTCAGTGACAGTCTTACGGTCCTTCCACATGTTATCTACGAGATTTTTGAAAAGCTTTACTGCGCTTAACAGCGATGATGGTAAGACCTTGTTTTTCATCTGAAACACTGATGTCGATATTAAGCGTTCGCAGTCTTTCCGCTGATGGTGGTAAACGTCTCGATAATAAATTTTGGCCCCGAGTACTTTGACATTTCATATGCAGTAGGCAAGAAGACAGGCATTGCTCTCAGGTAAAGTGGTCTTCGTGAACAGATTTTCTTAAAATTCATACAGGAAAATTTGACTTATTGATTGAGGATAATATAATACGGGTTAATGCTAAAGAGTAATTAGCCACTTTAGAAACTGCAGGGACTGGGTACGGTTCGTGTCCCGCACGGGAGTATGGTGATGATAACTTTATTTATTCACGCTAGCCTCGACAACATATGCTGGTTTCCACGAAGGGCGTGAGAAAATTAATAAAAAAAAAAAAAAACCAAAAAAAAAACCTTTGAACTTTAATGCGTGCAGAGCAATCGAGTGATCTACATCATTACTCATATTTGTAATTACTCGGGCAGATCTGTTTTGCAATTTTTGAAGCCTCTTTGATTGGGTTTCACCTAAACCATCCCATACTTCACAACAGTAGTCAAAGTATGGACGAACAGTCGAATTGTACACGGATAATAGTGAATCTTTGTCAACGAAATCTTTTAAGCATCTAAGGGCTGATATTCCTGAAGTTATTTTTTTACAAATATAGTTAGTGTTGTTTTTCCAAGACAAGTGCTGATCAATTATTACCCCAAGAGTTTTACATTCATTAACTTGACTGATTGATTTGTCATCAATTTTAATATTGGGTAGTGAATTTGATATACTCTTCATCATTGGCTTAGATCCAATGATCATAAATTCAGTCTTTGCCACATTCAGGCTAAGTTTGTTGACGACTAACCATTTTTTGAGGGTGTCTAAGTCAGAGTTCATTGCGATCTCTACATCTGCAATTGTTTCCCCGCTTGTCGTCAAATTAGTGTCATCCGCAAACAAGCAGGGTTTTGAATTTTTAAGACAATGAGGCAAATCATTGATATATAACAAAAAGAGTAAAGGTCCCAGAATAGAGCCTTGAGGTACGCCACACTTTATCTTTCTTTGGGATGAGAGACACCCATTAACCTGGCAAACTTGGCTGCGGTCCCAGAGATAAGATTTTAAGAGAGCTAAAGCACTTCCTTTTATTCCATATGCCTTCATTTTACTAAGTAAAATTTGATGGTCTACAGTATCGAATGCTTTTTTTAAATCGATAAAGACCACCAGGTTAAAGAGCCTTTTATCAATATTCATATACCAGTTGTTCGTACAATCCAATAGAGCCGAAGCTGTTGAGTGGAATTTGCGAAAGCCA
Organism: Heliopora coerulea; assembly: GCA_030142905.1. Classification (NCBI taxonomy): domain Eukaryota; kingdom Metazoa; phylum Cnidaria; class Anthozoa; order Scleralcyonacea; family Helioporidae; genus Heliopora; species Heliopora coerulea. The sequence continues at coordinate 102,116 of JASJOG010000517.1, forward strand.
AATTGATTTTCGCTCAAAATATTATAGTCCGTTAAGTATGTGTACAATTGCTCATATAATATTTTTTCAAATACTTTGCTAATTGTTGGCAGGATCGAAATTGGTCTGTAGTTACCAGGCAAATTTCGACAGCCATTTTTAAAGAGAGGAAGTACTCTGCCCACTTTCCATTCCGAAGGAAATGAACAAAGTGTCATAGCCTGATTAAGGATATAAGTCAAGCAGTCCGAAATTACTGGCGCAGCTATTTTGAGAATTTTCGAAGAGATGTTATCTATACCAGTGGCTTTATTGGCAGGGAGGTCAAGAAGGAGATGATAGAGCTGACTGGTTGTAATTTCTTTGAATCCAACAAACTCTGATTTAGCTTTTGGAATGTATTCATGAAAGCTTTTTGGATAAGAGTCATTGATTTTACTAGCCAAATTGGGGCCTATTGTGGAGAAGTAGTCATTGAAACTCTCTGGAATATTAGCAGGATTAGTAATGGACACCCCATCTACTTTAAGCTCACTCACTTTGGTTGGTTTACTTACACGGCCCAGTAAATGGTTAATAGTTTTCCAAGCTTCCCTTGGGTTATTTTTTTGAGCAGCAATTTTATTGGAAAAGTAATCTTTTTTTGCATTTCTCAGCCCAATGTTTACTTTATTTCTAAGTGCTTTGTAGCTTGACCAATCTGAATCAAGGTTAGTAATAATGGCCTTCCTCTTAAGCCTATCTCTTGAATTTATGAGATTTTTTATCTCACTAGTAAGCCAGGGGACACTATTTACCCTCAATTTTTTGTGGCAAAGTGGTGCATGCTTGTTAAGCACCTCAAGAAATAAATCTTTCCAGACAATCCACATATCATTGGCATTATCAGGGTAAAAGTAAACATATTCCCATTGTTGTTTGAGCAAATCATTGATAAAATGTTCTTCATTAAAGTTTTTCATGTTTCTGATTTCAACAACATTTTCTTCTTTCTTTCGAGTGATGGATATTTTCTGAATTGCATATACTAAACTATGATCACTTAAACCTGTATGAATCACACCAGAGTGAGAAATCTTTTCTGGCTTGTTTGTGGAAATATGATCAATTAAGGTGGCACTTGTCATTGTGATACGAGTAGCTCTGTCAATTAATTGTGTCAATTGATACAACTCATAGTAAGCTTTTAAAATTTTTGTTGGTGTGTCTGGAGTTTTTTTAAGTAAATCACAATTCAGATCTCCAAGAATATACACTTCTTTGTTTTCATCATCAATTGCTTTAATTAGCTTTTCAAAATAAAGAAATCTTCAGTTGGTACACTTTGGGATCTATAAACTGTAGTCACAAGAAATGGTCGACTATGTGGTTTGTTGATTTCTAAGCAAACAGCCTCCAATTTTGAGGGAACAAGATCATTTCTTATCTTGTAACTGACAGAGCTACGTAGATAGACACAAACTCCACCTCCATTTCTTGTTCTGTCTTTTCGAACAATATCATAGCCATCTATATTCACAATGCTGTCAGATATACTTGGATCAAGCCTAGTTTCATTAAAAGCTATCAGGTCAATCTCTTTTCCTGACATACTAATTCTCAATTCCAGGCGCGGATTTAGCGTAGGTCAAACCGGTCAACTGCTGCACGTATGTTTTCGAAACCTGATAAATTTAGGATATCAATCCAGTTAAATCATATTATGCGGTCAGTTGCGTACTTAAACCTGACTTCCCTACGGTTGTCGATTCCAGTTTTTATTATAACCCATTTTATGCAGTAGCAGCAGTGCAATCATCATGCAGCATTTCAGCGGTCTTTATGACCGGTTTGGCGGGCTTTACCCTATAATTCTAATGCATGTGATTGGCTAGATGTGAGGTTACCATGGGATGCAAAGTGTTTTGACCGGTTTGGCGGGCCTTACCCTGCAAATCTAATGCCTGTGATTGGCTCGATGTGAGGTTACCATGGATTCTGACCGGTTTGTGCCCAAATTTGGGGTATTTTGCCACATCAGGCGGCTTAGCCTACATGATTTTGCCTTTAAGACGCATTTCTCTATTGGTCAAAGTAATAAGACGCCAACCTTACATAGCATTTTATTGGTTTATTTTCTTGCCCCGGTCATGACTCATCTTTCGCCGACAACGTGAGCGGTTGACTTTGAGTATATTGTTCTTTCTTTGTGTTCGTATATCGAAATACTTGGAAATTCAAACGTCTTTATTCAAAAGGCAATGGAAAACCTTTTCGAAGCTGTGCAAATTGCTCTTCAGAGCAACGACGTCGGATACCTATCAGATCAGGCGAAAATTTTAAGTGAGAAACTAAGTTCAAGACCGAAGTGTTCTTCGGCTGAGCTTACTTCTCGTTTGATGAAGAATCAGCTTCATCGCCACATCGGGGCTGAATTCTTTATACCGAGCACGGCGAGCAGTATGAAGACCCCTGGAGTCACTTTAACGGCAATCAGGTACATAAATATTGCATGATATTCACTGTTTTGGTTTGAGTTGGACAGTGATTCGATGGCATCGTGACATCACATCACGCATATTTTAAAAATTCGAGCAATTTGAATATATTGTCTTCTATGCGCTAGTCATTGATTTTATTCATATTTATGTGTAATGTGTCTAATGGCAAATACGAGACAAGCCATGACCTTGAAATAGTAATTTCAAATTTTCAATATTTCTTTCAATGTGATATTTCACATGACACCGGAATTAAGTTGAATAAGCATTTGTTATAGATCTCAGGCGACAGGAAATTGCCTTTACAGCTCAGTGTCAATACTTTTGGTTGGGGACAACAGTGTTGTGAGTACTTTACGTATTTTGACTTCTATTGAGCTTTTTCTCAATCCTCAGTTTTATGCACACCATCCATTATTTGAAGCAGCTGCAAGCAAGCATCCTGACCTCAATTTTGTTAATCTTTTGCCTTTGTCTGTCTCAGCTGCATGTCTAGACTCTGGTTTTGAGACTGAGGAACTAGTTAAAAAGGAAGCCATCATTAATTGCCAAGATAACACATGGTCCTCCTTTTTGTGCATTTTGGGTTTGTCTTCTGTTATCGGGGATAATATATCCACTCACTATCCAGATTCTGGGGATATTAGACCAAGGCAATTACCAAGGTCAGAGGGTTTATTTTTTTGTTACTGAGTGGGAGGGGGGTAAAGGGTTAGATCAAGGCTGGAATGACATGGGAAATTGAGCAATTCCATGTCCTCGAAATGTTCCAAAACGTCTCCTATATCTAACCAAACTCCCTGCAATTGTAGGGTGTGAAGGCGGGTTTCTGGCGCCTTAAAACCAGATGGCTCACTTTCTCGGCTTCTTTCAGAGGCTGTCCATGTCGGAATTGGTATATAACTATCTATTAGTTGTAATTCCTAGGCATGCTGATGAGCCCTGATATTGGGCGAAACAGTCAACTGTTGCGCAGCTAACATACCATATTAACGCATTGTAACTGCGCTTTCTTAATTTTCCGGGGGGTTGCTATAATTTTCCGGGGGGCGCCGACTGGTCACGGTCTGACCGACGTTCGAAAAATCCTGTATCCGCGCCTGCTCAATTCATCAATTTTTTTTGATAGACTAACAATATTGAGGAAGGCCATTTTAAAGCCTCTAGCATTAGGAAAAGGGCCAAGTCCATTAGACATAATGCTACTCACATTATCGCCTGGTAAAGTAGAAATAGTTATTGGTACCTCAGGCGTTGGCTCACGTATCTGAGATACATTGACCATTCTCTGTTCCGTTGACGATAAGCCAGTCGAAAAAAATCGTTGGCATTATCAGCAATAACAGTCGGGTACTTCACATGGACAGACCGTAAGTAGTTGCAATATTTGCTGCCTAACAAACTATCTCCACTACTATTTAGGTTCAAATAAGAACCATTCAGAAAATGTTTGTCAATGCAGCTATTGTCAATGTAAGAGACATTGTGTTTTTGGCACAGATTTTGCAACAAATTATTGTAATTGATGATTTTATCATTATTAATCTTCCCATCATACCTCTTGATTATGTTGGAGACTGCAACATTTTCTGCACAGGCTTTTACTTCTTCAATCAGCTTTTCCATTTTCTTGGCTACATGATCTTCTTTCTCGTGGACCAGATCGTTAGTTCCAACATGGAGGATTATGGTGTCATACTGCTGACTTTCATACTGGTTGAACTGAATCTTGTCACGGATCTGGTTAATAGTGGCACCACTGTAAGAATGGCAGGTGGTTTTTTTCTTGCCAGCTCGCTGAATTTTCTTGGGGTCAATGTTCTTAATCATTGAGTCTCCAATGACTAAGATATTTCCACATTTGTTTTCTTTCGCATCTCTTAATTTTGGTCTCACTCGGTTAGTTGTCGTCTTCTTTAGGTGGGAGAATTTCCGTTTATGTTGGCTACGGTAGTCACCGATTTGAGAATCAAAGCTCACCTCAGAAACCAAGACAGCATCCTCAGTGTGAGTGTTAGACTCTTGGCAGTCCTCAATATCCAGGGAATCGAAACGGTTCTGTGTAGTTGCAGGAGCAGCGACAGGAATGATCTTCTTGGGCGTCTTCTTTTTAGTCTTAGCTTCAATCCACAGCTCTTGTTTGATGTCCAGCGCGGATTTGATGCAGCTGTTGTCTTCAGCAACCTCCACGATGCTCACCTTCAATTGCTCAAGTTCGGCCGCCATGTTGGATTTCTCGTCAACAAGACTGATCAGCCTCTGACTGGTCTCGTTTTGTTTTCTTTCGAGCTTGTTCACCAGATCCATTAAATTAAATATTTTATGCTTGAGAAGTTCACAATTCTTGCAGTTGGATTCGTCGTTGGCATCAAGATTGTGTTCTTCAGCGTCATCTGATTTCTCGTCATCACCCACGTGGTCATTGCCTTTCAAGCTCAAAAGATCCGGAGACAACAAGTGTGTTTTCTCCATACTTCTTTGGGCAGATTTCTTCAAAGAAGAGTACAAATACTTTTGTTTGTTGTCCTGAACGATGGATAGCCTTTGGTCGACGGAACCTCTCCATTTGAGGCAGAACTCTTTATTCAGGAATTTCTTCGTATCGCCTCCTGGTGATGTCCATTTACCGATCAACTTTAGATCGGCTTCTACGAAGTGCTTTAGCTCCTTCAAATCCCCCTTCCAATAAAATATATCTTCACGGAGATATAGGAGGCTGGAATCTGTAGTAGTTGAACCAGAAGAATCTGGTAGCGACTCTGGTACACACAAAGATGAGGAGCTTGTCGACTCGCGATCATCCGCCATTACATCGTTTTCAACTTTATCGTTTTCAACTGTTTTGGGGGACGCTCAAACGTTTTCATTAACTCAAAGTTATAAATGATTGATATAAAAGATATACGACAATGGTCTTGAAATAGAATTGTTGTGTTCCTCTCTGTACGAACAATTGGAGAAACTCACCAAATCTTAAGGTGTATTCTATACCAAGTGATGAAGCAGTGCGGAAGGAATACGCTAGACTAATCCGAAACGATAACCTTCGTGATTCTTCCAGCACAAGAATTTGTGGCAAGCACTTCACTGGAAGGGAAAGAGTAGCCAGAAATCAACTGCCATCGATATTTCCGTGGACAAAAGAAGTCAACATTTGCAGAAAAATAGAAAAACATGTTTTGCTGTCTTCTACATCAAAGGAAAGGACAGCCGACGGAGAAGTAAATGCCTCTATAACAAGGACAAGCTGAAGGGTTTTCAGAGATGGCAGAAACTACTGATGTGTTAACATTTGATGCTCTTGTTCCCTCGAAAGAAAACGAAACCCAGATTGAGAGTGCAGAATATTCGACTGAAAAGGAAACTCTCCGCCTTGAAGTAGAAAAGCTAAAAGCAGAGGTAAAGAAATTAAAATATAAGCAAGAACATGATCCTGTATTTGACATTGATGACTATAAGACGAGCGACAGAGATATTTCATTTTATACTGGATTTGCAAACTATGAGACGATGGTATTGTGTTTCAATATACTAAAACCTAAACTTTACAACATAAGTTATGGAAGTCATGCAAGAAGTCAATTTGACCATGAAAGACCAGGCAGGCCTAGGAAACTATCACCATGACAAGAATACACTGTGGTTCTTATGCGTATGCGCTTGGGCTTATTTGCAAGGGATCTGGCACATCGATTTCGTGTTTCTGAGGGCACTGTTTCAGTGATACTCCGTGCCTGGATAAAGTTCATGAGAGCAGAGTTGGACCCAGTTTGTATTTTGTGGCCAGCAAAGAAGCAGATGAAATGCTATATGCCAGCTATATTCAAGGAATTTTATCCTGACTTGGTGTCAATCATTGACTGCACAGAAATATTTATGGAGTGCCCTTCTGGTTTGGATAATCAGTCTGCATGTAATTCTCACTACAAACCCCATAACACAATGAAAGGCCTTGTGGGAATTACACCAAACAGGGTAATAGAAATTGTCAGGAAGTCAAGTTACCTTGAATATTTGAACAAGGGTGATTTTGCCATGGCTGATAAAGGCTTCACCATTCAAGATGATTTAGCTTCTGTTGGTGCCCATCTAGTTATTCCCAACTTTCTTAAAACAAGGAATCAGTTCTCCAAGGCAGAAAATCAACACAATAAAAAAATTGCAAGTCTGAGAATTCATGTAGAACGTTGCAAGGAGAGGCTGAAAAATTGGCAGTTTTTTGACCGACCAATCCCTATAACATTGCATGATATTGCACCTGATGTATGGATAGTTGTTGCATGTATTTCTAACTATTTACCACCACTTATCAATTAAATGAATCCTGCATGTTTGTCTTTTTTTTTCATTTGATTGTGATAAATTCTAAACCTCACTGACAATTCATGGAAGGAACATGATGGAATTTAATGTTTAATCAATGTTTGCAAAATTTTTACCCTTCATTAAATTTTTTACATCCTCTATATATATACATACACACATACATACATACACACACATTTATTCAGCCTACCTAAATGCACAAAGAAGAGCTTCAGAACTATTTGCACATATTTACAATCAAATATATCTTGCTATTTACAAGGACTTGATCATTCTTTTCACAATATTAAAACTTTTTATAATATAAAAACTGTTTAAATGTTCTGCAAACATTTGTCAAAAATTATGATTCTGCAAACAACTAAACTGTTAAGTCAGGAAATATTATAAATTTATAATAAGAATAAAGGCATTTATCAATATACCTTACTATGTCTCTGCAGAAACCACTAACTTATATTTCGCCGACAATTCGAATATTAAGAGGATGTCTTCGCACTACAATGTCGCAGACGCAAAACAAAGGAACCAGAATAATCTTGTGTGACACGTCTTGTCCTAACACTGTCGTCGATGTGAACAAGACGTAGGAAAAATTTCAATTTCGTCGCTCGGGGGAATTTTCTTCAGGATTGGTTTGTGTACAAGATTTTATTGTGCGACACGTCATCCTTTAACGACGATCGAATTTTTACTTGCTTCTACGCTTATTAAGTTCTAGCCTCAAGTGTATGTCAGTTTTCAAATATCTGTTAAAGCGCTAGATAATGACTTATAATGAAATGACCAAGTGAACGTTTAACAGAAGTGGATGGAGTATTTTTATTTTCATGTAAACAAAACGCTCAAAGCAAGAATATTGTGGTTTAAAGCTGTACTGTACCACCAATGTACACTGTCCTTTACCGACAGTATTTTACCTGGTATAATCTAATATTATTTCTTCATATTCTCATGTAGTAACTTACGATGTTATTCTTTGTTTGATACAGCCTTCGCAGAATCTGTAACCGCACGACGTTTGATGAGGACTACGAAGTGCCAACGAACATATGGGACATTTGTACCTTGGATCTAACGCCTTAACGAATTGTATGTCGTAACCTCCTGTTTTATCACTTTCGTGAGCCATTCAACCCTAAGAATGAAAGAAGAGCCCGTCATTAGTTCATCGAACCACCGCGCGTCCATCTTTTGCCAACATTGTATGCGTTTTTGGTATCCATTTTATCGTAAAGGGGGAAAAGTGGTTTCCCTAATGACCAGGGGCCGCGGAGCGGCTTTTTAAGTGGGGGAGGGGGCTAAAGGGAATGAACGGATGTCTTTCAATTCGCGCGAAAATTTTAGGGAGTCAAGAGGCATACGGTCACGTAAATGAAATCGCTAAAGCACTAAAACAATACTTCTTGCATTTTAAGAGATGTTTTAATTAACAAACAATTATTATCACAACCATCATAATATTCGGTTTGATAAACAAATCGTGAAATTTAACAAGTATAAAAGTAGTATATAATTAAATGCAAACGCAATATGTATGGGTCTCAGTACAAACCAAGATTTGTATTTTAGTAAAGCTGAAAATCGTCAACTTAAAAATGTCTTTGTGCAATGTCGCTGGCTTTACCGATTCTATCGTTTGATTGATTTGTGATGCTACTTCGGGATTCTTGGATACATGATTCAACAGGAAAAGCTATAGTTTCTTGGCTAGACTAAAAGACCGAAACTGATGTTGTTCAATGTGTTTTGTTTTTTTATATTCTTACGTATCTTTTAATCTGTAGACCCAAATAAGGGCAGTTTTTGCGGTTTCAAAAAGGTTGGGGGCACAATGGTCTTGACCACCGTTGGTTTGGGATTGTTTAAATATTTGCGATGCTTTGGACTACATTTTAAAATTAGCAGTTTATACATGCAATCTATTAACATTTAGTTTTTTTCTTGGTGGCGAATTCCGTTTTCTGAAGATTAAATTATTTTTCTTAGGATAAAAAGTGGGGGGCTAAAGCTTCCCCAGCCCCTCCCCCTCCGCGGCCCCTGAACGCTTCGTGTACTTCAAAGGTAAAGGCAAGGTTTACAATTTGGCATGACCTACCATTGCCGCTAACTGTGAAGTACATCACTCTGTGCCAGTTTGCGGGCGTTTAGAGTTATTTTGTAATCCTTTTTTAAGTGTTTGCTCCAGTCATAACGCTGTATTTTCTCTTGCAAATAAAAAATTTTACACTGAGAGAAACAAGTGTTTATATTGCGCAGGCTGAAAAGTCCTTTCATTAGAAATTTTTCACATTTCACCAGAACTTTTTTCCGTGGAAATTGACTTCAAACTACACATGTCGAAAAGTTATTTGGCTAGAAAATTTTGGTATTTCTTGATGGAAATAGGCGTTTGTGCGATTTTCGACCTGGAAAATAACCGCCTCTTGAAAGTAGCTAGCCTTCGTATTATAGTCGTTCCTCAAGGCTCCAAAATCCGGAAGTTACCAACCTGGCTACTTCCGGAAATACATTCGGCCCCCTTTGACATCAAACGGGGTTGTTCTCGTTCGATGACGTTGGTTTAAGTGCTACGAGACTGAATCGCAAGGAATTAACGGTTGAAATTCAGGCCTTATACATAACGTGTTGTATTAACAAAATATTCTATATTTAGGACCAAATGGAAATAGTTATGTCTTAAAAGAGAGCAAGGTAGATCTTCGAACGACAGGACAATTTGTCTCACTGATTCAATTCTTCATGTAGACTTTTGAAACGCTTTTGAAATTAGCGTTTATTAGTTTAGTCCCTTTATTCTTTCCAATTTTGAGCGGCGAGAATGCGCTTCGGAGAAATAACTCGTAGATTTATCACCGTTTATTAGTTTAGTCCCTTTATTCTTTCCAATTTTGAGCGGCGAGAATGCGCTTCGGAGAAATAACTCGTAGATTGTGTTGAATCTGGAATTCGCGAGTCTGCGGGTACTCGCACACACTCCAAACATCCCTACGGCTTTAATCATGACCAGGCTGTTTTGTACGGTGGCCCACAACGGCAGATGCAAATGTGTATACGTAACACAAACGTTTATTAGTAACATCAGTTGCTGCAAATATGTGTGTAAAATGAGTTGCTGCAATTATGTGTAATATGAGTTGCGGCAAATGTATGTAAAATGAGCATGGCATACACACATATTTGCAGCTGTTGCCGTGGGCCACCATCGTAAGTGCGGTGATGTGCAAGTAAACAGACTGTGTTTACAGTGTTTATCAATTACGATGATTTTGAGAGTTACACGTTGCTACAACAAATTTTGTTAAATCAACTTTACAACCAGAACTATAACTGCAACATGTAACGACATCTGTCACGTAACATGTCTCGCGATGATTTGACTCATTAACCAATAAAATAAGCATTCAAAACAGTCATACCCTCTTTTCGCATGAATTACAAAATCCTTTGTTTCTATTGCTGCTAACGGCCTCTAACCAGTGCCGCGTCACAGATTCAGTCGTTGGGAGTGAAATCCTCATTTCAACACTACCTTACTAGCGAATAAACTATTTTTCATTCGCTTTGTATTCGTGAGTCGCCCTGAATGGCTCTTTGATTCTTGTTTCTGATTGGGCAAACTGTCCTGGCGTTTCATTCTGCTCTCGAGAAGATAAAAACCGGAAGTAGATTGTCAGGTTGCGCTTTCAAGCTTGTCATGTCAATTCCCACAATACCAGTATATAATTGTATATTATGAAACGTCTTCAATGCATGGCTAGAGATTCGCCAGCCATTAAAAATTAATTTTTAAGAACACAATTCTTGGTTAACATGTTTGAGGAAGTTGATCGTCCAGGTTAGTGTAGTCTTGAGAAAGACTGTTGGTTGAAGTGACTGACGTTTCGACAGCCTTAGCGGCGGTCATCTTCAGTCACTTCAACCAACAGTCTTTCTCAAGACTACACTAACCTGGACGATCAACTTCCTCAAACATGTCAAGATTCTCCCAGGTACTTGCAATATCGTAAGTGACAATGCTAGTGTGCAGATCACGTGTGCCAGCAGATACTGTCGCCCACATAGCGTCTTCCCTAGACGTCGGTCTACGTAAATGCTTTCTTCTGAGAAATCGAAAGTAGTTTAGGCGAACACATAGTGTTAAACTGGGAGACACCGATAAGTCTTAAGATTCGTTGATTTTGTGCTATAAACAGAAGTATTAACGTTATTACTGAAAAAAGTCTTGGAAAAGGAATAAACTTCTAGCAATACGTACAACTCTATTCACTGTATTGCATTGTGCAGGAAGAAGGTACGTAACCACCAAGTTGCATTTACTTATCCATGCTATAATACAAGAAATATGTCCGTTAATCCCTTTGTGGATAAGTTGGCATTCGTTTGGCCCGCGTACAATATTGGGCTGTTCACGTTTTCGAAAGTGGTCGCTTACGAACGAAAATTACGAGAATAAGTTGTAGCAGGCTGCAAGCCGGAAATGGTAACTCTTTCCCTGAAGTCTGTGTTGTGGTCGATTATTAGAAGAATACAACTCCCCTCGTCAAGACTATGCCTGGCAGACAAGTATTGAAAAGACGGTCGAAGTCAGTGTACTAATCCCTTAGGAAACACGCAGATTGAAACAAGAGATGCGAAAGTTGGGTCTTGTGGAGCATAAAATAGGAAGTCGGGGAAAATAATAACTCTGACAGCATTATCCTCCTCCTAACTTCTTGAAGTCGAGTCTGTCTCCGGGAAAGCATTTCCTCAAACCATCGCATATATAATGTAAGGAAACGACCTGGCGATCTCAGGCCAAAATTCATAAATTTAAACTGAAGCTTATCTCTTTCTGAAAGCGAAAGTGCAAAAATGGAAACAGGGCTAAACGAAACTAGAAGAGTTAATCAATTGGGTTCTATTACGCATGTGCCTCACAGCACCCGTATACTAACAAGAGTCGAGTACTGTGCAGTGGAGAGTGAGGATGCTGCGCCCTCTTTTGGGCCTATTAAATTTAATGTCATTTTGGAAACGCTTCACTGGTCAATAAAAGGTCGTGAATGGTTGGTCGGTAAGAGCGTGGACGGGTCGGTAAAATAGGCTACAGCAAGTAGTACACCTTATCCTCTCTTAAAACGGCCACATTATGCCTCCGAGTTCTTCATGTGACCGTTAATGGACTTTGACTTGTTTTGAAAATGGAACTTGAACTTGAGAACTTGGGTCGAATCCATGTCAAGTTCAGCCAGACTGTCTCCATCGGCAGAGAAATTTGCTCTACATCCTCCTGGATGATACAATCTCGGTCATGCCCCAGCCAACCCACCCCTCTAAAAAGGAAGAAATGCCACATACTTCTTACTAAGTCATATCACCAGTTAATAGAAGCTCGTGTATTGGTGAATTTAGCTCTCAGAAATTGCCTCCTGATAGCAGGGACGGGCTTAGGAAGACGCGTTTCTCCCTTTTTTTGATTACTTATGATATGGCTTTCGTGGTCGGTTACAAAACACAAGTATTAAACACATTGACTACCCGGAAGATTGATGGTTATTTTCAAAGATAATAATAACAAACATCAGAAAAGAAAGAGTAAGTAGAAAAGTTTCAAATTAAAAAGTACGGGAGACGATGGTAGCATAAAAATTCTTCAACTAAACCGCCACATTGCAGCGTGAATTGGTAAAAAAAATTTGCGTTCCCCTTTCTCAAAATTCTGGATCCATCCCTGGATAGAGTCAGATTAACCTGATCCAAATATGAATAAGTAGCTGAAACATTTAGGGCTTGTTTTGCTTAGGTCATAAAGTCGCCAAATACTAAGCAAACTGTTTGATCAGCCCTGTAGAATCGCCATTTTTGAAATTTTCACTTTCTTTCGTTTTTTGAATTGGGTTACCAATTTCAGGAATGATTTATGAACTAGCCTCCAGATGACTCTGGTTTGTCCTTAGTTTGAGTGCGCGCGGAAGGTGAAGACTGGGAGGGAAGAAAATACGCGCCAAAATCTTCGAAAAGAATGTCTCACCGCATGTAATGCACTATCTTTCCTGCAGAACAGGGAAAGCATTAAAGCGAGATTAGCCTTAAGATGGAACGCCTCTTATTACAAGTGCGGTGTCACAAGGTTCTACAAAAAACTGGTCATAGACGAGATACGCAAACTGGTTAACTTGTCTTCAAAACGCTTTATTTACAAAATATATTTACAGTTGCATTCTCCGCACCCTTCTCGGTGTCTGACGAAACTCGAAAACAAACGCCCACGCAACCACACCCACGTATGCTTCGGTGTGTCACATTGAAAGTGTTTTAATATTTATATACTCGACAGAATTTGTTACATGTGGCCAATCTACTGTCCAGCTAAAATCCTCTAAAAATATTGGGATAGGCGCTTATTCGACATTTTACGGTAGTCGAAGAACTTATGTCCAAGTGCGGGCTGCCAAAAAATGGAATATTAGAAACAGAATTTTATTCATGCAGTAAATCATAATCTTGCTCCGAGTTCTAAAGCAGGCAGGAAGTGCTTACTAAAAAAGGATGTCAAGCAACCAGAGGTTACTTGCTAAAAAAGAGTGTTAAGACGTAACTAGGACGTTTCTAAGGAGGAGGCCTGGTGAAGTCCGAGTCAATTCTGGGGACAAACATTTAGATGAGATTTGAGGGGATGCGTCTCAAAAATCATCTTGTGCACTTGCAACTTAATAAATGGCTGATTTGACAGGGGTTAAATTTACGTTCCTGTATCAGTTTGGGTGGCCCACGGGCTTTTTTGGGGGGAGGACGTTGTTAGAAATTCCATTTCTGTATCAGCTGGGGTAGCCAACGGGCTTTTTTCGGGGGGCTCGGTTAGCCCACGATTCTAGCCAATTACATGTTGATGTTTATAGTGTTTCGGTTGGAACAAGGGATAGAGGGTGTGTCATGAGATAAGTGAGAGTTGCGTAAGCCATAGTTAATAGAGAGACACTTTCTATTAACTATGCGTAAGCAGAATGTAATTGAAAATGTTAAACAATTGCGAAGTTAAGTACAGTAGATGTATAATAGCCCGTGGGGACCTCGAGCTGGTTTATGCTAGATTATTCGTCTTCATATGCCATAAGCGAGCACAGAAACACGGCGTTTTTTTCATCAGATAAGTTTTCCCCCTAATACGTTTTCCCGTAATTTCCGAACGTCATGCAGTTGGCGAAAAGGGTCAACTCGGGGTCAAGGACCAAGGCACATGATGATCACGGGTCCACCAGGGCCATAATTAAATCGACGTCAAAACATGTGCCCATCGGCATGATAAGATTGTCTTACATAATTCCTCGCTCTGGCATATATGGGATTTCCCAATAACAGCACAATTTCCGCACATGATTCGTTTAGGACGTCGCAATACTAACCGAGGACTCTTATGAGTAAATGGTACAATTGTACCAGATATCAATTATTGGTGTCTGTCGTGCGGTTAGCAGGATTATTTGGTGTATTTGAATGCTCAGGTTTTAAAGTTTTGAGTAAAGAATTAACGAACAAGTATACGCAAGTTTTGGACGGTTATTGAAAAGGTAAGTTGACGACTACGGTCAGCCATTGTTTATCGCTTGTTATTTACATGTGAATAGACAAAGCATTTCAAAATTTTCAATAGTTGTTTAACCCTTTCATCCCAGAATTCTTCAAAAGAAATAAGAAATTATGTATGCATCCAATTTGCATACATTAAATCGCGCATCTATGAGCAGTTGGGAAAGAAAGGGTTACAATCTTGTATAAGGTATTGTGAGAGTAGCTTTGATCGTAATAAACTACGCAGAACGTGTAATAGTGGAAGAAATCTACGAAACTTACCACAAAACTTTGGTCTGGCTTTGATAATTTATTGACCTACCTGAATGCTTAGGTTACTTGTATTAATTAAACGGCTGAAGGGACAAGATGTCGATTTAGTGCGAGAGAAGGCTCAGTAACTGAAGGTCCATCACTGGCTTCAAAGATTTTATAAGATTCGTGAGGCATTCTAGGGCAGTTGGAAGACTCCATTGTTACATCATTGGTTCAGAATGCTGGATCAAGTGAATCTTGGAAAATAGTTTTTTGCTCCTCAACACTTCCGAACCGTTTTATGTTTGCTGTACTTATCTATACGAGACTATGTGTAAAGAAAAAAATAAATAGAAAGCCTCCGACAAAACTAGTACAGTTGATCATTACTAAACTGCCCTTTCACACGCATTTTCATCGTGACGATGAGTGGTTTTAGTTTTAATTTCATCTCCTTTCATTTTCTCTTTCACTTTTGTTCTTTTCGCCGGTTGGCCTAAAAGTCGATCCCTGCTTTGTTTTTTTCTTTTTGGCTATACAAACCGACTGGATGGACGCCAATCGTCAATGGGAGAAAGAGGAAAGAGACTTGCCCTAAAAACTTTGAGGGAGGACATACAGGAAAATGTTTCATTTCAGCGGAAAGAGTGGGAAGTCAGCACAATGCAGGAAAGTTCCTGGGAAAATTCAACGTGCAATATTTCAATCTGATCATATGATTCCAGACAAAACTTGCAAAGTGGTATAACCAGCCAACAAAAACTGAGGGGGGGGGGGGGGAGATAAAGATCGGCGTGGGTTGGAAAGTGTAAACGCCTGGAAGAATTTTTTGAGGTCCCACCTCAGTTTCGCTCTCAGAAAATGCACCTCGCGATTTCCCGTCGAAACATCTGATAAAATTGTGCGGTTGAACTTGTGGAAACTCCTGGACAATCCATGAAAACATAACGACAATCAAAGGATGTCACTCAAAATTTACCTCTTACACGTGAGGTCCCTCAACATTTTATTTACGGCATTGGAAGAATTTGAAAATCGACTTTGTCGAGAAGTGGAAGACGATGCATTGAACTCTAAAAAGACTGGAACGATACCTCGCTATGTCTGGCCTTACACAACTGAGTGAAGCCGACATGGGGGCAGCCATGTGGGTCAAAAACACGCGTGATTCAAATCATGACTGTTTTAAGGTAAATTTAAATTAGTATAATAAATTAAAGGCACGAAACTTAATGATAAGATTCTGCTTTTCTTCTTATTAGGGAGGCAACAGCTGGAAGAGCTTAGGGAAGAAAATCCGGCATTTGTGACGTCATTCTTTTTGAACCTCGTCTCAGTGTTACAAACACTCTAAGGAGTCTAAGCATTTACCACTGAACTGTATGGTAATACGTGGGAGACTGAGACTGTCATCCAAAATCCTCCATGTCTGCCATTTTTGGTTTCACTCTTAGGTCCAGTGATTTACTTGAGTTAGTAAATCACCTGAGTTTGCAATGGCAATAAGGATGAGGATGACATGGTACATAACAGAAGGGTAAGCATTACTGAAGGAATGACCAGTCAGGATCTAGAAAAAGAACTTCAAAAACTTGTTCCTGACCTTGAGGGAATTCCGTGTGGAACAATTTGTAGCTGGCAGTATGAACTACAGGACATTGTAATAAATATCCACATCTGGGGTGAGTTGATCTCAAGTTCAATGTATATTCTAGGATGCTTTTCAGATGAACAATGCAATCAAATTATTGACCACCTTCTTAAGGCCTTCCCTACAATTGATATTAACATTGTCCTTAACGCACTTCTCCCAGAAGCAATTGAAAGGATTTGCAGACCAACACTTGACATTGGCTCTGAGGAAGTTGCTACATTTATGGAAAGGTGTGCTGAAACAGCAAGCCAAGATATCATGCAGCAATGGACAAAGCATCAAAAGCAAAAGGCAGCCCTTGGAAAAAGATCAACACCACAGCAAAACAAAAAAGCTCAAGCTAAAAAGAGGAAAATAGGTCTTACCCAGAGCACAGGTGATATTATAATTACAGATGTAAAAAAGTGCCACAAACTCCTGACAGGCTGAAACACCCTATTTTTGCAGATAAACTAACAGAGAAAGACTACAACATTATCAATGGTAATGGATGCCTGAGTAATGAGTATGTAATGGCTGCACAAAATATTCTTCATAGCCAGTTTCCTTTAGTGGATGGCTTCTTATCAACATTGCTGGGACTGGTTGGGCAATTTAGTCCAATACAATGTGGATTTATACAAGTAATCCACACTGGAAGATTCCACTGGGTGACAGTGATTAACATTTTCTGTAATAGCCAAAGGTCAGCACAAGTTGGCCTGTATGATAGCCTATATCATGGCATGACAGATCAGACTAAGGCCCAAGTTGTAAGTCTTCTTTGTCCTGAGGTTGACAAACTTGTTGTTATTGTATAACCTGTCCAACAGCAAGTTAACAGTGTTGATTGTGGAGTTTTTGCAATTGCCTTTGCAACAATCATCTGCTTTGGATTAAATGCAGCCAATCTCCACTTTAACTGATGAGAAATAAGGAAAAACTTGCAGCAGTGCCTTCCAAGAAAGGAATTCACAATGTTCCCTTATTCTATAATAGAAGAAAGTCCAGGTGTTCCAAAGAAAATTATAGTTAACATTCATTGCTCCTGCAGGATGCCTCACAATGACAAAGATCAGATGGTCCAATGTGATTCATGTGCAAAATGGTTTCATCAATCTTGTGAGCAGACAGTAGATGCATTTTTTAGGAATGCCAATGCTAAGGAATGGCTGAGTTCAGCCTGTGAGTCTACAAAACAAAGCCTACGAAATTTGAATAATATGAATGTATATATGTAAAACATCATTACATACAAGATTACACAATTTTAAATTATATACTGTATATAGTATACTATTATCATTACGATGACCGGAGGACTTGGAGTAATGAATTTTGCTTAATAGTTATTACAGCTATAGTTATGATTATTATAGTTACCACATGCACATAGTTATTAACCAAATAGTTCAACATTTGCAATGCTGTGTTTGCCCTAACACGCTAACGGGTAAACGTTATCTTTAATCTGTAATCATGTACAAAAACCACATCTTGAGTTTGTGAGGCAATTAATGTAGCTAAAAGTTATTTAGAATAAATAGCTAGTGGATTGCGTGTTATTCTCGTTAAATGGTATGATAGATCCATAAAGTGTGTTCGCTTTGGCTGGGATAGCCTGGAAGAACCAATGGCAAGAGTAAATCAATACTGCTCACCTTGTCTTCAACCATTTCTTGTACAAAACGAACTAAGTTGTCAAGACTGCGTGTTAGGTAGTCATCTTTCTAGCAAAATTTGTTGATTATCCGATGCTCAATAGCTAACACAACAGGAACAGTGACAAATTGGCAACATCGTAAACTAATGGCAAACACGTAGCATTGACACAGAATAAATGATGCAAGTTGAGGAAACACTGGACACTAGTGCCAGGCGTTCGGGGGAACACTCTACACTAGGAAATGGGGGAAACAAGCACTGTGACACCGGCAATTAATATTCTTTGTAGACAGCCAATAGAAAGTCACTATATCTGCCACATAACGCGAGCACGAAATTTGAAATTTTCTAACATATCGTTACTTACATGTGTTGCTTACATCTGTTGCTGTCGCCGTGTTTCGGTGAGTATATCATTTGCTAGTGTTTTTCTTTTTGTTGAAATCCAATTTTGAGACACGTTCTCTGACTAAATTTATTAAATATACAAGCTTTCGACTACCTAACTCTAGTCTTCTTCACTCTTGCCTGTCGAAGACTACAGTTAGGTAGTCGAAAGCTTGTATATTTAATAAATTTAGTCAGAGAACGTGTCTCAAAATTAATTATGTCTCGACCTGGCTGCGCAATCTCCATATTTTCTTGAAATCCAATTTGTTCACGTAAAATAGAAAACGAACTTAGAATCGATGTTATTTCTACATTCCCTTTAAATATCTTAACTTCGGTCCGGATGAATGCTATTTAAGTAATTCAGCCTGGATCCATGACTTCCCAGCGTTGGGTATGTGGTATTCTTCGATTTGTTGAGAAGATAAATTAGTAAACCAAAGAGCCAGCCGCTGAATTACCGGTTTGCAACGGGTTCTTGGTGCTCGCTGCGTGTTTCTTCCCTAAGCAGTGGCGTAACGGACTATAGTCAGGGTTAGAGCAACTCCTAAGACCCCGTTCACACGATACCGGTACGAAACTGCACCGGTATCAAAATATCACGGTAAGAACCTGTTCACACGATTACGGTTTCACATTACGGTTTCAAATCGTTACGGTTAGCATTATTACGGTTTCATGCTTTTTCATACCGGTACCATGTGAACGCAAGGCCTAACCGTAATTATTATTATTATTATTATTCATTGTTTAACATCATGTTCTGGCTGTTGTCATTGCCGTTATTTCTTCTGGTAGGCGAGTCATAAAAAATGACCAAAGGCTGACAGAATTATCTCTTCTTCACATTTCCAACACTTTCCTCAATATCCTTGCAGTTCCCAACAAGGCAGTCTTTTGCACCACTCCAACATTGAATGTTATCCCTAGCTTTTCAATCCACCTATCAAATTCTTTGGTGACACTTCCAAGGGCTCCTATTACTACAGGTACAACCTCTACCTTTTTAAATTTCCACAATCTTCTAATCTCTCTCTTCAAATCCTGGTACTTTTCCACTTTTTCCCTTTCTTTTTCCTCTTCTTTTTCCTCTACTCTTACCATGCACGTAGCTATGGGGGTGCGCGGGGGTGCAATCACCCCCCCAAAATTTGTCCTCCCCCCCCAAAGAAAATTCTGAAGTGGTTTCAAATATAATTTAAATATGCCAAAATCCGATAGGTTTTTAAAATATCTTATGGAAAATATTTTTTTGCTGACCATTCTGACCTATTTTTGTAACGTTGCACCAAGTCCACTACATTTGTCAACATGAAGTAGTCGCTAAGTATTCTGGGTTTTCAGCTTATGTCAACAACTGGCCCCCCAAAAATAGTGCTGCCCCCCCCCCAAATAGTGCTGCCCCCCCAAATTTTACATCCTAGCTACGTACATGCCTGACTCTTACATCAGCTGGTACAGCAATATCAATGATTATCCCCTTTCGCTCTTTCTTGTCAATTACAATTATGTCTGGTCTTCTCGCCTCTATCACGTTGTCACACTGGACATTGATATCCCACAAAACTTTAACTTCTTCATTTTCTACTACTCCTTCTGGGACATGTTCATACCACTTTTCCATATGCTCTAACCTATTCTTACAAAAATCCCAATGGACTTCCTTTGCTACATTGTCGTGTCATCTCTTATATTCTTTCTGAGCCAATTTCTCATATCCACATACCAAGTGTTGCACGCTTTCACCTTTTCTCCCACATAATCTACACAGGGGGCTTTCACTGGTTTTATCGATATAGTGCTTTACATAATTTGTCCTGATGGCCTGTTCCTGTGCGGCACATAACAACGCTTCTGTCCCAATCTTCAGATCACATTTGGAAAACCATTGCCAAGTTTTATCCTTATCAACATTCTCTGGCATTTCCCTGACAAACTGTCCATACATTTTCTTTTCAATCCAAAAAAAAAAAAATTATTATTATTATTATTTAATATTATTTAAACACGGTAGCCTTTCAGATAGTCTGCTTTTCAAAGGGCCATGTAAATTCCTACTTACAAACATTAAGCTAATATATTACATACCTATATTTCAAACTATATATAGCTATTTACAAAATAAAATAAGTGAACTACTCACTGGTTGGCTAACAGATCTTTGATTGTTTTCAAGGTCTTTGTATTAATATTGTTTACTATATGTTCATCTAACCTGTTCCAACACACAGCTCCTCTATAGGAAAAATTGCACTTTAGGAAATCAGTTTTTGGCTTATTTAGTATAAGTTTGGTGTTATTACTCTGTAAGTTATAATAGTGGTTATCACATGTGTTAAACAACTGTGACAAATAGTTTGGTGCTAAACCCTTAATTATTTTGTACATCATTATCAATTCATGTTGATTCAAAGTGTTGATGATTGGAGACCATTTTAAGTTATTAAAGATTTCAACTGACCAAATTTCATATGTAGATCCAGTAATAATCCTAGCTGCACGCTTCTGCAGTTTGAATAGTTTATATTAGAATTGTTACCATCATGCCATGCAGTAGAGCAATAATTGAAATGAGGCAACATCAGTGCATTATACATGGTGATTAAAGTATCTTGAGGTACAAACTGTTTTGCTTTTTTTAACAAGCTAAGATTTCTAGGTATAGTTTTGCATTGCCCGCAATTGTGTTTGTCCCATTTCAGCTGTTCATCGATGATTACACCTAACACGTTTTTATTTGATACTTGTTTAATAGTCTCCTCCCCAATCATTAAGACAGGATCATTATCTGAGAATGGTTGTAATCTTTGTCGTGATCCAATAATCATGTACTCAGTCTTTTCATTATTCAAAGTTAATTTGTTTGACAACAACCATTTATGGACATTTTGAAGATCTGAGTTAAGTTTTTCTTCGATTTGTAAAGAATTGCTTCCCTCGCACAATAAGTTAGTGTCATTGGTGAATAAGGCTGCATTTGTTTTTTTTAAGACAGTTTGGCAAATCATTGATATATAGTATAAAAACAGTAGCAGTCCAAGGTTAGACCCTTGCAGTAAACCTTAACTTATAGTCTTCTTTCCTGTCATTGCTTGATTCACTTTACAAATTTGCTTACAGTTGTGAAGGTATGACTGAAACCACCAGAGGGCAGTTCCATGCACACAATAATTTCGTTACAGTTTCATTTTGTACCTGTATCGTGTGAACGGGGTCTAAGGGTCCCCAACCTGTAAGGGCCCCCAATGAATCTGTAAAGACAATTGAAATTAAACTCTTGAAATATATGTCTATACTAAAGGAGGTGATGGGGCCCCCAAAGGAAAATCTCCTAAGGGGCCCAGTAGTTCCTATAAGCCACTGTCTGTAAATCTTTGATTTTCAGGTTTCAGTTCTATCAGAAACACAAGACTTCTTGTATAAGGACACTCTGCCTAAGCGAGCTGCAGAGATTACGATGTTCAGTTAGATATTCAAGTACTTATAAAGAATTTTTGTCAACAGTGGTTTTGAAAAGTAGCAATAATTTTTTCGGACCTGAAAGAAGTAGAATTGGTAAGACTATGTTAATCACTCCATATTGGTTTGAGTGACATAGCTACTCACCAGTAGCATAACTAGAGCATTTCTAGTCTAGGAACCTTGATGGGGCCTTAGTATATTTTTGGGAGGCCAACCTCAAATACAGATTTAAGAGATTTCATTTCAAACACTTAGGTATGCCATCTTGTCCTTCTGCAATTGTGGAAATGTCTAATATGTGCTTTAGCATGAATTTTTCATTTTATTAATTTTTGATTTAAATACTTAATCAAAATTGGCATGGAAAACAACAACAGTCCCATGTATTCTCTGATTGCACAAGTTTGATTTTCTCTCAAAGTGCAGGGACATGGCATTTACACAAGAGCACAGAGTTTTGGATGACACCAAGAGAATAGCCTTGGTCATTTTATTGAATAATAGGAAGTAGCATCTGTATTACTCTGCTATGATAGAAAGTGAACAGCAGCTGGAAAACTAGTCAAGCACTTGAAAACATAACATTATTCATGTTTCTATCAGAAAACTGAGAAACTTGGGTATTTTTCTGTTACTTATATGTTATATGTATATCTATATATAGATATATATAGATATATGTATATAATATATACATATAATATATATACATATAATATATAAACCAAAGGTGAGGACCAGGAAGGTTGCAGTGTTGGTTTGAAGATGAAGAGCGCTCAATACCATACCAGTAGAGCGAATAAAGAAGTAAAATAGACAATTTTTGCTGTCGCTACTCTGAGTTTCACGCGCTCAGGCGATCATCAGGCAACTGATGATCGCCTGAGTGACAGCAAAAATTGTCTATTTTACTTCTTTAGCGACAGCAAAAATTGTCTATTTTACTTCTTTAGCGACAGCAAAAATTGTCTATTTTACTTCTTTATTCGAGTTGCCCGATGATCACCTGAGCGCGTGAAACTCAGAGTAGCGACAGCAAAAATTGTCTATTTTACTTCCATATAATATATATATATATATATATATATATATATATATATATATATATACAGGGTGTCCCAAAAAAATGTACACACACTTTGAATGATGATAACTCACTATAACAAACTTTCTTTTGAATGCTATGCATTCGTGAGCAATTTGGGGATGAGGAGTTTTATTTCCAGCAAGATGGAGCACCTTCCCACTACCATCGTGATATAAGAGCCTAACTTACGAAAATCTGCTGAACAGATGGATTGGGTACAGATATAGCATTGAATTCCCCCCACGTTCACCAGACCTCATGCTTGTGGACTTTTTTTATGGGGATACGTCAAAGATAAGGTTTGTAGCACAAAACCTGTAACAATCAATGAGTTGAGAGCAGCAATTGAAAGAGAATGCACCCAAATACCAAATGAAATGATCATAATTGGTAATGTTTGCAATTCCATCTGTCCGCATTATCAGCAGTGCCTGGACCAGAACAGTCATCAGTTCGAACACCTGCAATAACTCAAAAAATTCTACACTTGTCTTCTTTAACTTGGGTTATAAAACTTAGCTATGTCTTGATAAACATTGTATTTATAATCATTCAAAGTGTGTATACATTTTTTTGGGACACCCTGTATATAATATGTATATGTGTGTGTTTGTGTGTAATTAGGATGTCCCAGTGAATCAACTTCAAATTTCCATTAAATATTTTTATTTTGGCTTGTAATTCTGTGCCCAAATGTGACTTGCATGACAAGAAATTTAAAGACTACTTGTATAAAATTTAGGAAACTAAATATAAAAACTGAAAATATTAAAACTTTAGTTGTTGAAATAAGCTATAATATCCAGTACCTGTCAGTTTGAAAATTGTTGGGCATGTTCATGAAAAGGTGCATGAATACCACTGGGGGTCTGGGTATATCCCTCTGTTCCTCAAAGCTAAGTTTCTAATCATTCTCTTCAGAGCTTTTCAAGATTGATTCTGTGATAGTATGGTTAAACAATTGAGCTTTGTGCAACATGTCTTCTTTGGCATTTTACAATGGGCACACTAAACAGAAGTCTGTCTCCCTGTTTTTATTTTTGTGCAACTCTAATGATTGAGGCACATTTCTGAAAAAGGTGGGGGTCCAAAATATCTATTTTCTTTCAGATGGCTATGCCATATGCCAATTTGATCCATGTTAAACTTAAAATGACCTAATTTCTTATAAAATTAAGCTGCTGCAATGAAGGGTTGACTTAAATGATAATCTTATGCAGTTTACACAGTTAACACTGTTCATCTATGAAAGCTGATATGGTAATTCTGATAAGGCAACTTTAATAATATTGGATATGTATAATGTCTACTGATAATATTTCAACAATTTCCATGAAAAAATTTCTCAATTCGTGTTGGCCTACAGAATTGAAATTTCAACATTACAGAATGGGGAGAAAGAGGTATTCAGGGCCAAATAAGTGTAATTCAATGCTAATATATAGGGTAACAAAACATCCCAATCAATTGAGAAAATAATTATTAACTTTTGGAGAGGCAATCAAATCACTTCTGAGGTATGGGAACATTTTGAGAAATACAGTGCGAAAACAATGGCCAGGGTTTAGAAGAGATTTTCTTTGGCCTCCACAGCAAAAACGTTTTGCGTTTAAACATCTAGTCACCATATTTACATTTATCACTTTCCCTTTCTCTGATGTTTCTTATACGCATGCTGTCAAGCTATTATGCTCAGAAAAACTTTCTTAGTCAGAAAGTTTTTCTGAATAGAATAGCTGGAGAGTATGCGCATAAAGAAACATATATCTACCAAGCTACCACATTTAAGTACATCGATTCCCTTTCTCTGTCAGCAAGAATTACTAGTAACAGGTAAACAATTGCTAACAAATCCCTTCTAATTAAAATAATGAATGTTATGATCAATAACTGTATTGTCAAAACCGAAACAAATTTTTACAGTAAAAGAAATTTGAAATAATTTCACCAAGTTAAACGCTTCACGTGGTACTGTTGCAATTCAGCAACTTATTATATTTTACTCTAAAGCCTGGTTTCCATTAAGTCGCAAGAATAGTAAAAATCGTGTCGTAACAGTCGTCGCGACCCTTGCGACTCAAGCGACTAAATCGCAAATATAGGATTATTGCGATTTTTGCGATTGCGATTGCGATTGTAACGATTTAATGGAAACTAGGCTTAATTGCGTAATATGCTGCGTCATAAGGGAAACCACCTTTCCCCTTCAAGATAAAATGGATACCAAAAATGCGTACAGTGTTGGCAAAAGATGGACGCGGCGTGGTTCGATCAACCAATGACAGACTCTTCTTTCATTCTTAGGGTTGAATGGCTCACAAAAGTGATAAAACAGGAGGTTACGACATACAATTCGTTAAGGCGTTAGATCCAAGGTACAAATGTCCCATATGTTCGTTGGCACTTCGTAGCCCACATCAAACGTCGTGCGGTCACAGATTCTGCGAAGGCTGTATCAAACAAAGAATAACATCGTAAGTTACTACATGAGAATATTAAGAAATAATATTAACCCTTTGCCTGTCCCGTGCATCACATATGACACACACTGCACGGTGAGCAATAACATCAAACAAAGGCTAGACAGGCAAAGGGTTAAATTATACTAGGTAAAATGCTGTCGGTAAATGACAGTGTACATTGGTGGTACAGTACAGCTTTAAACCACAGTTTTCTTGCTTTGAGCGTTTTGTTTACATGAAAATAAAAATACTCCATCCGCTCCTGTTAAACGTTCACTTGGTCATTTCATTATAAGTCATTGTCTAGCGCTTTAACAGATATTTGAAAACTGACATACACTTGAGGCTATAACTTAATAAGCGTAGAAGCAAGTAAAAATTCGATCGTCATTAAAGGATGACGTGTTGCACAAAATCTTGTACACAAACCAATTCCGAAGAAAATTCCCCCGAGCGACGAAATTGAAATTTTTCCTACGTCATGTTCACATCGACGACAGTGTTAGGACAAGACGTGCCACACAAGATTATTCTGGTTCCTTTGTTTTGCGTCTACGACATTGTAGTGCGAGGGCATCCTCTTAATATTCGAATTATGTTGGCGAAATATAAGTTAGTGGTTTCTGCAGAGACATAGTAAGGTATATCGATAAATGCCTTTATTCTTATTATAAATTTGGTTTTTGTCAGGGAAACGGATCAGTGGCCAAGTAATATTAAAGTTCATAGAAAGACAAAGGTCTGCCTCGGAGAATTGATGACGAATGTCGTCAATATCTGACCGAAGCTCGATTCGTGCTTCGAGGAATGAAAATGAAATGTGCTACAAATTATAGAAGCGGATGTGTGATGGTATTTGTGTTTTCACAGTATACACATCTAACTTTGTAGTACCAGATTTATGAACGGCAAGGTAAAGGTTCGTTGGCAGATTGAAATACAAAGAAGGCTCCAGAATATCCCATGATGCATTTCAACTTGTAACGAACGTATAAAAGCGAAAGGACGAGTGATTGGTTCTTCCATCATTGCCAATGGCCATGAAAACAAAATGAATAAAGGCGTGCTGTTACTCATTTAATCAGGAAATTTATGATTGGTATCATTTATGAGGCCACAGACTAGGCCCTTTGTATATCAATATCATCATTCCTGTGTACAGTGCTCATGAAACTGAAAAATTAAATGCACTGTACTCTGTTTCCTTACAAAATAGATGTCAAGAAATGAGGAATGCTGTTTAAATTCTTTTTGTGCCAATTACCATTGGAATGATATACACACCTGAAGTTTTTGCTTCATAACTTTGCTGGTTGTATGAATTAGATCAGTGAAATATTAAATCTTTTATATTCATGCAAGTGTTGTTAGAAAATCAGCAAAACCTGGCAGCAATATTGGCTTTTCAGTGATCATAGCAACATACTAAGCCACAAGCTCCTCTAACATATATGGGAAATACCAATATATTTTCAAATGAGATTGTTTATTACTGTAGAAAGTAGGGGTGCACTGGATATTGTATCTGGCCGGATAGTACAGTAATGGGACTATCTGGTATCTGGCCGGTTATTTTCTTATATCCAGCCAGATACCGGATAATTTGCTTTTCTGAAGACAATTGTCAATTTGTGTTACTTGTACCATACTAACAACAGACATTAATGGAAGAAACAATGTAAACTCGTGTTCTGTTCTAATGTTATTTTTTAACAAATAAACAGAAGATAATTGTCTGTTACTTGATAACAATCTCAATAAGTGACACATTTTGATGCGCATAACAACCATTTTATACAAAGTTGTTTGTAGTCCCACTCTAGTTTGTTATATAGTGGCATTGTCAGAATTTTCTTGCATTGTGATGAATGAAAAGGAGTTTCATCTTCATGTTCATCTTCAGTTCTGTTGCATTTTTCCACCATTTGCAAGTTGCAACTTGTAACTTGTCTAATTAATGCTTGTAATATTTATAAACACCAGTGAACAAGTAATGTTTTAAAGTAATTACTTGCAAAAAAAGACAAATCATATTTGAACTTCGGTGTAAAGTTTTAATTTTTCTCCTCTCAATCCAAACCTAATTTGGGTAATAATTGATTGATTTGTGGCAAGTGCGAGCTTTTCATCCAAAATACCAGTATCCGACCGGATTTTTTTCAATTATTCAGTAATTCCAGTATCCGGCTGGCTATAAAAAAAGCACTATCTGGTGCACCCCTAGTAGGAAGCTTCCTAAAATTTATCTTTGCCAAGAAAAAGTAGGCAAAAATTGTTCAGCTTCTATAGAAAGAACACAGGAACCACATGTGTTGCTTTTATATGTATCTGAAGGTAAGTAGCCCATAGTTAGAAGTGCAATAAGTGCACGTCTCTCACCACTCTGACTAGGGGTTGATTCCAGCTTCATGCAGTTATCCAATTAAAGCCACCTTGGTCACATGTGAGGACAGTGTTGTCCAGTTTGACTCTACCATTGCAGGTTTTCTTCTGGTACTCTGGTTTCCTTCTGTAGTTACACTGGACCAATGGGGGTGGCCCTTACTGGACATTTTAGGAGAACAGCTTAGCTGCCTGATAGGGTTATCCAGTATGAAAAAGATGCTTTACTTTGAACCACTAATACTGTTTCCAATTTTTGTTACCTTCCTAATAATACTCTTGTAAATGTCAGAGATTTGATATCTCAGTAATCTCACCTATACAGCTGTTGATGTCATCCTGCAAAAATTTTAAATGGTTTTATCCACTCAATGCAAAATCAGAGAAAAGGTTTAAACAATCAAAGCCCATTTTTAAGAATAGAAAAAAAATGGGACATCAATTTTTCATTTTATAAGCACCTCATGCAAAAACATTTGGTGGCATGATTGTTTTCCTTTTTCATACTGAGAACACAGTATTTCTTTGCTTTTGGTGTTGATTGATATACATTGCACCTCTCAGTTCAGCAAACCTTTTATTTGAAAACCAGTTTTTTTTCTACTAAAATTGTAAAAATTGTTTATAAATCTCTTATTTCCTCCTGCTGAAGTTGTAATTGTACAGATTTCTTTCCTTGGGATTTTTTACCATTATAAATACATTTAAAGTAGTGATATTTATTATGGTCAAAGGTTGTGGGTTTGAGTCCCATCTGGAACTCAGATTTTCTTAGTATAAATGTCTTTATTCATCTTGAACAGCACAAAACAACAACACTTTAAATTTAAAGTACTCTTGAAATAGAAAAATTACCAACCACACAGCCAATGAAGTAACCATAGCAATTTCATGGCTGGTTAGTCAACACATTCATGGCAGATAAGTGTTATTTGCCTTGTCTACAGACCTTGTGTGTACATTTAGTTAAGAGTGCTCCTTGTAGATTAACTCATTAGGGGGCAGGGCTCATCCCTTCAATGAGTAAAATTGTCTGGTGTTAGCCAGAATAAAATGTTGAAGTTTGCTTTCTCCTCTTAATAGGTTAAATAGCAATAGGTGCACCAGTAACTTCCATTAGTTGTGGTGCTCAGTACTAAAGAATGGTTTGATTTGGTATTTAATAACACAAGCAGACATATGAAGCCTTTTCTTGGCTTTTAATCCTGTTATTTAATGTTATAAAGTCTGAATTTACAATAATAACTTTGAGAAAATAAGTTGTCTCAATCAAGTCCTAGCCATGAAATGTTGCCAGTTCTCAGTGGGATAAAAGAGTTGATCATTTACATGGTATTTCATAATCACACATTTGTCAGGCAACAGTATGACTAGTCTACCTTTTTCATTTAAAGATAAAAGCTCAGCACGCGTTATTAATTTTTTACCATAAAATTTTGGACCAAACTTTCAAAAGAATTGGCAAAACCAACTAATATTGGCTTCTCGATATGTCCTCAATGCCCGTGACTGATCCTCACAAACTGCAGTGCATAGCCACAGCCATAGCAATCATGACAGTTCATATAATCGTGTGGGCTTAATAATACAGTCGAACGTGTATATAACGGCCCTGTATTAAATGGCCACCCTCCATTAAGCGGCCAATTTTCATAGTTCCGAATTTTACCCCTAAAAACATTGTGATTGCAACTTGTATTAAACGGTCATCTCTATTTGGCGGTCGCGGCCACTCTGTAGCAGTTTCGAAATGTGTCTGTCTTCTTTATTTTTACCTGTGTTTAGCGGCCACACTTGAATGAACACCTAAAATCACGAATTTTAAGAATTATTTCACTTGAAAAAGGATCCATGGACACTACAGCTCCATGGACACTACGCCACGCAGTTGTTATGGTTCATTACTGCATAGTTCTTCACAGATATTGAAGAGCCTGAAATTAAATCATCGGCAGATGCTATAACCTGTGGAACGACTACGAGCGTTCTCGGAATACCAAGGATACCATGAACTGTCACTGGCGATTTCGTTGTTTAATGACTACTCTACAAGCAAATGGTTCATCAGTTAAAGCGTCAGACGACCATGAACGACCTTTTTAAGTCGTCGTAGTTTGACATGCCAAAAAGTATTACAATATACAGTAATTAGGTCGTGTATGTAATTACCCATTATTTTATTCATCATTATTTCAGTATTTCGTGATTTCATTTCAGCAACGTTGCTGTTGTAAACATGCATGTTGATATAAAATTACTATAAAATTACTATAGTGTTCCGAAAAATAAACACTAAGCTAGTCCCAGGCAAGAGATGTGGAAAATTTCGGATTTCATAGCCTTGACTGCTTAATACATATTTCCATACAAAGTACAATCTCCGTTTCTTAAAATTAGAGATCGCTTGTGTTATTATCAGCTTGAATGAGTTGCTAGTTTATAGACCTGTACGCTAAGAAAAGTTGATATTTTACCACACCCACTAAGAATTTTTGATGAACCTTAAGCGGCAAAATTTGAAGTCTTGAGGGTGGCCGCTCTATCCAGGTTCGACCGTATGGTTTAGCCTTGCATTATGGGATATGCAGAGAACCTGATCAGTATGTGGTTGAAAGTACATTGCCAACATCAGAAACACTTTAAAACAACTTGAATTGAATGAAGAATCGTGAGCTCTGCTGTTTGATTTCCATGCCGTTGCTTCTGTTGTAATGCACGAAATTATCCCAAATAAACCGTTAGACGAGTTTGTGATATCACAATTGTTTAGCCCAACGATGTTTGTCAGTTGTCTGGTTGTCCTTAAATTATCTTTGTCTTGGCTGACGTCAAAACAAAGATTGAACAAAAAAAATCTCAATTCAATACGTGCATTTCGAAAATTTTCTGCCATATTAGGTCAAAATGACATTTCTTTGTTCAGTTTCAGTTTCCATGTCTTGATAATTGATTATAAATGCTCACTGTAAGTTTGCCACTGTTCACCTTGTCCACAAAAGTGCGTATTGATGTTACATTTAAGTATTAGCCCAGTGGAAAATGTTACAATCCTTGCTTTGGGAAAACTCATGTAAATCAACCCACTGTCTT